>JANZLD010000236.1:7127038-7148376 GCA_026413575.1 Erythroxylum carthagenense
GCAAGAGAATGGATACTTATCGGAATTGTCATAGGATCTTATTGGATTGACTTGTTATCTGGTGACAACAGTTGTGATTCAGAAATAAGATGAAAGCTTAATTAGGAGTGGATCTCCTAATGCTGGTGCATTTTTTTGACAATTATGAAATGCACCTAATAAGTTGCGATCCTGTAGTTTACTTGCAACTTTTAGCTGAAGTATTCTATATGAAGAACTGACAAGCTTTTGGTTTCATTCTAGAGTTCCGGCGGAAGAATGCTGGGAAAAAGGCTGGCGCATCAGAGACTACTGAAGTAAAAAAGAAGAAGAAAATAGAGGAGGAGCCATCAAGTAAAGGGGTAAGTAAGAAGCTGAAAAGTAGAGGGAATGCAAATGGAAAAGATGCCTGATGCAAAGACTAAGAACTGTTGTGAACTAGCATAGCATTGAAGACAAATCTGGGGGATAAGTCCTTATCTTATCTTAGTAGCCTGAAGGCTGAATCTTAGTTGCTTCAAAATGGTTATTGGATACGGTAGGGCCGATCATGTTGTACCGCTATTCAGAGAATTGAGTTAAGTCTTTGGAAAGCTTGTTTTACATTACTTGGTTTGCAACTTCTTATTAAAAATTCACATATTTGGATGGCAAGTATGATCTCCTGCTTTAACTTCATTGCTGAAGGATGAAATATTAGACCCTGCGATACTTATCTGTTCAATTTTGCCTTTAAATTATTTTATTTTTATTAAATGAAAGCTATGAATCAAATTAGCGTTTCTAAAAGTGGTAAAGATTTTTATTCAATTATTCTTTCTAATGTGTCTTTTTGGTGAGATGGTAAATTTTTTCATATGAAAATTATAACAAGAGTTTTGAACTACGCAGTCTTATTCCTAATTGTTTAATAACTTAATAATATCTACTTAAAATATATGAAAATGACATAAAATAAAAATATTTAATAATATGTTTAAAATTAGAATATTTATCATTTAGACACAAAACTTAATTTAAAGAAACAAACATGTAAAATATTATAAACGAATATCACATTAATAATATAATTTATCAAATAATTTCTGTAGAAAAAGTTATTTGTAAATTAATATATTTTAAATTAATTTTATTTATTAAATATGCAATATTATATTTATTTGTAAATGAATATCTTTTTAGTTAGTGTGGTTTACTCAATATGTAAATGTATATTCTTTGACAAGTTATTTATAAATGAATATTTACTTGATTATTATGGTATTTTAAAACTATGTTTGTGCATTCATTAAAAAAAAGTTGCCTATAATACTATTTTATTAAGTATGATTATGATATATTTATTTCACTTATTACAAAATTATCTTTTATGCATATTAATTCATTTAAAATTTTCAATCTTTTAATTCCGCTGCTTAAAGGACTTGCAAAACAACTTCTTTTCCTTTCCAACTTCCAATGTTTTTATTTCTTATTTTTGAATGTAAGATCATATCTTATATATGAAATTTCAAAACAACTCTTTGGTAGTTAGAAGAAAAATAACTAACTTATCTATGTAACTAACTTATCTATGCCTGTTTTGGTGTCTATCATCTCCCTCTCATGCATGATGAATTTATTTGATTAGAATTATGCAATATTTATACTTAATATATGTCATTTCAACTAAAAAATAAGTCCTTTATTATTTAGTATGCTATATGCTAAGTCATATCCTACATCTTTATTCTTCTTTAATCTCATTCATTTCTCCATATTGTAATTTGTATTCAATTCTTTCACTATAAAATGTGGCAACCTTTGAATACATTTTTTAAGTGAGTCACCAATAAAAAACTACCTCCTATTATTAATTTAATTTAATTTGTTTTCACATAATTGTCTCATAAAATTGCATAACACATGATCTTCTGATAATATTCCAAAGTATCAAATCCTAAAATAAATTCTTAAGAATTAGACAAGAATTATAAGGACATTTTACAAGGCTTATTTAATCTATGGAGCTTCATATAATGTAACTTAAACTCTTATAACTTGTTTTGATCTCTTTTCATGGTCATTTTTCACGTATAGTAAGAATAATGTGTCATGGTACTATTATCTTCTTCTGATTTAGAGTGGATGTATTTTATTTATAAAATACCATACAATTGTTGGTTCAAATAAACTTAATATTTACCATGAGTTCACTAGTTTACTCCACAATTCATTTTTCTCCTGTGGTAACTTAAGATAGATATAATGATCATTTAATAAGTTTAAATTAATTTCCTTTTAATTATTTACCTAAGGTAACATTTATGGTTTAAGGTTTTTGCTATCGGTTATCACCTAGTTAACAAACTTTAAACTTGCATCATCTCGAGTTTTTATAAATAATAAAAATGATTGCCCATGGGGAAGGATCAATCTTTTATCAACATACTATTTGTTTCATATACAAAATATTTTAGATAAATGAAACATACTTCATAATCAAGTGTTACATAATGCTTACTATATAATAAACAATGTCAACACATATAAGGCATTTGTATATAACAATGCAATGAATGAACATACATGTATAAATGTATATGAATTATACTTTAATATCTACGTAGGGACTTCACATACCTAATATATATACATCAAAAAACTAGTTTTGTTATTGGTTATGCCAACATATCTTATGAAGATATATATTTAATGATCACTTCATCTCCAGTAGGTATATCTTTCACGTAATTATACATGACATTTTATATGCTTGATTTTACAGCAAAGTTTGGGATCTTTAGGATAAGGGATTGATGTTTAACTATAACAGTTAATTATCACTAGATCAGTTTTGCTTCTTTAGTGACTTCCAAATTAAATAAAAATCATCTAAATCAAATAGCTTTTTGTATTACAACTAAAAATGTTATAAATTCAGCTTCTATTATGGATAACACAATAGGTTATTGTTTCTTACTTTTTATGATATTACATCATTTTTTAGCAAAAAAAAATCTAAGGGTAAATTTTTCTTAATCTAAATCCCTCTCCTATTTACGTACATATAACTTTTTACAAATAGGTTATTATCTTGATAATACAATGTGCACTCGACATTACTTTTAGATACTTTAATATTCTTTTTGCTACTTTTTAATGTGTTTATTGTAGATTTGACTGATATTTGTTCAAAATTTCAACAACATAATTATTTGACTAGTACATATTATTGCATACACGAAGCTTCCAAATGAACTAAAATAGGAAACTTTCTTTATTTTTCCTTTTTTCGTGGGCTTGTAGGGTAAAAAAAATTAAGACCTTTTCCTTTGGTAGTAAGGTTATTGGTTAGTTTGTAATCTTACATATAGAATGATTAGAAAGTGACAATAATTTCTTTAAATGATCTTTTGAAATCTTAACTTCAAAAATATACACAATTTCACCTATGTTTTTCATCTCAAATTTGGAAATCAACTAACATTTGATTTGTTTAACAAACTCATAGTCATTACGAGCAATCAAAATATCATCCACAAATAAAGATAAAATAGCAAATTTATCTATAGATCTCTTAATGTATACACAATGATTTTCATTTTCGTTGCATTCACTTATAACAAGAAAGAACCACCGGCGTTTGGTGCAGCATCTGCATTTTGGTGTATTCTTCTTTCTTTCCTTGGTCTTTCGTACTGTCATATTAGTAATAACTTATCCAATTACAACGTATTAACAGCTAATGCAATCATATGGAAACGAAATAATTACTTTAAGAAAAATGTATGGACCACTATCTTGAAGACTATTTAGGCTATAAATTAATTTTAATAACTTACTCCCTTTAAGTTGTTGGCCTGTCTCAATGAAATTTACATGTTGTTTCATATAGATTATTCTTCTAATTATCTATTTAGAAAAACAATATTTACATTTATTTGATATAATTCAAGATTCACATTGGCTACTATAACTATGATTAGACGGATCAAACCAATTCTCATTACTGGGGAAAATTTCTGTTGATAATCAGTTATCTCATGCTGTCGTTTATATCCTTTAGCCTTGAGGCACGCTTGATATCCTTTAATACCTCCATTGAATTTTTATTTCATTTTGATAATATATTTGTTCCCGATAGTTTTTTGCCCATTAGAGAGATTAACTAAGTCCTATACTTGATTTAAACTTAAAGAAATAATTCCCCTTCATTGCTTTCATCTATTTTTCTTAGTAGGATTAGTAAGAGTATCATATACATCATTTGGGTCATTATCTTCTAGCGAGATAATCATGTGATTTCTCCTTTAATTTCAAAATGAATAATGGGAATTTATTCTATGTTAACTTCGATGTAGATGAGGTTCATGAGAAACATATTCGTGAATGTCTTGATTACTCCCACTTGAGTCAAATACAGTAGGTAAACTACTATGGCTTGGAACCTGAATTGATCTTGATTCAATCCTTTAAGTTTTATATTACTCCCACTCCGATGAAGTCCCTCTTCCTAATTACGTATAACATAATCATTATAATCAAGAGTATCATATAAAAGTACCTTTTTTTTTCATATTTCACCTTAATTTAGAGAGTCATTTATTAAAAATATGGTATCTTATGGTTTAAACTTTAAATTCAATTACTCCTTCGTTACCACATTCACCTATGAACGCATATCTTTTTTAGTGTCCAAAATATCTAATATAGATTCTTTCTTCCTTATTAGGTCATAAATGTAAGTTATGCACCCCTATGGCTTAATACTTGTCAATTAAGTTTTCTTCCTATTCATAACTCATATAAAGTATCAGTAACCGATTTTATAGGTAGTCGATTAAAACATAAGTGACTGTGAGCAATGAATTACCTAATAGGTGAATAGTAAATTTTCTAGTGCTAACATAGACCTAAAAATTTCTAGCATTTTATTTTATCTTCCATAAAGTCATTTTGTTGTAAGGTTTAAAGAATAATCTGCTTTTTTATTCCTTTTTTATCGTATAAAATTTTGAACTTATTATATAAGTATTTTTGTTTTTAATCAATTCTTAGTACTTTTATTTTCGTGTCTCATTGATTCTTTACCAAATTTTTATACTTTATGAAACAATTTAATTATTCCAATTTGTGAGAAATCAATTACACATAACTATTGCAAGTAATCTATAAAAATGATGAAATACAAAATCTCATGTCTTTACATTTATTGGACTACAAATGTCAAATGAATAACCGTATTGAATATGAAGCAAGTGTTCCCTTCTCAAATAACTTTTTGGTTATTTTACTAGTTAGATAATCTTCACAAATATGTATTTTTACTTTATTTAAATTATTTGAGGGACCACCTTTAGTTAATAAACTTATTTAATTTTGACGAATATGACTAACGTATCATACCACTAAATTGTATTATCATTGGAATTATTAGATAATGTAAATCAAAATAACTTATATTACTATTTGAATAAATAACATCCAGAATAATAAAACTATCCAACATAAATATTGAACATAATAAATCATTCCAAGATATAAATCAATTTAACCATTAGGAAAGTTTACGTCACATCCAAGTTTAATCGACACTAATGAAGAAATAAGATTTTGTTAAATCTTTATAACAAATACCACATCATCTAGGACCGGGGATTCATTATGACACATGCCTAACTTCCATTTTCTAATCTCATATGCAATACTTCTTTAATGATTGTTTATTAATAAGGTATTTATAGATAAAAAGATAATAAGGATATTTTTCATCATGAAATTATAAATGCATAACTGTATCTTTATTAAAAATTTGAGCCATTGGACTCCAATTCCCAGAAATTCTGGAACAATTATTTTCTAAAAATAAAAGACATAAGTATCTCTTATAATTTAAATTTTTAATTTTTAAAATTTTCAAAAAAACTCAGTTTTTAAATTTTTTTAAATTTTAGTTAAAAATAATAATATCATACGTGAATTAGTGAAATGTTATTTACGTGACAATTCAACTCAACTTTTAAATCAGATTTGAATTAAATAAATTTATTCAATCTAATAATTTATTATAATTATCTTAAATTATTAATTTAAGTCAAATTTAATTAATTAAAATCGAGTTTAATAACTTAATTATATTAATAATATTTGACTAATTTATATCTTATATTTATATTGCATATATTTTGTAATTATTTTTTACTTAAAATTTAAAAGCATGAGTTTTCTGAAAAACAGAAAATTAGAAAAAGATCGAAAACTTTAGAGATCGAATATTTTTTTAATTTCTTAAATCACATGAAATATCTATATATCTTTTACACTTTTTTTAATCCCATGTAAAAAGTGAAAAGCCTCCCTTGAAAGTCAGCAGACCTACTCCTCCTTGTATCTTATGACCCAAATTTTAATTTTCATTCTTTAGATTGTCACTTCCATGAAGTTGTCTACTCCAACAATATAACAATTGGATTCGCCTCATATTATACTTATCATAAATTCTTTGCTGATACAAATAAGAATTTGGACAAGTTATCCTACAATGGCGTAAATCCATAATTGGTCTGGCTACTTTAAGGAAATTGTGAGTGAAGAACAATGGAGTTGATAAACATATCTTTCTGTAAATTCAAACAACGAACTGTAATTATTCATAAATATCTTTATTGAAAGTAAAATCCGAAGATAGTTCATTATTAAAGCAAAATATAAGGACAAAAACCATTAAACTTATTGTTAGGCGTCAATAGCCAGAAGCCTGATTCATTAACAATGGTACTTTCGCTAAATGACTCTTAAATAAAAGTTTTATGAGCCTATCATGCACAAGCCTTCACTCCTTTTTTAATCTAAATGCTACAAAAAACAAAACAAAGTTCGCTAAATTTTGGCTCTTTTTTCTATTAGCAAAACTTTTTATTTTCATTCTGAAAGCAGTGAGATTCAAAATGGAGTGAAGGCAGGCACCTGATGTCCCAACTACTCGCAAATCCAAGGTTCGATAACTTCAGAAAGAAGAGCTGAAAGCCCTCCTTAGTCCGTTCGATGTCTCTCTAGTCTTCTCAGCTTTTGTCTTTTCCTCATCTTCCTTTATCATCTCTACCTATGCATATAAGTTAACAAAAGAATCATCACGTATCTGTAATCATATAAACAAAAGAATCACCATGAATCAATTACATGTATAGCAATTTATCATCTTCTGAAATCTATTAAGACAAGTAAATTGCATTATATAAATCAATACCAGTTAAAATTTGGGAAATATTAGTTAGCCCTTTTGTTTTATTGTGGAGTACCTGAAACTTGATCTTTCTTTCCAGGAGTTCATTATCTCTTTTTAACTGTTCCACTTTCGATTCAAGATTGTTGATATGCTCCTGCAAAATCAAACAATTATTCTCAAACAAAGTTTCAATGTCCTTATTAAACTTGGCATCATAAAGATAAAGATGACATATTTATGGGCCTCATTACCACAGTAATTTGTGTTCATCTCATCACACTTTGACTCACTTGCCAAACACGAGGATGTAATTACAGTTTATAGCTAATAAATATTTGTATTTGTTACTTACGTTTGTTTTGGCTCGAGATCTTGCAGCTGAAACTCTATTCTTTATCTTTTTTTCTTCTGCTCTCCTAGCTGTCTCTTCAGGAGTTTCATTGCATCTTTTTCTTCTTCCACGATTAGACCTTTGTTGCAGTAATCCCAAGTCTTGCATATTATTTTCCAATTGTGTGAACACTTCCATTTGAGAATGATTATCCCTTGATGCATTTGCAATGTATTCAATGGCAGAGCTGTTCATTTTTGCAGGTTGTTCTTGTGATTTATTTACCTCTACCTCCTCTTTGGGACTACTACTGTTTAGATCATTTAGCTTTGAAACTAAAATGCCAAAATCACAACTTGAAGTTGTTTCTAACAAGTAATCTATCCAGTCTGTCGAATTATCACCCATAGGGTAACTTATACGTACCTGCACATAGCAGAAAAAATAGATAACAACATTTGCACTTTAAACTGCCACTGATGATTCATTAATCAAAGTTTTATTTTTCATTTTTTCTTTGTTATGTTCAATAACATATATTTGCATCCCTTACCTCATGCACCTATTATGATTCGGATTCTGATGGAGAGGTTTTTCTACTCTCAGCCACTATATTCGTCATTTATTGTACCAAAACATTATCTAAATCAAAATCTTAGAATGAATAAGTGGCATTTATGAAAAACAACTTTCCCAACATAAAACTCCAAACATTATAGTCCTCTTTCCTCATAGTAAAAAAAAAAAGGAAAAACAAATTATTGAGGCCCCTTGAGACGTATTTCAAAGTATTGTGATTCACAAGGTAAATTAATTCGTGAATATAACATTAACATAGATGTATAACTAATCCTCATCAAAGAGAGACACTGAAAATAACACTCTGGGAACATTATATTACTAAACAAGATATGCAGTCTTGAGCATGCAACATCATTGCTTGAACATAGTCTAGAATTCCACAGCAAAGGAAACAACAGAAGTTAAGACCAGAAAAGTAGATGTAATAGCTTAAAGGATAAAATAACTACCTTTGTATGATTTAGATGTTTACGTCCCCCCACGTGTAAACAAAGTTTCTAGATCAAAATTTGACAATAGTGTTCAAATTAAAAAGAAAAGGCAACTGTCAAATTGAAGAAGAAGACTGTCAAACTGAAAAGGAGAATTTTGTCTGTATCGTCTTAATAAAAGGTTCTCCTAATTAATAAAAAAACGGATTTCATTGAAATGGGGAAATATTCAAACCTGTGAGGAAATGAAAACATCTAGATGCATGTTTGTAATTTAAAAGTGAAAAGCACATACCATAGTGTAGGAACTAAAGGCCAATCATGAAATAAAAAAGTTAGAAATAATGGTTTCATGCATACAGCCTCAAGCATAACACCATGTAATTCAAATATTTTCAGAAAGCTTATGTTCTTTCAAAAGTGAAATATAATTTCATCTCGTTCACTAACAACAAATTCCAAGTTTTAAATTTACCACTGAGCAGTAGAATCTCTTGGAGCAAAGTTCAAGATAGATCAGTTACCAGTTCATCATGAAGAAATCATCCAGTAATGAGAGAGAAAAGAGCAAAAGGATTCACCATTTTTGCTTTCAGATTGAGCGAAATGCTTTAATTTGAAGAGAAAAGATAGGGGCAAGTAATAAACTTCACAGCTATATCATATATTTAAGCAGTAAGAATTATCAGTCTTTTCACAACACCAATGTTCGATCGACACGTACAATGAGATTAGGGAAAATTTTGAATACATGGCTATGTCCAGGCAAGTTTTAAAGTAGTTTTTAGATAATTTTGTACTGTCATTTAATGATGTTTTATTTACAAAGTAATTTTGTATTGCTCTCTGCTAGTTTACAAATTGGTTTGTCTTTTAGTTTTCATATTTAGGCTGCACTTATTGTTGCTTAGCTGTGTATAGCCAGTCAAATTATTAAAGTTTGTGTCACAATCAATTGCCTTAACTAATGCAAGACAAAACAGGAAGGCTGCTTATTTGTTATCTATGGATATTTCAAACATGGTCAACACATAACTTCATTTGAACTTATGACCTTTGACTAAATCTTTACCAAATTGACAAATATTACTATAGTGAACTTACCATATATTACTAACTAATCAAAGCACAATATCTCAATCACCGTCACTCAATCACACACGCCCAGGCAGACATACACATATATAGTGTGTACGTGAGTATACATATAATACAATATATATGTAACAACTATTGAATTATATTTTGAGGATGGCTTATGTTTAGTTTCTCCAACTACAGAAAGCTTGAATTGAATACTATATTTAACATATCATTGTTTCACTAAATGAAACATGTTAGTAAATAATAGCTAGTAAAAAGAAAAGCCTAAATAGCATTCCACTTTCTTATCTACATTTTGCAACTTACAAATCTCAAATTCATATCACATTTACCATGTTCTAAATCTTTAGCTGTATGTGATTTGTGCTCTTAAATGGAAACTGCATAAGCAGTAATATATGTGTGCGTGCATGCCTATGTGACTATTTAAACAAATTTTATTAAGGTGCGTTATCAACGCAATCTATAAAAAAATCTATAAAGACCAAAGTTGTAAGAATCTGACAGGAGCATTAGGATCAAAGGTTGAATGATTCAACTGGTTCAACCAAATTTAACCAATAATACTAAAATAATTATAAAAATTATAAGTCCATATTCAAACTTAAAAATGTTTAGTTTGTAACAGCCATAAGACAATATCCATACCACAACTATAAACTAAAATTTAGTCATAACAAGTTTAACACTATCATCATCTCATAAATAGAAACATTTAGATAGATAATTTCAACGAAAAACAGGTTTTGCTTTTCTTTTGGGAAAAAAAATCATAAATTATTTGAATAAAAAATATGTTACATTTTTGTTTAAAAGAAAAAGAAAATCATATGAAATTAAGTTATTATTCACTAGTTCACGCAATTGTAATGCCACACCCCCATTCACGCCTCTCAAATACTTGCACTTGTATTTGATACTCTTTTATTATAATATGTCTAAGAAGTGTTTGTGTAATTAATACTAAGTTGAAATGCAAATCAAAAGCAAAACCACATACTCTTCAACAAAGGACTCCAACAAACCATGGTGGCACCAGTGAGACAATTATCAGCCACGTGAAACAAAAACAATCAGTACCTCCAATCACTGCAGGTCATCGATAAATAACAGCAGTATTGTTCTGAGATTGGAAGTGAAGTAACTTAAAGACAGGTTGAAAGATAGAACAAAAGCTAAAGTCAGTAATTGAGTAACTATTCTAATTTTTTGCTGAATCTACTCTTAATTTAGAATACATCCAATCTAAGTTCTTAATAAAATAATAGTTCCTACTCAAGTATAAGAACTATTTTTCAAAAGTGAGAAGACATATTCATCGCACAACTGCTTCTGAACATGGTGCTGTTATTGAGTATATGATACAGGAAATGAAAATGAATTGATGAGAAGCCAAGATGGAAGATGAAGAATCTGGTGAGTCGGGTTCTCACCACCAGCTAAGTGCTAAACCTTCAAGAGCAAGTACTTAGGCATCAAGAATGGATAGGATTTCATAATCACTTTGATCACGTAAACCAAAGACTTGAAAACACATTTACCTCTCTTACACTTAAACCAAATCTTTTATATTTCTTAGCAAATTCCAATCAATATCATCAAACACTTATCACATTAAAGCCCAGATAATGCAACTGGGGAGGATGGAATCACCTCCACCATACAACCAAATCTGATCGAACCTAAAAACCATCCTCATCCATAATCCAATTCACTACGTCAAAACTTTGGAACAATTACCAAACTCAATTGCACACTAAAATTCAAGACACTAACCCTAACCAAAAGGGTGGGATAAATAAACTAATAATCCAATCACCTCAAATCATTTCCAAATACCATTACTAATCCAACAAAAGATTTTTCTATTGGAAGAAATATAACCATATCTTCTTCCACCTCAAACCCTAAGTTTTAATCTATGAATTTGACCTTAAACAATAACCAATGAAATAATGCACTGGACTACTTTAAACCAACAATGACTCATACCTTTCCAAACTCAAACAATCACAAAAAACGAGTTTGCCTCACAAATCCTCCAATATCATTTCAAACCCTAGCATTTCCAAAATCCGTAAAATTAACAAATCAACACATTGAAAGCTAAAGTTCACGTCCAATAATTTAAAAGAACACAGAATTAGAGAAGAAGAAGCTTACCTATAACATAAGGGTTTCGCATTTCCATGTTAAGGAGTACAACGATGAGCAGTTCCTTCCCAGTGGCAGAACTCATGACTATGCCGGCGAGCGGAATGACGACTGTAGTCGCAGTCGTGATCAGAGCTCTCGGTTTGCAGCCCTTGGACATGTCGGGTTTGCGAACGAACGGAAGCAAATGAAACATGGCCTGTCGGGTATGAGAAAAGAGTGCACCGTAGTTAAGCATGGTCGGCGGTGACAGGAATGACGGAAGGCCAGGGGTGCTTCGGAGAAAAACGCGCGCGAAATAGAGAACGACTGTCAAAACTTCCACGGTCCAAAGTAACTCCAAACCATCTTCCTTAATACGACGCAGCTCTGGAAGAAAAATGCATGGATTAATGGGCTGGATTGGCTTTAAACCCAACAATTCATTCATTCTTATCCCACTCAATTAAATTTTTAAAATTATTACTTGTCGTTATAAATAAGATATAATAATCTCAATCATTATAACTTATAGAGATATTTTAAGATATTTAATCATAATCATGAATATCATCGTAAAATTAGAAGTTTGAGATCTTAAAATATTATTATTATTTATAAATTGCCATTCTAATTTATTATTATAAAAGAGATAGATTATATTTACAAATAAACTTCATCCTAATGTAACTAAATATAAAGAGTTGGGGTTGATTTTTTAAAATTAAAAATTGTATTAATGTATTAAAAAAGAGGTTCATACAAAATATTGCCTAGCATATAATAAACGCTAGGTAACGATAAGTTGAAAGAACTGAATAAGCACCTAGATTATGATAGAATGTCCTCACATCAGGTCATGCCAAGTAAGATACTAAGAATAAAGTCTTTATCTCCACAACTTTGCATTCTATGTTAAATGAACAAGCTAAAACATGTCAAACACTCTATAAACTCACAACTAGTACTAGGATCAAAGCTAGCAAATGTATTTGTTTTATCTAGCATATATGGATCTTTAAAAACAAAGATAATCCCTCAATAATCAACCACTACTAGCCCTTCTCAAAGATGCAAAGGTTGTTGCCTCAGAATTTAACTTTAACTTCTTAACTGAAGACTTTCTCCATCTCACAATAGCATGACCTATAGGAGAATTAGATGATACTATAATATTTCTTAATTGTGTTGTTTCTCGTTGTTGTAAAGTAGAAGTTGTCATTTTTATAACTGTATTCATAGTTTGAACATTACCAACTCAAATTTCTTGATTATGAACAAACTACAGGCTCTAACGTAATATGGGATATCAAGAAACAATCTTCTCATTATATATAAACATTACAATTGGAACCAATCAAGTATAGCTAATATTCCATCTTTGAAATAACTCATACTTAACACATTCGATCACTTTCTAACATACATGTAATTTTGAAAAATATGAATATTTAATTTATTAACAACCCCATAAATTTGACAAACATTCTCAATATCAACATATTTATAGACTACAACAACTTTTATAGGCAAATAATTACAACACATTCTTTAAAGCAAACAATGTGCTTTAAGGGGACTTTTAAGTTTTATTACTTTCGCCAGAAGCCAAGAGAATTACTTATAACAATATTCTTTATCAAGTGATGATAGGTTAAATGGATTGAATACACACCCCTCCTCTAATAAGATCATGATAGCAAATCCTCACCTCTGGTCTTCCAAGTGAGATACTGATAGTTCTCTAGCAAAGATTACCAATTATTTATTCTATTGTATTAGCAAAACACCTAGTATAACCACTACTCTTAAGAGAATAACAAAGAATCCTTAGATACTAGACCAGAAAACTAGAAGAATATAACAGTAACAAAAATAACAAGACATACTCTCGGCCTCTCGTGAAATGGACCATCGAAAACATACAACACCTCCTTTCCTCCAATTTAACTTTCAAGAGGTTAACCACTCTCCCATAATCCATCTTTTTACCTGCCTCTTTTTCTTACTTATTTTCACAGAAATATCTCCACTCACTCCTGCATAGTGGGCGCTATTGCTGCCAAGTTAGTTAGGATTGTCTCCTTTCTCCCCAAGCAGCTCATTTCTCTACCTTCTAGAATATACCTTCAACCCCAAGTGTCCCTTCTTTCTTTTATAAAATTTTGTAATTAAGGGTATATCAGATACTAAAAATAAGGTCTCTATTCGTACTTTTGAACAAAGCCAATATTAACTCTACATTCCATGTTGAATAACTAATTAGAAATAGGTGCAACACTCTACAGACTTATGTTCAGGATGAGGATCAAGGCTAATGAACATATTTGTATTATCTAGTAATTATGGATCCTAAGACGTTCTCTTTTATCCTGACATGAAATCATATCCTACTAACTAACTAAATTTTTACTGACCAAATTCCTCTCCAATAATAACTCTAATTGCTTCCAATATGTGGTCTAAAGGAATCCTTTTTAGAGTAATACCTTGCTTAGAGAATCGTGTTTCAGGTTGAGTCACAAAGCCTCCATGCCTGCTTACTAACCAAGGCCAAATTGAAAGATCAATTTGTTAGAAATTGATACCACCAAACTGCTTTAGAACATAAAGATCTTTCCATCATTTTCATTCAATGCTCGGATGATCTCTCCTTGATGACCACTAAAGCCCACGCAATAATTTACCAAATCCTCACAAAGACTAAGAGGAAGCAAATAAGCGCTCATAGTGTAGTTAGACAAAGATTGAACTACAAACTTTAATAACTCCTTCTTATCTGCTTTTGAAAAGAAATATATCTTTCAACCTTGTATTTTCTTTTACATTTTATCCTTAAGAAAGCCAAACATCTTCTTTTTATTATGACCAATAACAAAGGCATACCTAAATACTTTTTGATGGGAAATCTTCTTTACACCCAACAAAGAACATAAACTTCTTACATAAGTAGGAGTATCAATGCTTAATGAATAGACAAAATTATTGAAATTAATAATCTGATATGATGCCTTTTCATACCTCTTGAGGATATCATTAATGTTCGTACTTACTCCTTATTAGTTTCGATAAAAAAAGTAATTATAATTTGTAAATAGGAGTTTCAAGATTTTGGGAGCACTTCCGGTAATATTACAACCAAGGATGAGGCTTTGTTTTTCCTCTTATCCATCAAAGTAGCTAAATCTTTAACAAATACAATAAATAAATATGGGCTCAAAGGGTACCTTTTACAAAGGCTATAGTGCAAAAGAATAAGGCCAATTGAGTTTTTTACTTTTTTCACCAGGTATGAGAAAGAGGAAACACAAAGTATCATCCGATTAACCCATCCACTATCAAAAGCTTAATTGACCAAAGATACTCTCAGTCATAAACGTTTGGCAGGTCAACCTTCAGTGAAAGCAATGTTTAAAGAAACAAAGCCACTGTGTTGAATTGTTTAGATATCTTTCTACAGAAAATTTTATACACTTTTTCATAAACAAAGCTAAAAGTAAAATAAAAGTTGTCATCTTTACTTTTTTCTTGATATCTGAGAAAATTGAAACTAGGTGTGGATAATTTAACTATCCAAATTATGATGAAAAAGCAACCTCAGTCAAGGGGCAAAATGGTAGAGAAATAACAAAGTTTACTACACAGAGATACACGACCCAATATCTATTGCTTTAAGACAAATTAGCAAGTACAGACATGTATACATCATACTTATATGTTGAGCTAGTAATGGCAAGTACATACATTATCCTAACAAATTTTTGGAAGGCAATCATACAAACAGGAAGCAAGAAAATGAACAATAAGAGTTGCCATAAAGAAACAACAATCATAAAAATTAGAAAAAGAAAAAATCGTTGATTCTCTTCCCATTCTAAATTACATAGATTACAAAATGACACATTGAGAAACAAATCAAAACGGATGGTTCGGCATCTGAAATGGAAACTATAGGTACACTAGATGGCGATAGCGGACTAACTACAAAAAGAAGAAAGGGAAAAACTAAAAGTGCCTTCTTAATAGAAAAGAAACCCAAACTCACCAATCTATTGAGGGATGTGCAGTGAAGGATCTCTTAATTAAAGATAAAAGGAACAAGACTTCTTATAATGAAAAAGAAATTTTTACATACAGTTAGTTGAAGCTGATATTCCCAAAATAGTGTTGGGGATGGGAGACAAGGTTAGAATGAGAAAAGTGGAGTTGTTGACACTGAAGTTACCATTGGTTTGTTTATAAAAGCTTCTTACTTTTCAAATTTGTTCACATGATTTGTCGTTTATACCCCTGTATTTCGAATGCTTCGTAATTTCAATTTCTTCAGCTCCCTCACTCTTTCTCTTACGTTCGTTTGTATGACTAAACTTGTCCCAAAATTATCTAAAGAGCACTTAAATTTTTTTAGCATTTTAGTATTAACCTTATGTGAATCCCTCCTTGAATAAATAAATATAGCTTTCTGTTTTGCTTGAATAAATAAATGTTAGAATGAATTCTATGTTTTCTGTTTTGCTTGTTCAGCTGAATTCTTATTAATAGGATTTGTGTTCCATCAGTATTTCACAGCAATAATGCATGTTAATAAGAGTCATATAGTTCGTTTACACATGGCTTCCAAACATACAAAAGATATTAGCTTTTGATTACATACCAGTACCAATGATGACTTTCTTGAAAGATTTGTAGCCATATAACTTTTTCCTCCCTGAAGTCCTGAAAATATAAATGACAAAGAGAATATGAAACTAAACTACTCACAAAAACAAGTGAAGGATAACATATAATTAACCTATTTTTGTTAATAACCTAAAAAAGTGAAATGAGTGTGTGACTTAGAAAGCTTTCTCCATGATGTTTGAAGTATTAAGATAAAAGGGGAAAAAACTAGAAGGAGGTAAATTGTTCTATCCATTTAATATGTAATTTGCAGTTCTCATATTAAAAATTCAATAAAATAAAATTCCTTTCCTTTAAAGAAAGGATTGTTCTCCCATATTTAGAGCAATATAGCACAGATTATCTTCAAAAAGTAATAATTTCTTTCAAAATTCTACAATTAAGGAGCTATTTATCTACAATCATCTTAAGAAGAGACAAAGTGGAAATTTATTGCTTACATATTGCAAATGGCATCCCGAGACAAGAACAAAATGTAAAGTAGTACTCTTGCTAACTTAAGACACCATGTCATGTACAGAGCCACTTACATTGGTTTAAAGGCATCGTATGTCATATTTTGGAAAATTTGCTTCAAACATTGCATACATCAGCTAATGCTTTCCTTTTCACATTTTGATTTACTGAAAAAAAAAACCCAATATAGAAGTATAAGAAAAGTGAATAAAGCAAGAATCTATATTCTCACATTTCACGCTTATTATATCCTCTGTACTATAGCCATCATGCTGACCTTTGACGTTCCCTCCAAGTTTTGAACACCCCTGTTGTTAAAATCACAGACAAAAACTAAATATAAGAGTTTTTTATTTCTAACGCCTTCCCTAAACTTCTCAAAGGAACGTCCTCTTGAATTGTAAAGAATTAAGGAAGAAATAAAAATTATAAATTACCTTTGGATCAGTTGTAGTGGTCACTGAAGCCACTGTGTTGAATTGTTTAGATATCTTTCTACAGAAAATTTTATACACTTTTTCAGAAACAAAGCCAAAAGTAAAATAAAAATTGTCAACTTTACTTTCTGCTTGATATCTGAGAAAATTGAAACCGGGTTTGGATAATTTAACTATCCAAATTATGATGAAACAACAACCTCATTCAAGGGGAAAAATAGTAGAGAAATAACGAAGTTTACTGCAGAGAGACACACGACCCAATATCTGTTGCTTTAGGACGAATTAGCAAGTACAGACATGTATACATCATAATTATATGTTGAGCTATTAATGGCAAGTACATACATTATACTAACAAATTTTTGGAAGGCAATCATACAAACAGGAAAGCAAGAAAATGAACAATAAGAGTTGCCATAAAGAAATAGCAATCATAAAAATTAGAAAAAGAAAAAGTCGTTGATTCTCTTCCCATTCTAAATTACATAGATTACAAAATGACACATTGAAAAACAAATCAAAACGGATGGTTCGGCATGTGAAATGGAAACTATGGGTACACTAGATATATAATATTCATACTCTTATGATTTTTTTAAATCATGTCCTCATAAGTCATTTTATACATAAATAACTAATTTTACCAAACACCAAATGACAAACAACTAATGCAATCTACTGATCAAATCAGCTAATATAATGGCCTTGTTTAGCAATCAGCTAATTGCATTAGCTATTAGCTGATTCTATCAGCTGTTAACTGATAACTGATTTTATCAGCTGATTTGACCAATGAATTACATTAGCTGTTTGTTAGAGACGTTTGGTAAAATTAGCTGTTTAGTATTAGTTGTTTATATGTAAAATAACTTATGAGGACATGACTTTAAAAAAAATTATAAGGGAATGAATATTATATATCTTAGTATTTTGTTTAATATTCTTATAAGAATTTAGATTTTAAAGAAGTCATGTTTATTTGTACTATTTCAACATTTATAAAAAATTTATACAACTCTTTCTATTTTTATTTTTATTTAAGGACAATGTTTTATTTCAACTTAATTAATTTTTACAACACATTCTTTAAAGCAAACAATGTACTTTAAGGGGACTTTAGGTTTTATAACTTTCACCAAAAGCTAGTAGAATTACTTGTAACAATATTCTTTGTTAGGTGATGATAAGTTAAATGGATTGAATAGACACCCCTCCTCTAATAAGATCATGATAGCAAATCCTCACCTTTGGTCTTCCAAGTGAGATATTGATAATTCTCTAGCAAAGATTATTGAATTATTTATTCTACTATATTATCAAAACACCCAGTACAACCAGTACTCTTAAGAGAGTAATAGAGAATCCTTAGATACTAGTCCAAAAAACTAGAAGAATATGGCAGTAACAAAAATAGCAAGACACGCTCTTAACCTCTCCTAAAATGGACCATTGGAATCATACAACACCTCCTCTCCTCCAAGTTAGCTTTCAAAAGGCTAACCACTCTCCCACAATCCCTCTTTTTCCCTGCCTCTTTTTCTTACTTCTTTTCACAAAAATACCCCACTCACTCCTGCATAATGGCCTTACTGTTGCCAAATTAGATAGGGTTGTTTCCTTTCTCCCCATGTAGCTCATTTCTCTGCCTTCTAGAGTATACCTTCAACCCCACGTGTCCCTTCTTTCTTTTATAAAATTTTGCAATTAAGGGGTCTATCAGATACTAAGAATAAGGTCTCTATCCGTACTTTTGAACAAAGCCAATATTAACTCTACATTCCATGTTCAATAACTAATTAGAAATAGTTCCAACATTATACAGACTTATGTTCAGGATGAGGATCAAAGCTAATGAACGTATTTGTATATCTAGTAATTATGGATTCTAAGACATTCTCTCTAATCCCAATATGAAATCATATCCTACTAACTAACTAACTTTTTACTGACCAAATTCGTCTCCAGTAATAGCTTGAATTGTTGCCAATATTTTGGCTAAAGGAATCCTTTTTAGAGTAATACCTTGCTTTAAGGATATGGGAGAATCGTGTTTCAGGTTGAGTCACAAGCCTCCATGCTTGCTTACTAACCAAGGCCAAATTGAAAGATCAATTTGTTAAAATTTGATACTAACAAACTACTTTGGAGCATAAAGATCTTTCCATTATTTTCATTCAATGCTCAGATGATCTCTCTTTGATGACCACTAAAGCCCATGCAATAATTTACCAAATCCTCACAATGACTTAAAGGAAGCAAATATGCACTCATAGTGTAGTTAGACAAAAATTGAACTCCAAACTTTAAAAACTCCTTATTTGCCTTTGAAAAGAAACATATCTTTCAACCCTGCATTTTCTTTTACATTTTATCCTTCAGAAAGCCAAACATCTTCTTTTTATCATGACCAATAACAAAGGCATACCTAAATACTTTTTTTGATGGGCAATCTTCTTTACACCCAACAAAGAACATATACTTCTTACATAAGCAGGAGTATCAATGCTTAATGAATAGACAAAATTATTAAATTTAATAATCTGAAATGATGCTTTTTCATACCTCTTGAGGATATTATTAATGTTTGTACTTCCTCCTTATTAGTTTCGATAAAAAAAGTAATTATAACTTGTAAATAGGAGTTTCACGATTTTGGGAGCACTTCCGATAATATTACAACCATGGATGAGGCTCTGTTTTTCCTCTTATCCATCAAAGTAGCTAAACCTTTCATAAATACAATAAATAAATATGGGCTCAAAGGATCCCATTTACAAAGGCTATAGTGCAAAAGAATAAGGCCAAGTGAATTTTTACTTTTTTTTCACCAAGTATAAGAAAGGGAAAACACAAAATATCATCCAATTAATCCATCCACTATCAAAAGAATAACTGATCAAAGATACTCTCATCCAATTAATCCATCCACCATTGTTGAGTAGAAATCATCGTTAACAATAAATTCGACTTGCTTAGGCCTTCAGCTCATCTTGGTGTCTGTTGTCTTAGCTAATGTCAATTTCTCTAACATCTTTTAACATTTTTAAATTATATCATCTTAAGTCTTCTTTAATTAAATTTATAGTGGAAGCACCTTCACAGATACTAGCTGATTGCATTAACTGTTAGCTAATATCAACTATATTATATCAGTTGATTTGACCAGCAGATTGCATTAGTTATCTAGTATTAGCTGTTTATGTGTAAAATGACTTATGAGAAGAAGACTTAAAAAATTATAAGGGTATGAATATTATATATCTTAGCATTTCGTTGAATATTCTTATAGAAATTTAGATTTTAGATATTTAATTCTATAAAAATTATGTTTATACCTCTAATAAAAAACATAGAACATATAATAATAAAATAATAATAATAATAACAACAACAACAACATATTATTATTATTATTATTATTATTATTATTATTATTATTATTATTATTATTATTATTATTATTATTTATTCTATGTTTTTTATTAGAGTTATAAACTTAATTTATGTAGAATTCAATATCTAAAATCTAAATTCATATAAGAATATTCAACGAAATACTAAGATATATAATATTCATACCCTTATAATTTTTTTAAGTAGTGTCCTCATAAGTCATTTTACACATAAATAGCTAATACTAAGCAACTAATTTTACCAAACAACTAATGCAATCTGCTGGCCAAATCAGTTGATAGAATATAGTTGATAGAATCAACTATCAGCTAATAGCTAATGCAATCAGCTAATTATCAAACAGAGCCAAAAGCTCATTGTGAGTAACTTTTTGGGCAATTAGCTGATTATCCTTTCCTATAATGCCAATTTTGCCCTTAAATTTTGCCCAACCTCTTTTCTCTATTTAAATTGTTTTGTTAAACTTCATTTGGATTGTTATATTTTTTATTTTATGTTTGGATGTATCATCATCATCATCATCATCATCATCATCATCATCATCATCATCATCATCATCATCATCATCATCATCATCATCA
>JANZLD010000236.1:7157847-7174307 GCA_026413575.1 Erythroxylum carthagenense
AAAACAAATAATCCATTCATATTAAATAAGCTTATCTTTAAAAAACAAAGAGGCGGGTAAACGGGTACCCGATGGGGGTCAAACCCCCAACGGGTACGGATATGGGGGTGCCAAAAAATCCCTGACAAAGATGAGGGCGGGTATGAGGGTAGGGGCGAGTTTATGGGGCGGGTACGGGGGATGGCATACCCGTCCCGTTGCCATCCCTACTTCTGGGACTCATTCAGAGTTTGGCACGTGTGATACACACATACCAGACAGTTGGTGCATGTGGAAAGTTGGTGCTGGATGCGTGTTTATGCATGGGACACACTCAACTGAAGCGAATAGTGCGTCTATACTATGCAACATTGAAGACGACGTATATCTGTGAGCATTTGGTGAATAAATAGCACATACCCTACGCATAAAGACATGTGAGGGCTGGTGCATGTTGTTCACACATCTTTTGAAGCCACTCACGATGCTGATGTTACTTATTAACGTCAGCATATTATACGACAAAAAAAACTCAGAATTCACAAAATTTACAAAATGGTTCTTTAAAAGTTATTTTGGGTTAGTTTTTAAGGTCTTGTAAATTTGTAAAGTGAGTTTTTATAATTTTTTTTATTTTATTACATTAGTAATAACTAAGGTTTAATTTCAAAAAAAAAAGAGATAAGGTTACTAGAGCCATCATTGAGTAAATTTTCATGTATTTGACTTGAAATAACAGAGATACATATGATTTTAATATCCCATATGGTCTATTGATTGTTAAATATTGCATGACTATTACTGTGATTGAGATTTTCTTTATGAAGAATTCTTATATAAAACTTGTTGATAATGTGTTTGGCATTGACATGTGATAATGAGTATGTGCATAGGGATTTTTCATATATGAATAGGAAATTGTCACCTATTTTATGCCCATATAGAAGAATGTGAGGATAACATACATGTATATCTCCTGTGCTCGTGGATCCATTAGGTACTAATGAGAATATAATCATTATGATGGCCTTTTAAAGTTAATATTTGAATTGTTCTGTTTGCATGTTTTGGAATGTATCTAGTCTTGTGTTTAGTTATTCTGCTCATAAGTATTACCCTTATATGAGACTTTGAGATGTGCATAAAAGCATTCGGTGGAGGAAAGTCATTGCTTAAGTGATGTATTCGTCCACCAGTGGTAGAATCATAAAAGTTAATGATGTATACTCTAATTGTTTTTATGTAGAAGTCTTATTTGCATTTATTATATATTCAATCCACAAGTATGTCATGATATGTGTGATAAAATGCTTAATACATATTTTGTTTTGTGACTTTGAGTATCGATATTATCCTACATTTGTACTGATTAATACATTTTCAATTTTGCAGTCGCCTTCTCTATAAATGTTAATAGTGTCACAATTGACCCTCCCTAGTTTTAATTTTAAAAAATGAAAGCAAGATATAAAATTTACGCTAGAGATGGAAGATATCAACATGATGATGGTCAAGAATGGGTCATTTGCACTTATATCTATCAGCTTAGAGGCTAAGAAAACAACATATGCATCCAAGAAAAGGTCAAATAGGATGTGTTATTTGACCATAAAAAAGATTTATTCCAAACCATCTACTAAGTGGACTTTTTCAGATACAAACATAGCAGGAGATTTCCTCAATAACATCTCCCAAAGGCATAATCTTCTAATACTAAAATAGTTACCTTATTCAAAGAATTATATTCCATGAGATATATCAGGAGGATGGGAAGTGAAAGAGTGCACAATTGGGATGGTTTACTTTTAGACTAAGCTTTTTCTTTTTTGGAAATACTTTTAGACTAAGCTAATGGCGTTACATATTTACATTCTCAATTCTTGTATGCCAAGCGGTGAACACACTTTCATCAGAGTTTCGTGGGACATAAATGCATTAATCACTCGTGTGTTGCTAAAGAAGAGAAGCTGAAGAGTACAACTCATACAACCTTAATAGTAACCAAGGGGGAAGTAAAGGTAAAGCCTTGTAACTTTAAAGGTAGGAAACCTAAATTTAGTTCATACGTAGATATTGGTTAACCTGGTATTGCTAAAAGTCCTGCAAATGTTACAAAGAGAATAAGCCTAAGGTGTTTTTTCTATAGGACGAAGGGACTTCGTAATCCTTCTGTTTCTTTTATTCGTTTCATTATGTAGAAGTAAGCTACGTCCAGTTAAGAATAGAAACAAGTTAACTTATATGATTCTATGCTTGGTAATTTTTGAACTTTAAGATAATGCATTCTATATCACTAATTAGTGATCAAATTTTGGGGACACCCCAGGAAGACAGTAAAGAGTCATATTTCTTGAATCTACTTGATTAGTTTCTTCCTTACTTGTCAAGCATAGTCATACACTCTCTTATATTTAATTAAGCAAATAAATGAGGAAACAATTAGCCAAGGACCTCAATGAACCAAACATTACGAAACATGACCAATTGGTTGATCATGATAACAGAATTTCAACCTCGAAAGGGGTACAACGGGTGAAAATAGTCACAGCCTTTAAAATGCTTGTCTTGCAATGAGGTCCACTTTCACATTGTGATTTCATGACAGCTCAATAGGGAAATATCATCAAACAACTGCCACGACTTCAAAAGGCAGTTCTAAACCTTCTTAAAGGTGAAGGATCAAAACCAAATAGAGCAATTTCTGTTTTTTGTTTTACAACGGCACTCAAATTAAATACAATATTTAAACTTTAGAAAGCACCATGAAGAGATTAGCCGCCGCTAGAAGGGCGTTCCTACTCCCAAGTATTACTACTGATTTACTTCATTTACTCCTTTTTGGTCTACACTTCGGATAGCAATTGATCCCTTTTAGTCTAATGGTACAATGCTGTTGTTCACAATCTCTAACGTTAATTGTACTATTGTTGTACAAATTTGGTAATAAATCTTAAAAGATGACATTTTAAACAACCTCCTTTAATGATTCTTTAACCTATTTAGAATCAAGAAGTCTCGATTCACCCAGATTAGAACAACCTCTAAGCGTGCCCATGGCCAGCATGATAGTGTGACTCAAAACGGGCCGCATAAAGATTAGGAAAACCATCAGATAGGCTAGACAAGGAGTAACAATCTAAAACGTCCATTTAGAGCCTTTCAACTCCCAAAAGAGCTGAGTTGTTAGCAAGACTCCAACCTTAACTAACCTCTCTTTACAGGCCTTTGAACATAGGATTTATTGGGATCCTCCGTCTTAAGCTTTGGCGGCCGAGTTTCACCCTTTTTACCCTGCAAGTGGAATTAAGAGAGGTGAACTGGGGAAAGGTGAGGAGAGTCTCCCTTCTTTTGAGTTTTCAAGAAAATCCCTATATCAACTCTAGTTCATATAAAAACAATCATAATCAGAAAACATCTAACCTTCTTTCCAGCCTTCATGAAATCTCTCCAACTTGAAACCTGGCAATCAATTGGAGAGAATATAAAAACTGATTAACTAAACATTGATAGGATAGATCTTAAGTGCTGTAACGATAAAAACAAATTTATCAGCATATCTTCCCGAAGGCCCTAGTCCTTTCATCCCATTCTGGCTGCAGTCTGGGGTGTGGGGATGCAAGCATACATCCAGATCCTAGACATCTAGATCTATGTAAAGACCGTGATCGTGAATCCCCATATATAAGTCCAAGGAAAAGCGGACAAGAAAAACCATGGTGACAAGTTTAGGTGAAAGATCATACATATGGAACAACAAACACCTCACTCTTTATTAATTTGCTTTCCTACTATTTAATTCAAGAACAGGTTTTTTTCACTATAAACACCCAATGACATTTAACCTTATCAATGACTAAGACTGAGTTCTAAATTAAATTTATAGGACTGAGTTCTAAATTAAAATTACAGATAAAGAAACAGACCTAAAAGTTAAATAGAACGATGTAGAAATGAAAAGCTTGTGTGGTATTTCTTGACCAGACCGAAATTGGAACAATCAGAGGACAGTAGATTTTAACTTGCATTAAACACCAGATAAGAATCGTACCCAGAAAAATTTAGCCATCTCTGCACCAGTCTCAAACCAATCCTCACTACCAAACAATTTGCTCCCTCAAGGGATAAGACTATAAAAACCATTCTCTCTCTAACATTCAGAAGATAAAACTCGCAGATTAGTTTTATTAGGACCCATAAACCCAAATGATTTTCTTCCAGATTACAGCACTTCGTCTACCCTCAAATTTAAACAGCAATTGAGAAAAAACAAATGTTTCAAGGAAATTGATTTATGATTGACGAAGGAAATAACGTTGACAAGTTGAATTGGAAACTAACCCTCTGTTCTCTTGTTCCTTCCCACTGCTCCTCATGCTCACGCTTCCTCTTCCACATCTCCTTCTGCTCTTCTTCATCTTTCTTCAATCTACCTTCCTCTTCTGATATCTAATTACAACAGAAAGACCGAACAATAAAACAGGGTCACCCATTTAAGCACATGTATGGAAACATGAAAAGGATAGAGCTTGCAGCATACCCTCATCTGCATTTTTCTCCTGCGCCATTCTTGCTCTGTCAATATGTCACGCACCTTTAATTTCAGCTCCTTCTGAAACCCTTCTGACTGTTCATACTGTTGCTCGTATTTTCCCTGTTTTACATCACAAACACCATAAATGTCGGGTATATTTCCAAAGCGTTATACAGAAACAAGAGAAAGTTGATATGAACTTCTCCATGAAAATTGTTAATTTGATGAACAAGAAGGACCTCCCTTTCCCTTCTTTTTGCATAACTGTCTTTCATCAACACGCAAATGGTTTAGATTTAGTTCAGGCAATCCCCTTGATAAGAAAATTAGTAAAATAGATCCTTTTTTTGAGTTCTTTTGAAACTAATTAAACCATACTTTTCATTATTTTTGAAGAATATTGTTGTGCAGTGCTAAGAATTACTTTAATTTTATACACCTACCATCTCTGAATCGATGTTCACAAATATTAATAAATGGATAAATGTCACTAAATATAAGAATAGGCCAATATCACAGGTTAATAGAGAGTACAAATGAACAAACAACATAGAAAGTTGTCGTTAAGGCAATTATTTTCCTTTGACTTCCCACAAATAACATCCTACAAATCCACTAGGGGACAGATACATTTATGTTTGGTGCTAGAATAGGCCAAGATGAAGCTACATTTGAAAAATGATGATAATACCTATGTTGGTAAGAATTCAGAATGGAATACACATAATACTCAAGTTGACTATCTCTATCCGTCAATCAAATATGACACAGCAATTGGAGCTTCTATATTAATCTAAAACAAGTAGAAAGAGTGATACGTTAGATTCGAAAAGCTTTAAATTGAACAGGACTAAGATTGAATACTTAAAGAGTATAATTTTTCAGGTCATAGGGAGGCATTTGACATGGAAATAAATATTACTTCGAATGTTATATCACAGAAAGATTGTTTTAAGTACCTTAGATTCATCATCTAAAGCAACAATGAAATATATAAAAACATAGTTCACTGTATCAAATTAGAGTGACTCAATTGGATGGGTGCATCAAGAGATTTATGTGACACAAGGGTAACAATCAAACCAAAAGGTAAATTCTACCATTTAGCAAGTAAGCAGACCATACTTTATAAGACAAAGTATTGACTCATTAAATAGGTCTAAAATCATAAGTTAATGGTAGCAAAAATAAGATAATTCGTTGAATGTATAACCTTACAAGAAGATATAAGGTCAAAAATGTAGTGTTAAATACAAATTAAGGATGACTAACATTTATAGTAAATTAAAAAAGACAAGACTTAAGTGATTCGGGCATGTTAAAAGTAGACATCCTAAAACTTTGGTGAAAAAATGCGAGAAAATTGTCCTTATAGACTGTAAGAGAAAAAGAGGAAGACATAAGAAGAACTAGGAAAAAGTGCTAAGAAATAATATGACTTTGCTAAAACTTACCGAATATGATACAGGCAAAGGATATTCATAAAGGATCTTACATAAAGAAGTTTTTCTCTTTTTTGTAAGTCTTTTTAATCTATTCTCGATTATCAAGTCTTATATTTATCTATAATACTTTCCCCTTAGTCATTTTAGTTAAAAAAAATTCAATTACTTATTTCTTTTATTTATTTGTCCTATTTCTTATTTGTTTATTTATTTACCTTTTTATTTTTATTCTTTACTTGTTTATCTTTATTTCATTATTTATTATATATTTTTAATTTTCTTTTATTTTTATTTATTTATTTGTTTTATTATAATATTTATTATTATTATTTTTCATTTTAATTCTATTTATTATTATTATTATTATTATTATTTATCTTTCTATTTTAGATTGTGAATTTCTTAATTCTTATTTTATTTATTGTTATTTTTATGCAGTTATTTGTATATTTTTTAACATTTATCCTCTTCAAATGGTATTTCAAAAAATCCTTTTCCCTTTCTCTTTCTCCTTTGCTATAGGTCTATTGAAAACAGACGCTCTACTAGTTAGAAGTAAGGTTGTGTATTTTTAGACTCCCCAAACTCTGTGTCTCAGCAGGATTGTTACCAGAATGTTATTGTTGTTGTTATTTATTAATCTAAAACAAATATACTAGTAGCTACAATGTAAATCAAAAGTAGGACTCCAAGTACCTCATCAACCAAGGACTTTATCTTACTAGCATTATCTTTCTTCAATTGCTTCCTCCTCTTCGCTCTAAGTTCTTCTGCAATTCAAATCATATTGACCAAAAGCAAATTTTCTTAGTCGATGGACACTATCTTGAAGTTTCATAAATCAAATAACAATGCATTTAACAATACACTTTGCAAATAGCAATGCATGTATCATGCTATAATTTCTCAAAAATTCAAAGGAAGTCTGTAAAAGTAGTCATAGTTCTAATGACTAATCTCAACATATCCTAGTCAGTATTAATAAGCTTGCAAACTATATCCACAAAAGTATATAATGATTGATATGCTAATCCTATATGACAACAAGGCTAAATAGAAACATAAAAGGAAAACACATACAGGAGAACATAATGCAATTATGCCATGAAGGTCGTTTCCTACATCAAAAAGAAAATATAAACCACTTAGTACAAACCTTTTGCTGCATTAACTTGTGTAAGAATGTAATCTCTTTCTTGCTCGTCAAGTAATAGTTGCTGAGCTTTTGCTAATGCTGTTTGAAAGAGAACAATCCAAATCTTGGTAAACAATTGAATTGTAATATTTCAAGAAAGTCATAAAAGGTAAAGCATCGTCAATCCACACCTCGATCAGCAATCAATTCTTATCCACAAGGATAATTTGATATCCATGCCATGCAAAATTAAAATTACCAAGCACCTAAATATAAATGCAAATCAAGACCATCTAACACAACTAAAACCTTACACAAAGACCAACGATATTTTCAAGAATCAATTATACTTGTTTTAACATGATTGAAACTCGTGCTAGGATCATAATATCATAAATAAGATGGATATCAGCACCTATTGGCCAACTCTTAAATTACGCAAGTTATTTCACAGCTCTGAAGAAGTGCTCTAGCCAATTTCAACAGACTCAAGACATCCAAAAATCTCAAAGTTGACTTCACGCATAAAATTCATTCTTGTAATCTTTAGTTTTTCAGGAGATGCCCAAAAAATATGCAAATGTTCATCAAAAGTTGCACTTTGAAAGCCATCATATAAGGACACAATCTAATTCCGACAACAAGGTCTTTTCTTTCCCCAAGTGCTACACCTTGATTCCAAGCTGCAATGAAATTCAATTTATTTTCTATTTGGTCCCAAAGCAGCCCCGTTGAACCATTGATTTGGATTGCATTTTTTTAACTTGCCTTGGTTAGATACATTCAGGTTCTTTGAGTTTAGAGAAGTGAATGTAATTATAGATTATTTTTGTTTTTGCTATGTGGTAGAAGCTACAAGAAGTTCCTTATGAGAATAAAGTTTATGAATTTGGCAACTCTACATAATGTACCAAACAGCATTCAATACAGCTAATAAGAACCTGCCACACCAACATAATAAGCTGCCTACGTAACATAAATCACGAGCATATCAGCTCTGGCTCTTAGATTAACTTACCACCAAAAGCCTCCTTTGCTTGGGGATGCTTGCATTTATCAGGGTGAACCAGTAAAGATAACTATACATTCAAGAATAAAATAAGTAGATGGAAATCATAAGATCGGAATATTGATCACAAAAATTTGGTTGGAATTCCACTAGGACCAAAAGTTACCTTTCGATACTGCTTTTTCACATCCTCTGGAGTTGCTTCAAACGGCAAGTTTAAATACTCAAAAGGATTCAGCTTGAAGCATGCAAGAATCCTATGGCATTTAAATATTGCCAAGACGAGTCAGAACAATTATGTATCTAATTAATAGTCCATGCAGACAAATGGTTAACTATTTCGGGCAAGATCAAACTAAAATTTGAGGTGATCCTTCAACCCTTAAATTAATAACCATTCTTTATCAAGGATTACAATTCCCAAACTAAGGGTTGGGGCAATTCATCCTCATAAAGATACAATCTTTCAAAATCAAATCACGAACGCCCAAAACGTAAAAGATCCTAAAATCAAAGGAACAAAATGTAGAACGGAAGAAAAAGAGTGACTACTCGCTACACGTAGTATATAAAAATTGGGAACCCTAAATTCAGAATCCAAGTAACGAGAAAACAAAAAACGGAGAGACCTGATAACTTCGTTATCCCTTTCAACTTCGCTGACCTCTGCAAAGAAGCTCTTAAGCAGTAAATCGTCGTCGGTCGTCGCTGAACCTGAACTCCCCATTTCGCCTTGTCCCCTTATTTCTCTGTATGTTTTGGCTTCATTTCGATTACCTAAAGCTCATTTAAATTAACCAATAGAATAGTACCGAACCACCACACGACACGTCGCCCACCACCTTTTTATTTTATTCTTTTATTCTGTAATTTGAATGCATCGTTGTAGGTAGGCATGTAAGTCCAACCGGGCTCGGCTTGGCCTGAAATTAACGAGTTAAGTTTGGATTGATCGAATCAGAACTGATTTTTTGGCCCAATTGAAAGAAACAAAATGACATCAATTTACTATTTTTTTAAAAAATTAGGTCAGAGCTTGCTTTGGATCCGTCGAGTTATGGGCCACTCAGCTCACGATCGAGCAAAGCCACGGCCTGGGCTTGTCATGTCATGGGCTAAGCCTAGTCCATTGCCATCCATAATTTAATGGCCCAAAATTCATTTCTATATGTAATTGTTTATGGAATTAATTATATTCAATTAATAAAACTTCATGTATAATAGCACATTTACATTTGCTCCTACGATGGCAACAATCTTTTTGAGAATGGTAAGGAGATGACTATGGAAGATGTAAGGTCCCTTCAGTACCTTTGCTCCTTTGGTGTTATGTAATCACCAAATTATATGCTGGAAAGTGGAGTTACGTTGGTGGATACTTGTAGATGGTGTACGGAAGATGGTCATGGTACATAGTGATATGGCTAAATCTAATTAGTTGCATGAATATTGACATAGTGTAAGGACACATGGCCTTGTTGCTTGAGATAGTCATAAGTCATATGGTTGTGTTGTTTTATTACTTGGGCAGTTAACATATTAACTGTCCAAGTGGTTGTAACTGTCCAAAATGTCCCAATTGTTAGAGACCTTATCACTTGAACGGTGATATCTGTTGGGAAGACATTTATATGTGTATCATCCCTCTAAACCATGTTGATGAATGTTATGTATCTATTACTTAAATTATTTTGCGATATCCTATTAGCTTATTAATAATGTTCTTCACGTTATTTGTCCCTTCTTTTTTAAGCTTCTTGTAAAATTATCCATTAAACAAATCCTCCATGCATTGTTCTTCGTTCCTAGGTGGTGAGAACGTAAGTCATTATAAGGGACAACTCTTTTGTCCCTTAGTAACGTTAGTTTTGTTACTTCCTTAAGGTGTGATTTTGCTAGATCAATTGGGCAAAATTGATAGCACTTACAGGGCATTTTGTTGAAAGTTAGCTAGCCTCAAACTTAACCTTGTAACAACTTGGTATCAGAGCCTTGGTGTGGCATTTTCTGGCTTATTTCCTTGCTTAGCAGATTGTATTGGTGGTAATGGTAGCAAACCAAAATCTTGAAGCATATAGAAAAAGGTTGGATAGGTTGGATCATGGTTTTGGGGCCATTTCGGAAGATGAAATACAAAATGTGTTTTCTCATTTGGATCACCTAGAGGAAGCGATTCAAACTTTTTATTATTGAATGGATACCATTTCGGTCAAAGCAAACAGAAGGGTGGAGTGTTAGAGGATGCTTTGGCTCTCATCAGAAATCACGGTGCCATAGATGGTGGTGGCACATGGACATGGTTAAAAGTTCTAGATCCTAAGCATTTTGATAGGATAAGAGATGCTAAAGTTCTGGAAAATTTAATTTGGGATATGCAGCAATATTTTGAAGCGGCTAGGGTGCCAAAATGTAACAAAGTCCACTTTATGAACATGTATCTAGTTGGAGATGCTAAATTATGGTAGTGTGGGAGATTTGATGAAGACCTAAATGTTGGACGTATGAGAATTGAGACATAGGATGCATTTGTTCATGAATTAAAAGAACAATTTCTGCCTTGCAATACTTCTTGGTTGGCACAGAAGAACTTGCAGAAATTCAAACAAGACGGGTCTATTCAGAATTATGTTAAGAATTTTAGTTCATTGATGTTGGACATTCGAAACATGGCGGAAGAAGATAAATTTTTCAATTTTCTGTCGGGACTCCAAACTTGGGCACAAATCGAATTACGACGACAAGGAGTGTAAGATTTGCCTAGTGTAATTGTTGCTGTGAAAAGATTGATTGATTTGCGTCCAAATAAAGACAAAGAGGCTGGGGGAACCTCCAATTCGGTTCAATAAAAGGAGAAAACCAACTAAAAGGAGAGGAAACAATTGGGACATGGAAAGTCGTGTGGTGATTATAAATCAGGACAGTCAGATAAAGGGAAGGCCAAAGTAAGTGGGAATATTGGTGGTGCATCTACGAATGGACTGAAACATAAAAATTCTGGTTGTTACATCTGTGGTGTCCTCATTATTCAAGGGAGTTTTCGAAACGAGAAAAACTCAACGCTATGGTGACTAAAGGGAAACCAGAAGGCAAAGTTGTGACCCTTATTAGTCATCTGCAATTGCTGAATACTTTAACAGAAGAGAAAGGTAATGAACATATTTTGTTAATGCATTTGCAGACGCAAATCAGTGGAATGTGTGTCATTGCGATGGTTGATACGGATTGTAGATAGGATGGCTGCTAAATTTGGACTAAAGGTGAGCAAAAGTTTGAATAGGCTAAAAACGGTTAATTTTAAAGCTAGAGATGTAGCTGGAATGGCATATAATGTGTCTTTATCGATTGATGGTTGGACTGGCAAATGCAACATGATGGTAATTCCATTGGATGATTTCGATTTGATTTTTGGCATTGATTTCTTGAGACAAAACAAGGCTATTGTATATCCACATTTGAGTAGAGTTATGTTTATGGGAGAACAAAACCCTCAATTTATTAAATGTGGACAGATTACGGGACAAACAAAAGGCAAGCAGAAGTCTTCTTTTATTTCAGCTATGGTTGTAAAAAAGGGACTCAAACATGATGAGGAGACATTTCTTGCAACCTTGATTGAAGTAAAAGAAGGGTTGTCCATGGAAATTCCAAGTGCATTAGTTGAATTGTTGATCTCATACAAAGTTGTAATGCCTTCAGAATTGACAAAAGAAATCCCACCAAGAAGGGCCATAAACCATCGGATTGAATTAGAATCAAGGGTGAAACCTCCTGCCCAAGTTCCATATAGAATGTCGCCTATGAAGTTGAAAGAATTATGGAAATAGTTGGGAGAACTTCTAGAGGCAAGATACATTCAGCCTTCTAAAGTGTCTTATAGAGCTTCAGTTTTATTCCAAAAGAAAGTTGATGACTCCCTACGAATGTTTTGATTATCTGGCACTAAATAAAGTCACAATAAAGAACAAGTATTTGATTCCGTTAGTGCGAGACTTAATGGACATATTAAGCAATGCATATGTGTTTTCTAAACTGGATTTGTGATCTGATTATTAGCAAGTTAGAATTACAGAAGATGATGAGGAGAAAACCCCTTGTATGATAAGGTATGGAGCATATGAATTTTTTATTATTCCTTTCGGTTTAACAAATGCTCATGCTACGTTCTGCAATGTAATAAATAATGTATTATACAAATTTTTGGATGATTTTGTTGTGGTATATTTAGACGATATTGTTATGTACAGCAGTAGTTTGGTGGAACATGTTTCTCATTTGCGACATGCGTTGGATCGTTTGAGATAACATAAGTTATACGTCAAAATGGAGAAACACAAATTTGTTAAGGCTGAAATAAAATTCCTCGGTCATTTGATAAGCAACCAGTAGGTGAGGATGGACTCAAGTAAAGTACAAGCAATCATGGATTGGCCAGCACCGACTAAGGTACAAAAGTTGTGATCTTTCTTTGGTTTAGCAAATTATTATTGTTGATTTATTGAAGGGTGTTCAAAGAAGGTAACTCCACTTATGGATCTGCTCAAGAAAGGCAAGAAATGGGACTGGTCAAATTATTATGTGGATGCATTTGAGAAGCTCAAACAAGCAATAGCTTCAGAACCAATCTTTTGGTTGCCTAACTTTGAGCTTCCCTTCGAAGTCCATATCGATGCATCCGATAAATTTGTTGTGGGTGTGTTAGTTTAGAGTGGACATCATGTGGCTTTTCAAAGCAAAAAATTAAATGAAGTGGAGCAGAAATATTTGGTACACGAGCAAGAAATGATAGCAGTAATTTATTACCTAAGGGTGTGGTGTGTGTATCTGTTGGGTCCAAAGTAAGTTGTGCGAACGAATAATGTGGCAAATACTTTCTTTAAAGTGCAGAAGAAGTTATCAGCCAAGTAAGCTAGATGGCAGGAGTTCTTGGTAGAATACGACTTTGTTTGAGAACATAAGCCAGAACGAAGCAATTAAGTGGCAGATGCACTTAGTTGGAAGGACGTTGTGGCTGTACTTTATAATCTGCCAATAATTGAGACAAATTTCATAGAAAGAATTCGGCAAGGGGGAAAGCTTGATTCTGCATACTGTTGATTGGTGAGAAGTGCAAAAGGGGGTCACCAAACAATATTGGCTTGATGAGGGGTTTCTTGTGGCCAAAGGAGACATATTATATGTGCTTAGTTTCAGTGGATTGCGAAGGAAATTGTTGAATGAATCAGATGATTCTCCATAGGCAGGACTGTTGGGATTATGTAAATATAGTGTCATGGAAAGCAAGTGTATTTACATATAACTTAATCTTCTTCCAGTTATTTTTTTTTGCAATGAAAATATTTATTATTAATAAAACAAAAGAGTTTAGTTTTATTTGTATAAGCATAATATAACTAATCATAAGATACCAAGATTCTTTTGTAAGTGATATACATATACATGGAGATATATGAGAAATATGTATATTATTAGAATCTAAATTAGTTGATTCACAGTTGAATAATCAAGTTGGTTGCTTAATTATGGTTTAGACTGTAGTGTTACGATTTATCTCTATGTAAGTAAAGGAGTTTACTTCAAGGAAATGATGAGTTTCATATCATGATAGTAGATAGCTATCGATAATGGCACTATTAAATGAATTAGTAATCACGTATATTTTTAAAGAATAAAGTAGGTTGTTTCTTTAATCTTAAAATATATACTTTAGCATTCTTTTATTATGAACCACAATTTTGATGAGTGGTGAACTCGTGTGTGTTTTATTATAATTCTTGATATGATTGGAATGGATTTTTACAAAGTATCAATCTAGTGTCTACATGTTGAAATTATTAATTGAAACATGTATCATGGAACATTCATTCAAATAAAGAGTTTATAGTGATATCATTACTTCTAGATGTTTTACGAAGATTGGTGATTAAACTAGCGCCAATAATTTGATAGACTAGCTATCCATCAAGCCTTAACAGCAAGATAAGATATTATGTGTTAATCACTATATAGAGTGAAGTGGGAGATCTAAAAGGAAAAACCAAAATAAGGACAAAACGGTAATTTTATCCTTTATTGTGCAAATGGCTATAATATGGTTCATAATAGAGTTTACAATTGGACATCTAATTTAAGAAATGTGTTCTCATAATATTTAGTAATTCAAGAGTTTAGCTAATTGTCTTTAGTAGAATGACATTTGGTTAATAAGTTGAATTAATTCTAATGAGATTAAATTAATTTCGGGCTTATTGGAGCTTGAATTATATAAGTCTAATTAGATTCCCCGCTTGGCTTCTAGGAAAGGTTATTAAGTAAAGTAAGAAAAATAAATAGAGGTTACCAAAAGAAAATAAAAAAAGGAAACGACCGAATTAGATTAGGAATAGTAATACCGAAACAATTTAATTAATAGTTGATTAAATTAGGTTTTAAGCCTATGATTAAATGTTTTGCTTACACTAAGTAATTGTTAATCAGAAGCCCAAAATTAACATTTAATATTGGGCTTAATTTTGGTTTGATTTGATTAATTAGATTATAATATTGGGCTGAATTTTGGTTTGATTTGATTAATTAGATTAATTAAATTGAAATAATATTTATAAAGACAAAAGGAGGGCAAAATCGAAATCTACAATGATGTAGATTTCAATTTTTTATAGCTAAATGGATAGCTACACATTTATCATTAAATTGCTAAATATAAGGTGGGTTTTTAACAAGTTTCATCATCATTAAATGGTTTAATGGTGTCCTTATTAAATGGTTTAATGGTTGTCATTTAATGTTGGCATGCAGAAAAGCATATAAACCTTTTAGCATTTATTTGATTAAAGAAAGAAGTAGTGCATTTGTTGCTCTCTCTCCTTTCTTTCATCATAACCGAAAATGAGTATCTTATTTTTTGTTTTTTATCTTTTCATCTAGCCATATTAAACAAATGAGAATGTCCCATGTATTGGCCTCTCTTTCATTTTGATTAAAAGAATGAAGTGGTGCATTGGTTGTTTAGACTCCCCCCTCCTTTCTTTCATGATCTAGTCGAAAGTAGGAATGAGATTATCTCATTTTGGTTCTTTCAACTAGTTGATCAAAAAAGGAAAACCTCTATAATATTTCTTCTCCTTGTTCACCAAAGGATCTTGTTAACCAAGTTATTCAAGGAGAACAAGTGGTACATCGGATTGGTTGAGGATATAATAGTGAGGAGTCAAAGCTGTAGCAAAGGAGTCGGTAAAATTTCGATCATGTTCTTGTGTTATTTATTTTTCTAATGTCGTATCATGTATGGATTAAAACATATTGATTTGGTTATCTTGCTTCTGCTGTGTTTTGACTTTTAAAAAAAGTTTCTGAAATCTATCGTTTAGCTAAATTTGTTTTTCGATCTAACAATTGGTATCAGAGCCCTTTTATTATGTATGATTCGGTTCCTATATGTTGCATGGGTTGGCAATTATATTTATGTATGTTGTATATTTCTTGTGATAGAAATATATATAGTGTATGATTTGCTCTTTTGGTTATCCATTGAATATAGATTTACCTTGTAAGTTTTCTTCATTTAGTTTGTAACAAGGAGGGTGGCCTTTCATCGCCATATTTCCTCCTTGTCTTCATTTTTTGTTTTCTTTGAATTTATAATGTACAAATTTTTGTAATGTTGAATATGAAGCAACCATAGATCGAATAAAAGAATAGGTAATGATTTCGGTTTATGATATAGTGTAATGGCAGTTTCGGTTTTTTGAGTTTTTCAAGTGCTGGAATTTTGTGTTTCTCTTCACAACTTCGATTTTGTGTGTTTTACTAGTGCTTTTTTTTGTTTTTCCTATTGACAAAATTTGGTTTTATGAAAAACAAAAAGTGTTGTAAAATAAATGTCATTATACACAAAGACGGAGGTACACAGGGCCCAGTGGTGCACTAGGCTCCCCAAGATTTAAAAAAATTAAATATTTTTTTATTTTTAATATATATATATATATACAATGACGGAGTTATTTGGAGGCTCGTAATGCACTAGGCCTCCCAAAATTTAATAAATTAAATATTTGGGTCCTCCTATCTTAAATTCCTAGCTTTGTCACTGATTATACATTTTTAGCGAATGGGCCGGGTCATGTGAATGAAGAGCTCAAAGTGGAAGATCCAAGTCTAAGAAAATTTTTTATGGGTCAAAGAGCCTTGTAATTATGTAAGTTCTAGGATGGACTGTAACATCCCATCTCCGATAGGAAGGGTATTTTGGTAAATTAGGACGGGCTAGGAGTATTGATTTATATCACGACATGAACATACATTATACAGCCTCTATAAATGGTGATTCTTGCCTGTGCACATAGTCATACATGCATTCATGAC
>JANZLD010000236.1:7181378-7193505 GCA_026413575.1 Erythroxylum carthagenense
GCGATGGCACACAGGTCGGTCAGTTGGGATGGATTTTGAGGATGACTAGTATAGACTTTTGTATCAGTTTCCTTTTTGAGTTTTGTTTAGGGGACTGATAAACTTGTCTATTCTGCTATTGGATGATCTGTATTGAGACTGATGTTATGATTTTTAAAATTTAGTGATTTCTGATATCGTGGTTTTAATTCTTGCGATGCCATGTGGATTTTAGTGGGTTTGTTCGGCAGTGCACCTTTATCGTGGGTTACGTGTCGGAGCGACCTGCGGGCGTCCCGATGTGTACCCTACGATGAGGGGGTGCTACATATACTTTATACTAGACTGGATATCTGTTACGCAATGGGACTGGTAAGTAGATTATAGACCAATCAAGGAATGGAGCATTGGATTACAGTTAAGTACATACTGAATTATCTTCATAGGACGAAGAAATTAATGATTGTTTACTATGGAAGTAACCTTCTCCTGATAGAATATACAGATTTCGATTTCCAATCAGACGTTAATTCAAGGAAATCAACTTCTGGTTCTATATTTATTTTAGGAGGTGAAGCCATTGTTTGGAGGAATGTCAAGCAATCTTGTGTTGCTGATTCGATTAAGGAGGCTGAGTATGTTGCTACTTATGAAGCAGCAAAAGAAACAGTCTAGCTCTGCAAGTTCTTAAATGATTTGGATATAGTTCCTGAGGCAGAAAAGGTCATTACACTTTATTGTGATAATAGTGGAACAGTGACTAATTATAAAGAAACTTGAAACCATAAAGCTACCAAGCACATTGAGAGAAAGTATCATCTCATAAGGGAGATAATATAACATGGTGAGGTGAATGTGGTATAGATTCCCACAGAGCAAAACCTTGTTGATCCATTTACGAAGACGATATCTCAAAAGAGTTTTGAGGGTCACCTAGAAGAGATAAAAATGAGGGATATGTCAAACTTGTTTTAGGGTAAGTGGGAGATTGTTGGGGTTATGTAAATATAGTGACCTAGAAAGCAAGTGTATTTACATATAACTTAATCTTCTTCCAGTTATTTTTTTGTAATGAAAATATTTATTATTAATAAATCAAAAAAGTTTGGTTTTATTTGTATAAGCATAATATAACTAGTCATAAGGTACCAAGATTCTTTTGTAATTAAAATACATATACATGGAGGCGTATGGGAAACATGTATAGTATTATAATCTAAATTAGTTGATTCAGAGTTGAATAATCAAGTTGGTCGCTTGATTATAGTTTACACTGTAATGTTGCGATTTATCTCTGTATAAGTAAAGGAGTTTATTTCAAGAAAATAATGAGTTTCATATTATGATAGTAGTTGACTATCAATAATGACACTATTAAATGAACATGGAATCACGTATGTTTTTAAAAAATAAAGTAGGTCATTTCTTTAATCTTAAAATATACACTTTAGCATTCTTTTATTACGAACTACAATTTTGATGAGTGGTGAACTCATGTGTGTTTCATTATAATTCTTGATATGATCGGACTAGATTTTTACAGAATATCAATCTAGTGTCTACATGTTAGAATTATTAATTGAAATATGTATCACAGAGCATTCACTCAAATAAAGAGTTTATAGTGATATCATCACTTCTAGATGTTTTACGAAAATTGGTGATTAAACTGGCGCCAATAATTTGATGGACTAACTCCCATCAAGTCTTAACACCAAGATGAGATCTTGTGTTTTAATCATCATATAGAGTGAAGCAGGAGATCTAGAAGGAAAAACTAAAATAAGGGCAAAACGGTAATTTTACCCTTTATTGTGCGGATGACTATAATATGGTTCATAATAGAGTTTGCAATTGAACATCTAATTTGAAACATGTGTTCTCATAATATTTAGTAATTAAAGAGTTCAACTAATTATCTTTAGTGGAATGACATTTAGTTAACAAGTTAGAATTAACTCTAATGAGATTAAATTAATCTCGGGCTTATTGAAGCTTTAATTATATAAGTTCAATTAGATTCTTCACTTGGCTTCTAGGAAAGGTTATTAAGCAAAGGAAGAAAAATAAATAAAGGTTACAGGAAAGAAAATATATATAAAAAAAGAAATGATCGAATTAGATTCGAAATAATTTAATTAAAAGTTAATTAAATTGGGTTTTAAGCCTATGATTAAATGTTGGGCTTACACTAATTAATTGTTAATTAGAAGCCTCAAATGAATATTTAATATTGGGCTAGATTTTGGTTTGATTTGATTAATTAGATTAATTAAATTGAAACAATATTTGTAAAGACAAAAGGAGTGCAAAATCGTAATCTACATTGATGTAGATTTATATAGCTAAATGGATAGCTACACATTTAGCATTGAATTGCTAAATATAAGGTGGGTTTTTATCATGCTTCATCGTCATTAATCGGTTTAATGGTGTCCTCATTAAATGGTTTAATGGTCTTATGATTAAATGGTTGCTATTTAATGTTGGCATGCAGAAAAACATATAAACCTTTTAGCAGTCATTTAATTAAAGAAGGAAGTAGTGCATGTATTGCTCCCTCTCCTTTCTTTCATCATTTAATCGAAAATGAGAGTGCCTTATTTTTATTTTTTGCCTCTTCATCTACCCATATTAAACAAATGAGAATGTCTCATTTATTGACATCTCTTTCATTTTGATTAAAAGAATGGAGTAGTGCATTGTTTGCTTAGACTTACCCTCCTTTCTTTCATGACCTATCCGAAATTAGGAATGAGAGTGTCTCATTTTGGTTATTTCAACTAGTTGATCAAAAAAGGAAAACTTCTACAATATTTCTTTTCCTTTTCTACCAAAAGATCTTATTAACCAAATTGTCCAAGGAGAACAAGTGGTAGATCAGATTAGTTGAGGATACAATAGCAAGGAGTCAAAGATGTAGCAAAGGAGTCAGTAAAATTTCGATCGTGTTCTTCTGTTATTTATTTTTATATGGATTAAAACATGTTGATTTGATTATCATGCTTCCGCTACGTTTTGATTTCGAAAAAAAGTTTTTGAAATCTACCGTTTAGTCAAATTTGTTTTTCGACCTAATTAACAAGGACATCCAGGTAAAGAAAAGATGCTCACGCTATTGTCCATATCTTATATTTGACCACTAATGGACCAAGACATAGAGACCTACTGCAGAACTTGTTCAGTGTGTCAACAAGATAAAATGGAGAGGTAAAAGGAGCCAGGACTACTCCAGCCACTCCCTATTCTTAAGAAACTGTGGATGTCGGCATCTATGGATTTTGTTGAGGGATTTTCGAAGGTAAATGGCAAAGCTTAGGTGTTAGTTATGGTTGATCGGTTCTCTAAATATACTATTTTTATGGCTGCACCATCCTTGTGTACGGTGGAAATAGTGACTGATATGTTCTACCGAAATGTTGTTAAATACTTTGGTGTTCCAGGAAATGTGGTGAGCGATAGAGATCCACGATTTACGGGTCAGTTTTGGACAACCTTATTCAATATGGTAGGGGTTGAACTTAAATTTTCTACAACAAATTATCCTTAAACCGATGGATAAACGAAGAGGATAAATGCACTATTGGAAGATTATTTACGTCACTATGTGCACGCAAGTAAGAAAATTTGGCTAGATCTTTTGGATAGAGCACAATTTGTTTACAATCTTCATCGATCCTCTGCAATAAGGAAGAGTCCTTTTGATGTGATCTTGGGACATTAGCCTCTAACTCCTTTAGAGCAGCAACTTGGAGTAAGTGCTTAGCTGCCTATAAATTCGAAAAGTTGTTCGAAGGATGGAAAATTATGCTTACAAGCATAAACGTCCAATATACTTTATTATGGGCAACAAGGTGTTGCTAAATTTAACAATTCATATAAGGAAGAAAATAAATGGAAATTTGGCTCATAAAGGCCTCATTTCAAAATATGATGGTCCATTTGAGGTTATCAAGAAAGTTGATAAGGTGGCTTATCGGCTTAACTTACCTGAAAGGCTGAAAGTTCACCCCACAATCCATGTAAGTTACTTGCACAGGTTTTATCATGATGAAGAGGAACCAGAGAGGAGTAAGCAGCAGTGTGCTCCTCCAAATGTGCAAGTTCAATATGACGATGAAGTCGAAAAGATTCTTAATCATCGACAATTGAGACAACAAAAGAAAAATCAACAAATTGAATTTCTTGTGAAATGGAAGGGTAAAGATGCAGCTGATGCAACATGGGAAGAAGACACCTATCTATAGCAATTTGAGGATGTGATCAAGAAATACTTGGACGATCTTTTGATGTGGACGTTGGCTCCTTTTGGTGGGGGAGGTCTGTAAGGTCCCTTCGATACCTTTGCTCCTTTGGTGCTATGTAATTATCAAACTATATGTTGGGAAGTGGAGCTACAGTGGTGGATAGCTTGTAGATGGTGTATGGACAGTGGTTGCATGGTTCTTCACGCTAATGTGGATGAATCTAATTAGTTGCATGAATATTGGCATGGTGTAAGGACGCCAAGCCTCGTCTTGCATCGGATAACCATAAGTTATATAGGTGTGTTGTTTTATTACTTAGACAGTTAATAGTTAACATATTAACTGTCTAAGTGGTTATAACTGTCCAAAATGTCCCAACTGTTGGGGACCTAATCACTTAAATGTTATTGTCTGTTAGGAAGTCATTTATTTGTGCATCATCCCTCCAGACCATGTTGTTGAATGTTACGTATTTATTACTTCAATTATTCTACAATATCCTATTGGCATATTAATAACGTTCTTCACATTATTTGTCCTTTCTTTTTGGAGATTCTTGTAACGTTATCCATAAAACAAATCCTCCAGGCATTGTTCTTCATTCCTACGTTTGTCCATAAAACAAATCCTCCAGGCATTGTTCTTCATTCCTACGTGGTGAGAATGTAAGTCATTATAAAAGACAACGCTTTTGTCCCTCAGTGACGTTAGTTTCGTTACTTCCTTATGGTGTGATTTTGCTAGATCAATTGGGCAGAATTGATCACACTCACAAGGCATTTTATTGAAAGCTGGCTAACCTCAAACTTAACCCTGTAACAGAAAGTATGGTGATTAAGGAACTTAAAATGAGAGCAAGGATGACAGGAATAGATACTAGCAAAGAATTAAGAACTCCAAATGTTTATAGCTTAAAAGTGGTCGTAAGTGTAAATAAAGGTGACGTGAATATGTAATTGTTAAAAATGAAGATGATAATTACAAATTATGGCGCTTAAATGATAACGTAAGGAAATAGATGAAGAATTAATCAAGGACGAAGATATGATACTATTGAAAGGAAATGGTTATGATAGCCCAATCAAGTTGCCATCGAGCCCAAAAAAAACATATTCCCGATAGGTCTTACATTCTAGGTCTACCCATAAGCAGTTTGCGTAAAGTCCACCTTTAACAAAAACCCAAGCAGCCTATAAAATAAAAGATGAGCAAATATATATGAAAGACAACATGTTTCCTTATAAAAAACAACCAAAAACAACTCTCTTCTTCTCCTCAACATCTTTCTTGTAAGCTTTTCTCATGTATTTCCTTATTTAGTTTGTATTTCAGTAGAATAAAGAAGAAATCATGGAGATTAACAATTCAAAACTCTACTAAAATGGTGTAGAACTTCATATAGGTAAAAAGAGAATCTTTTAACTAATTTTCATCCCTTTTATTAGTCATTTTCGTCCTTCCTAAACTAGTGTTTAGTTGAAATTACATTATAATTGTTTGTGATAACAATTTGATGAAATTAAAAAAATGGAAAAAAAGTAGCTAGAAAATGAGAAAAGTAGAGGATATGAGAAGAGGAGAGTTTAATGTTGGGGCAGAGAAGAAAAAAACAATTTAAGAAAATTTTAGGATTTATTACGCAACAAAATAGGAAACATGAATATTTAAGGGTAAAAATGGATTTTAATTAATATAAGGGTATTTTAGTAATAATAAAAATGAAGTAAAATAGGAATTTTAATAATAAAGGGTATTTTAGTAATTGTAGTGGTAGATAAAGTAAGGACTTTTTAGTAATTAAGAATAAAGTGGTGAAACGCAGATAACTTTAGATTATTAAGTGTAATTGAGTTTGAAATTTTTTTTAACTAAACTCTAAAAAATTTCGGTAAATGTTTAGGTCCGTACGATAGATTAGGGAGCTAATTAGACTAATAAAAATAGTTGAGTTTAAAAATCAGGTCAGGATAACCTTAAATTGTACCTTTACAATTATTTATGGTTCACAAAATTATAAATTTTGTTATTAATAAATTATGTTATGTCGAATCATATTTTCAATCAGTAATTAATCAAATTAATAATTAATAATTAAATAAGTTGATTTTTGAAATATATGAATGATAAGAACATATTTATTAACTAAATAATTAACAGTGTAGAAAATGTTTATTGTTTATATTTTGTTATGTGTTAGGATATGTATCTCCTAACAATTAAGTGAAAATATAATAATTATTATTTCAGTTGAGTACGTGTATAATTAAAAATATTAAGGTAAGATAAGGTCATAAAATTAGATAAAGAATAGTTTTATAATGTTTTGATAATAGAGTGTAAAGGTTATGAATTGATCGCCTACCTAAGAAAAGCTATATTTGATGGTCATAGATTGATGAATTGTTAAGATATAAACAAGATGTGGCTAAGTACCTATTCGTGGAGTAGGTACTAGGGCATCATAAATCTTAAAAATATCTTATGCTAATGGGCAAGAATCGAAGTATTACTATAGTGTCCAGCATCTTGGGGATATCTTATATTAATGACTAGGTATTGGAGTGGTCATACTAGTTCGAGGAATTGAAGTACCTATGTTGATATTTACACATCTAATTATATTTTTACTTAACGAGTGATTATAATGAGTAGATAAGAGCCGACAAATTATTGAATTTAAGCCAAATAAGTTAAGCAACGTCCAATTAATTCAATTAATAAAGAGGTAAATCATAAATCTTAATAATAACTATAATATTAGTTTAATAATTAATAATAATAAGATCATAGACATTTATTGAGTGTTTGGGCTGATTTAATAATACTTGTGCAATTTAATATTACTAGTATATTTTATTATTTGACTATTTTCACTATATATTAAATTCTTTAATTCAAGTGTACGGTAATGTTTAATAAGTAGGCTAAATTATGGTTTAAGAATTTTGAGCTGTTATAGTTCAAGTCCTTAGTCAAAGTACAAGCCCATCGGCCCATTGTGTTTTTCTTATGGAAAGCGTAAGACAAATCATAAGCTCCTTACTCCCAGTCGCGATAGATGGCTTCGATCTCACTATTGAGGAAAGCAAGATAGATTTGAACATGAACGGTGATAGTTTCACTTTGGAGAAAGGCAGGGGATCTTCAAATAGAGTTTGTGAGGGAAAGGCTTGATAGAGTTTTGTCTAACAATTTGTGGGTTAATCTGTTCTGCGGTTCTCAAGTTCAAAATGTGGTGAATACATCTTTTGATCAATAACTGGTTATTAGCAATTTCTAATGCTCACAAGATGTTTATCAGAAAGCCATAGAGGTTTTTCTTTGAGGATGTTTGGCGACGTGAACCGTGTCGTGAAGAAGTGGTGCGGCAAAAACCCTAGCATGTACCTATTCTGTTCTCTTTTGATCTCAACCATCTAATATAATAAAATATTGGGTAAAAGGAGACCGAAGTTTTGCTCTGGCAAAATTGGCGACATGTAATTGCTCTCTTTTAAAGTGGATGAAGGAGTGTGAAAAGTCCCTTCAAGTGTGGGAAGAGGCTGTTATTGGCTATATTAAGGATGGGCTAAGAAGCATCAAAAGAGAATGAATTTGGTTTTTTTTTTTCAAATTCTTTTGCGCCAGAGTTTTTTTTTTTTTTAAATACAGCTGACAAGGGAACATTCTGCTCATTCATCACTAAATATGGAATTTTGATTTTATTAAATTCAAAGACAATATCCATCGGTGACACTTCGGAATGAGGAATGACCTCAGGCCCAAACCAAAAAGTGAAGGTGACGGCGTCCCTAAATTTAAGATCAGTTAGGCCAGACAAGACCTACACTCAAAACCCATTGGCCAGGACTTTAAAATCCTAATGAAAACAGCAAATTACATTATATGAGCAGAGAGACAGACAGGACAAGACAGTCCAACAATGTCAAAGATGTTGCTAAGATTTTGTTCGCAGCTTCTCAGGACTAACAGCATCGGTGCTGAAAAAAGAGGCAAAAAAGGAACAGAGGTTGTACATGATAATAATGATACTGTTCACTTAGTCATCATCTCTCTCTATTTTCTTTCTACTTTCTTTTCTTTTTCTCCTTCCTCCCCCTTTACGACTACGACTTCTCTTTATTTGACTATTAAGTCACCATTCCTCTCCTCAAGGAGTGGAAGTGAAAAACAGGGAGACAAGGGACATAGATGTGTAGTTTACTTTGCAAGTAATAGTAACATTCCGCTGGCTTTGGCATTTTTTGATTAAAGGTGGGATTTTTTTTTTTTGTGTTTTTGGTCAAGATGGATTATCGTCACGAAGTGGCAATGTAATATGGTTCCCAGAACAGGAATGTCCTCCTTAGCTCCTTACAGAAAGGAACTAAATAATCTCCATTATTGCCTCTCAACACTACCATTTCTTGTTGATCATTGCCCATTAAAGTCTTGGAGACGATGAGCTTGTTGTTGTTGTAGTTGTAATTGTTGATGTTCAGTGCTATTGATGATGGCTTCCTGGCAGTTGGATTAAGAACTGTTGCTGTTCCTGCTATGGCCTTAGGCTTCCAATAATACTCATAAGTATTAAAGGAGGCAGTTGCTGTGTTTCCGGTGGCTGTCACCGCTGTTTTTTGCGGAGATAATACCATCCTAGCCATAGGAGGCCTTGGTGGGAGTGACTGTGTAAGTGGGGCCATTGGTTTCACTGCCACAACTTCCTCTTCCTCATCTTCTTCCTCAAATTTGACTGGTTTGTTGAACTTTTTAGGCCATGTTGGGTTTCTCTTAGTTAAAACCATGGATTTACTCATCATCAACTTTTGAACACTCAAAACTCCACTTGACAAATTTGGTGCTAATTCCATCACAAACCTCATTTCCTCCACTGCTCCACCTCCTTCTCCGTCATTTTCAACTTCCTCATCTTGCTCTGTTTCCTCTTCCTCTATTATGAGCTCAGCCTTCTCTTCATCTTCTTTCTCTTCTTCACAATTATCAAGTTCTGATTCGAACTGGTCCACTTCATTACTGTTGGCTTTACTACTCTTTGGTTCTACTTCTTCTTCTTCTTCATCATCATCATCATCTTCTTCTTCTTCTTCGCTCGATATGTTGATGAAAGTGAGGACAAGCCTACCGTCTTGTCTCTGGGCACGGAAGTTTTTCTGTGAAGGAACAGACACCGCTTCCAGAACCAATCTTCCATTGTCACGACGAGACCTCATGTGCACAGAGGCACCATCACGACTAGATAGTGAGGGAATTGGTGGAGGGAATGACTTCGGTGGCGATTTCTTGCTGGTAGCTGCTGCCAGATTGTACTTTGCGACCCTCGAATCCTCCACGAATGGAACTTTCTCTTCTTCTTGTTGTTCTTTGTCGTCCTCTGCATCACCCGTTTCCGACGGCGGGTAGGAAGAGAACCCATCAGAGCCAGTCTCAGATCCAAGACTTTCGGTGCAAATTTCCAAGCTTTTAGCGCTCAAACAACTTGCTGATCTCTTAACCAGAGGGTGGACATAAGGAGGTGGCACGTTCTTGGGGTCCTCTTGTGACTTCTGTAACAGAATTGAGCTCCAAGTATCCAATTGTCCAGGATTCTCTGCCTCGTTCTTGTTCTTGTTATCTTCTAGGATTGCGCCCCAAATATCTGATTGGGGCTGGTGGGTTTCTTCATAATAATCTTCTCCTTCCGATGATGATGATGATGCTGAAGAAGAGTCGGTGATGGAAATGAGTTGTTGAGACGATGCAGTTTTCTTGAGAGTAGAGAGCTCCTGTTGGGATAGCCATTTCTTGGTGGACATATCAGCAGAGAGTGTCCTCCTAAGAGAAGAGGGACATTTAATTGTATCACAATCAGAGCCAGTAATGAAAAGCGTGCCCTGATTCTTGCTCATCATCATGAGTTGTTCACCGAGAGATGAAGACAACTTAGACAAGCCAAAGGTCTCGACAGGGGATGACATATCAAGCAACTTGGTTCTTCTTTAGCTGCAAAACAAAAGTGACAAAGAAAATGAGAAATTTTGAAACAAAAAGAAAAAAAAAAACCCCAATCTTTGATTGATAAACAACACAGAAACAGAAGATAAGAGGCCAGCATGCGTTTGATACATGGGTAGATTCTAGGGATGGGATTATGATAATTACCTTACAGAAGGAGAAAGCAACAGTAGCATCCAACAGTGAGTTGGGTGCGAGTTGTTGCCGCCTGCAACAAGTGAAGAAAAACACTCTGATGAGCAGAGTGTGTGTGTTGAAATAGAAGAGATGATGTTGGATTTGTAGCAACCAGCCTGAGGAGTGGCTGTGGCTGTGGCTGTGGCTGTGGATGTAGCTTATGGGTGTGAGCTATAACAACGAGAGGGGAGGAGCGACGGTATTTGTAGGAGACCCGAAGGGCTTTTGGCATCGTGCGCAATGGCCCCACATCGAAAAGACCTCTTTTTTGTTTTTAATTTCTCTTATCTGAGTGTACTAATACATGAGATTATTTAAGAGGTTGTAAGTTTTTAAGTTCTTTTTGGCTTCTAAGTTCTAGCAGCCTGCGCTTGCTCTTCACCTGCGTTAATTGTACAAAAAGCTACACATATTCCTATCAATAGGTCCTTATGGTGGCTCGGCTCAATTGGTCAACACTTAAAGACCCTTTTAAGAATCTCCACATTTAAGACGCTGCAAATATCATAATTCATTTATTTTTTAAAAATAACTAATTAAAAAAATACATTAGGATATGAAAAAATTATGTAAATTAAAATTTTTAATCTAATTTAAATTAGTGAATAATTAAATGATTTATTTAAATATATAATTTATAAATTATTAGATTAATATTTTCTGAAAAATAACGGCTATAGTTTCTGGTTCAGTCGGATTTTGGTGGAGCTGGACACTGTTGCTTGGATCCATGAGATTGGTTGATTCCGATTGAGATATACCTGTAAAACAATAAAGGCACGTCGGGGGTTGATTCCCGGTAGGCCCCTCCAACGCTCAAGTTAGTCTTTTGTTGGGAGAGTTTTGGAGGCTAGAGAATAAAGAATAGTAGGGTTCTTGAAAATCGTACATTTCTCATGATGAGGTAATCAATTTATACTTAACAAATACTTGCTAGGTTTAGGTCTTTCCTTTCAAGTGGGCTGCCACCTATTTACGAATGGGTCGTCTATGTTTGAACTTAGGCTTGGACCTAGCACGACCGACCCAAGTAGTTTCTATTACCATAAAAAAAATTTATGAATCAAATGATTATTTGGTATGTAAAAGAAACATCATCTATGCCACAATGATTATTTATAAAATGACAATATAGTTAAAATTAAACGTGACATGATTACTTTTCAACTATAAATAACTTAAATTACAAATTTGCATGGCGGGGACATGGTTAAGTTAACCATTATTATATGATGTCAAAGTCGTTCAAGGACAGTTGTTGCAATGTTGTTTGCGTTGCAGTTATGAAAAAGAATTCTTAATCCATGCACTCTCCCATTTCCATGGACCTATGTGTTCAATCAATTAAAGTATCAATACAAAGTGTAGCCGTCACCTCAAAAGGTATTGGGGTTATTGTCGGCTATATCATCTTATTTATGTGTAGCCTAAACGAGGGCTCCATAGATAGCCAAGATTTTTAGAACAATCTCCGTATATCCACACGTAGCATTGGGGTAACTGTTATGGGCCATAAATGTCTTAATTTTGAATTACGTACGAAGAAATGTTTTAAAAGTTAGATTGGTGATTGAATCGGAGAAGTAACTAATTCAAGAATTAATGATTCAATCAGAATTCAACCGTGATCAAACCGATGACTAATAAATATATAAATTTTTATTTTATATATTATATGTATAAGATAATTTTTAAACATACTATTTAATTATTTATTTATCTAATTATAAATT
>JANZLD010000236.1:7193605-7204221 GCA_026413575.1 Erythroxylum carthagenense
TTATATATTATATGTATAAGATAATTTTTAAACATACTATTTAATTATTTATTTATCTAATTATAAATTTAACTAAAAACTTCAAACATCAAAATATACAATTTAAAAAAAAAGTTTACCAAATAAAACACAAAATAAGATAACAAAGTCAAAGCTCAATAGTCATATTTCATCAAAAAGATTAAAAAAAGATCACTAATCATAATATTCATTCAAGTTGAAATCGTCAAAATTAAGATATTTTAAATGAATCGGTGGGTTCTTTCTTTCACCGGTTCAACCGTTTTTACCGGTCTGACCGCAAAATGAACAGGTCAATTACTCACAAAAAATATTAGCTAAATCAGACCGTTTCATGCTTCAGATCACCTGTTCTCCAGTCCAACCGACTGGTTCGATCTGATTTTCAAAACACTGGTATGAAGCTTTTGTTATTTAGACTCTCTTGATTGAGCCTGTTGTATAAGACTTATTTATTGTGGAGTACCCGTTGATATGATTTGTAAGTTGTTGTATCAATTCAGAGATTTACCTAATATGTATTCAAAAGGCGACCACGGATGTCTCCGCTTTAAAAAAAAATGAAAATTCTAATACCATGATAATGCAAATGTTTGGAGAATTCTCGATTGATTTGGTTTGTATTAAATTACTCAATTAAACATTTAATTATATTTAAGTATGGGTGAAGAACAAATATTTTAGAAGGAAACATATTCCATTATTAATTTTATTTTAAATCAATGCTTAGTTTTAGATTAATATAATTAGAATTCGATTTTAAATATTTAAACTAAATTATGAAATTCAGTTGAACAAAGAGATGTTTATTTATTCGATTGAATATATCCCTAAGTGAAACAGGCATTTTTCAAGAGTTTTTTTTTAATTGTGTGAAACTTATTTACATATTTCACAACTATTTTAAGAACTAAAATATATTATAAACATTCAGTTTCACAATTATTTTGTTGATTTTGCATGTCTCAAATATTTAAAAAGCTAAAACATTAGTATGAATTTGGATTAATTATAAAATTGATTAAACTAAACTAAACTAAACTACACCCTCCCCGGTAAATTTATAGGTTGGTGGTTTTAAAGTTCAATGATTAAAAAATTCAATCGGTTTGATCGATTCAATCTTAAAAATCTTGAGTCGTCTAAATTTCTGGTTTGATTTACTTTAATAACTTTTATTATTAAAATTTGATCAATTTATTCATTAATCAATCAATTTTTATAAATTAACAAGTTATTATAAATTAAAATTAATTAATTAATTTTTATTTGACAACATTTTTACGATTAAACTTCAAATTCTTTGATATTTAAAAACAAACTATTTTAATCATATTTAAAATTTTTAATTTTATTTAGACCATGTTTTGCAATCAGCGTATTACATTAGTTGTTAGCTGATTCTTTCAGCAGTTAGCTAATAGCTAATTTGACTAGCAGATAATATCAGTTGTTAATTTAAAGATATTTGATAATATTAACTCTTCAGTATTAGTTGTTTATATATAAAATAACTTACTTTTGTCATCATCATCATCATCATCATCATCACACTCAGTCTGAAGTCCCGCAGTGAAGCAGGGTCTGGGGAAGTCTGATAGTACGCAACCTTACCCCTACATAGTAGAAAGGCTGTTTCCCAATAGATCCACATGCAGATGTTGTCAGGAAAATAATGATGCAATATAACAAAATAAATACCGTAAAAAAAGAAATCACAAATAATAATACTAATAATACATCAAACTTAATACAAATAATAAGGCTACAAATACAAATACTAATAATCACCTAACCTAGGGAGCAAAACCTAACATAAGGAGCAAAAATTAGAACTTTAACAAAAAGAAAAATTTTCAAGAAGAAACAAATGTGAAAAGTTTTTTTATTTACACCAAATCATCAAACAGTCAGCTATATGCATCAATTTATCGTTAAAAAAAGCTGCAATATTTCATTATAACAAGTGGAACAAAACCAATTGCAATGGAAATAAATAACCATTCATAAGATTGTACCGATCTAGGCCTTACCATATGTTGAAGTGAAAGAACAAAAGAAGATCTCCAAAAATGAAACCATAAGATCCAGAAGCATAAAAATTCAAGGTTGACATAAACCCAACAATAGTAAATACAAAAGAGATCAAAATGAAAGCATTCAACCTTAAATCACACAAAGAAACTAATATTTAAAAAAATGCATAAATGATAGAAATATCAGAAAACACAAAACTTAGGAAACATCAAAGTAAAAGAGGCTGCTTAATCAAGAAATATACCCAAAAATAGGAGTGAATGTTGTTGTTTATCTCATGAATCGATGACTATTGGGTGTTTGTAGAAACTGAAAGGAGGTGAAATCAGTGAAACAATGAAATGTATCTCGATAAATCAAATGAAGCAAGCAAGGTTCTGCGATTGATAATTTTTCAAAGGAATTATAGATTTAGGGGAAGCAATAAACTGAAAGGGTTTACTGTTCCCTAAAGTGGGCCGAAGTTGGCCCCTTTCCATTGCCACCAGCTGCACGTGTAATAAGGCCAATTGCATGGATTCATCAAGTGTGGTGGGCTTATGGACCAACACGGAATGTTTTATTTCGGCTCACAAGCCCGAAATGAAACAATGGGTTTAAAAATGACCCGGCAAATAAACGGTGTGATTTGTTATGGCTTCAAACTGAGATCTGTAGTCACTAACAGTGGTGGTTTGCTAGAGCTTAGCCAAGAGCCCTTCCGGCTCCTCCAAATCATGGGGTCAAAAACGCTGGAGGATGGCGGCGGTGAAAGCAGGCCAGCTCGTGAACTGTTGATTCTTATACATCCAATCAAACCAATTTGCAGCAGCTTCATCGAGATAAAACAATGCAATGTTAATTCGATCTTCAAGTTTAATATTATAAAACTTGAAATACCTTTCTGCCTGTAGCACCCACCGGTCGGGATTCAAAACGGAGAATCGAGCCATCTGAACAGGACCTGGTTTATGACGACCAAGTGGTGTCGATCCTTTGCCTTCCATAAAACCACTCTTCGTTTCAGTCGTGTGTTTTTGGGCTTGCACTGTCGACAAGCGGCCAATGACTTCCTGTAACAGCCGTTCCTGTCTGTCAAAGGCGTTAGTTAATGTATCAACATCACAGCGTAAGCCACTCTGAGCCTCAGACATCACCTTAACGTTATCATCTAATACTTTGAGATGTGTTTGGTGTTCCCTCTCTGCCATTTAAACAGAGTACAATGAAAGCACCAATGAAAGGAGGTGAAATCAGTGAAATAATGAAATGTATCCAAATAAATCAAATGAAGCAAGCAAGGGTCTGTGATTGATAATTTCTCAAAGGAATTACAGATTCAGGGGAAGCAATAAATTGCAGAGAAGAAAAGGATGCGAAACAGAGGACGTAGATGAGAGAGAAATAGTACTAACATAACAAAAAGCATAACTAATTCATGTGCATGATTTTCCTATATAGAAGATTCTCCTTGCAGGTGTAAGCTGTTATTCATTCCCTGACATGACATCTGTTGAGCTGTTTTTCCATATGAAATCCTTGAGTATAATTGGCTCAACTCTGGGTCTAGTGCTCTTTCTCACATTCCTTGGGCCATTATTGGTACTAGCCTGGTCCTTCACCATAACAGAAACTAACTAACTTAATACAATCGATGACTTACGATTGTATGACTTAGAAAAAAGAATTTATAAGTACATGAGTATTAGCTTATATCTAAATATTTATTTGAATATTTTCTTAAGAATTTAGATAGAGCCAAAGAAGTCAATTCCATCATTTTTTTCAATATTTCGATCAAGCCTTAAGAAAACCGAAAGTCCTCTCAATATAACACCTCAATGATGAATGAGTTCGTTTAAAAACTTCTTGAGATTATCTTAAATTTGCACCACAAAGGGCTGAGAGATCATTAAAATATCACTAAAAATAAACTTGAAAATGAGTTCGATTAGATCACATCAAAAGTTTTTCTTCAAATGCAGAGCCAATAAGCTTAATCTAAAATTGGATATGTAAAAATGGTATCGATTTAATTTCTAATTTAAGGAAATATTTTTGTTATTTTAATTTTAATTTTTAATTTAAAATTTAAAATTTGAAAATATATTTTTAATACATTAATTTAAAATAAAATTATTTTGAAAAAACTATTTATATTAATCTCTTAAAATTTAAACATAGATAAAAATTAATTTAATATTGACATATTAATTTTAGATTAAATTGAATTTAATTAAATGCAATATACAAGTGATAATAATATGATACTAAATGTTGATATAAAAAGGGACCTAAATATCGGGTATAAACAAAAGTAATTAATGTAATATAGTTAGAGACAACAAATTTAAAAGTATTTAAGTTTTTGAAAATTTTAATTTGATATTAAATATTTTAAATTTTAAATTTAATGATTAACTTTTTAAACTTTGTATAAATTAAATCAAATTCATATCTCTATCTCTGTCTCTATTTATGTCTTTATCTCTTTGAGTAATTTGTAATAACCTTTAGGTATAATAGTCTTTTAGTCCCTTAATTATTCGATCGTTTGAGGAAAACGTTCCTCAGAATAGCGTTTACAAAATCAACAGATTGGATTCAATCTGCCAATCCAATATGCTAATTACCAAATAAAATTATCGATTGTTTGACATGGTTAAATAGTTAAAACCTTTCAATCTTCTTAAAAATGGTTGATAAGCTATTTACCAAACAAGTCTTTAATCTTTAGTTAGTTTTATGATAATCTAATATTGATTGGACCTTTTAAACTTTAAACATTTTCTTGTATTGGTTTAACTTCCGATCCAATTTTTAAAGCATTATTTTGAATTGTAAAAGATTTGAATTATATTGATTTATTTTGGTGGATGCAATTGCAAAAGGAGTTCCCACCAAGAAGCCAAAGATTCTTAAAACTGTTCCTTTTACACATGTCAAAGCGTCAAGGACAACAACTACAGCTCTTACTTAAAGAAGAAAGATGAACAATAGCCAATTTTCAGGAGAAGTTTTGATGGGCATGAAAAGGAACATTAAAGTGCAAACAATGTGAACAAAACTCCACTAAACCAAAAAGAGGAAAAAGGTATAATTACTATTTATGTGTGTGTATGTATAAAAATAAACACAACTGATTGGGTAAGCAGACATAGACACTGATTGATGTGAAAATGGCTTAAGTAGCAAGGAAATGAAATCATTTTCATAGGGCAATATGATGGCTCGTCCCTCGTCATCCATGCTTGACACCAATTTAAAGTTTTAAATAGGTAAAGTTATAAGCCATCCGGTCAATAATTTTCATAATAATTATTTTAATTAATAGCCTCTAAATTAATTGTAACTATATAAAAATATTTTAATACTATTACTATATATTAATAATAACTCAATATAAGTCTGACTAAACGTAAAATCTAAAGCTTCTTATTTTAAGATAATTCCATTTATTAATTTTCTAGGAGTGCAAAAGTAGTGAAATTTTGAAGTGCAATGTGAAGGGAAAGTGATGCTTGCTTGCTGTACGTTTCATGGAACTGTAGATGGGGTCTCAAAGCTTTGTCCCATCTTTTTATATTTATTTGGTCTCCTCTCACGCTCATGGAAAAGTCGTGTGGTTTATAGGTATATCAGGAAGCTGCCAATACGTGCGCCCACCCAAAAGGGAATGATGTTGATCTCTTCCTTCGAACCATACAGGCCTACTCTATTTCCAATTATTATGCATATAGCTACAAAATACAAAGAGACAAAAGTTAGGGATATATATGTTCTATAACATTATGAAAAAAAATCAAGACATATTATTATTAATTCGACTTCATCTTGTGCTATGTTATCTCATGTAAAGATAAGTGTTAAATTTTATATCAAAAATAAAAAGATAAAATTTTTATAAAATAACATAAAACATTTTTTGTCTAATTAATTTTTATATAATTCTTTTAATTTTGAACTAGAGTTATTGTTAAATTAATTTAAGTTTATATTATAAATGATAGTGAAAACTGAAAAGTGAGATTGATTATACATTTTTTAATATGTTTTTTATAAAAATAATTCTTTTTAATTATAATTAAAGTTGTGATTAACTCAAATTTAGTTATGTTTACATTTTTATAATAACATCTCACAAAAGATCATTTATTAATATGCCTCTCATATATTCCTTCTTTAAACTTGAAAAAAGAAATTAGATAATAGATCATATTTTAAGATAAAATAAACATTAATTGATATTTTACAGCGAGCTGAATGCTAGTTCTAGGCTTTGCCACAAACTGAGTATTAGTGAATATATAAAATCAAATAAGTTAGTCACATAGAACAGTTTAAGCTATTGTGGTGAAACGATCACTTAAAGAAAAAACAAGATACCCTTTTGTAGTTTGCTAGCCATTCCACTCGAGACTCGACTTACTAAAAACCTTATTCCATTCGTCAACCAAGTTAAGAGTTATTAATATCCGGGTAAAGGATTACATTTGAGCTTAAATTTGATATCCAAGCGAAGAACACTAAGGTGCAACTGAACTTTGGATATTCCAAAATGGGCAGACTTTCCTGTTTCTAGTCTTATAAAGTACAATTGCTCGTAGAGATGTTCATAATTTCAAGAGAGTCGTAAATAAGACTGACTTGTTTTATTTCACTTCTCAACTGTACATCAAGTCAGATTTTAGATATATACAGAATATAAAACACTAAGCTAATATATGCAAAACTACAATGCTTTAACATAAAACGACAATAGTCGGTAACTACAACACTTTAACAAAAACGACAACATTTTACAAAATAAATATTATACAACCTAAGTTGGAGTTTGATGAACATCAACCAAACCCAACTTGGACAGAAGAGAAGCAAAGAGAGGAGCTGCCAATATTTTGGTGAAGACATCAGCCAACTGGTCCTTAGAAGAGACATGAGCAAGAGCGATAATCCTAAGCTTAAATTGATCTCGAACCACATGACAGTCAATATCTAAATACTTAGTCCGTTCATGAAAAACAGGATTAGCAGTAATATGCAAAGCCGCCTTGTTATCACACCATAAAGAAATAGGAGAAACTAAAAAAAGTTGCAGATCACGTAAGAAATAAGAGATCCACAACAATTCACATACCGTAGCAGCCATACTACGATACTCAGCTTCAGCAGACGAACAAGAAACAGTGGGCAATTTCTTAGTCTTCCAAGAGACTAAGGAAGAACCTAAAAATACACAAAAACCAAAAACTGACCGACGAGTAGTCAAACAAGCTCCCCAATTAGCATCACAAAAGGCCACAAGAGAACAAAGAGAAAACACAGCAGAATCTAAAGAAGCAGTGGAAGCAGGAAAGAACAAACCCTTACAAGGACAACCCTTCAAATACTTCAACAAATGAAGAGCAGCATCCCAATAACCTACACAAGGGGCAGTGGCAAACTGACTCAATTGTTGGACAACAAATGTAATATCAGGCCGCGTAAAGCCCAAAAAAAGAAGCCTACCAATCAGCCTACGATAGGCCCCAACATCCTCCAACGAAGAACCAGAAGCAGCATCTAGTTTTAACTCCTTAGGCAAAGGGGTAGAAACAGGCTTGGCACCAGTTAAACCCGAATCACATAGCAGATCTAAGATATATTTACGCTGATTAACATAAAGACCAGTAGTAGAACGTGCAATTTTCAAACCCAGGAAATATCTAGCAGGACCAAGATCTTTAATAGTAAAGGCAGAATGTAGAAATTGTTTAACCTCAGTTAAGACATCCTCAGACGGGCCAGCCAATAGAATATCATCCACATAGATAAGAAGTGCAACAAAAGTAGAACCAGTGGATTTCACAAATAATGATCATGTTGAGATTGAATAAAACCAAAGGAAAGGAGGTTCTTAGTAAATTCACAATTCCACTGACGTGAAGCTTGTTTTAAACCATACAAGGAACGATTCAGCCTACAAACTTCACGAGGACCAGCTTTAGTATACCCATCCGGAGGTAACATATAAACTTCCTCATCAAGAAACCTATGTAAAAATGCATTGTTATCATCTAACTGATGTATGTGCCAAGAGAAATGGGTTGCAATTGCTAACAACAATCTAACAGTGACTGTTTTAGCTACAGGAGAGAAAGAATCAATAAAATCAACCCCCTCAACTTGATTATAACCCTTGGCTACTAACCTAGCCTTATATTGATCTACAGTCCTATCAGGTTTAAGTTTCACCTTGTAAACCTATCTAGATCCAATAGCCTTCTTACCTTTAGGTAAAGAAATCAAAACCCAAGTATCATTGGATTCCAATGCAGCCAACTCCCGCTGCATTGCCTTCACCCAATGGTCATGATACTTAGCCTGGTGGTAAGATTGGGGTTCATAAACAGTAGAAACATTTGCCAAAAAAGACATGTATGTAAAGGATAAATGTGGCAGGTTCATCATAAGGGGATCTGTTGCTGTCTTATTCTTTACCAACTTAAGCAACTCTTGCTTAATTAGTTCAGACAATGGAGGATTAGAGACATTAATTGCACTATCTGTGGCTAGTTTACTGATATCAACAGTGAATGAAGAAGTTTCGCTCACTACATTAGTAGCAAAAGTTTTCCCCGTGCCTTTCCCTCTCCGATTCTATAACTCCTTGTACCAATCTGGTACACCAGTGAGTTTAAAACAGTTCTCCTTTAAATATCCATTCTTCTTACAATAAGAGCAAAGCATCTCACTCTTGTCATTCCCACTCCATTTTTGTTTAAAATGTTTCCCTCCTTCATCAGCAACTTTCTTAGTACTGCTTGTATTCACTAACATAGCATTATGTTCAATCCCCTCACTAAATACCATCTGCACTCCCTCTGTTTTTCTATCCTTAAGACCATAGAATATGCTTTATTAACAGATAGCAAGGGTTCCATAACCAAAATATGGTTTCTAACATGATCATAACTCTCGTTCAAACCCATCAGAAATTTCATTAACTGATTCATAGATGTTAAACCAGCTAAAACTTTAGGTGCTCTACAAATACATTGTGTAGCTGCCCCACAAGTACATTGTGGGACATGCATGAGGCACCAAAGCTCATCTCATAATTTCTTAAGACTTGTAAAGTATTTAGCAACAGACATAGTGCCTTGTGAAGCTGCACTGATCTGTCTTTGTAAATGGTATAATAATGGTCCATTACTCTCTCCACTACAGAAGTATATCGAGCTGACAATAACCATCAATCAGTTACCCCGTGCACTCCTTCTCACTTCAATCGATCAATAGTGTTGATTGATGACAATATCGAGACTTGCTTTGATACCATGTACAGAGTTTTCAATAGAGTCGTAAATAAGACTGATTTGTTTTATTTCACGTCTCAACTATACATCAAGTCAGATTTTAGACATATACCGAACATGAAACACTAAGCTAATATGTACAAAACTACAATGCTTTAACGTAAAACGACAACATTCGGTAACTACAACACTTTAACATAAACGACAACATTTTACAAAATAAATACTATACAACCTAAGCTCACTTAACACTATTGGTGCAATAAATTGTTCAAACAGATTCCTAAGCATTTTCTAGAAATTATAACAAATTCAAGGAATGTGTGTAAAAAAGAAAAGTAATTCTCTCCTATCAAGTCAAAACTCCTCGATTGGCCAAGTACTCCTGCACCTTAATATTAAACCAAGCATTGGTTAGGGGTATTAATTAAATTTACTTAAGTGGATAAAGAGAAAGAATATACATGCATTTTGGATTATAATTATCCAAATATATGTTTTAGCGTACAACAACTGCATGGATCGATTCGGAGTTGACTCAAGTGAAATACAATATGATAGCTTCGAATCAGAATTTCACTTTAAAACGTTTGGATTCTTAGAATGAAATGCTTCTGCGGTGAAGAGAACACCGACAAAGTAAAGAGGAACGGAGGAAAGAATTATGTTGCTTTCTAGGTCGGAAGAAGTATTTAATTCTCTTATTATTTAAGCTAAAGTTCTAATATTCTCATTTATAAGGAAAATTTCATTCATAGAATTAATTAAAGGAGCTTGTGAATTGTATGGATTCGCCGTGGTCCATTATTAATTATCTATTAAAGTATAGGTAGGTCTAAAGGTTATCTATAGATTAGCCGTCAGATGTATAATTATATAAGGACCGACCTGATCAAAAGCTAAACAATATGATGACCATCGACCCCAAAGTAACTTTTGTCTAACCAAAAATAAAAGCTACACCATTACAAGTTAATAGAAATTGACGGTGTTTGACCTATATATAGAAGTTGGATTAGCTAATGGAGGAGTTTGGATTAGAATAAATGCCCATTTGCTTGCATTAGGTCACATTTTGCTGGAGTAGTGCACGCTTTGCAATTGCTAACCTTATCCCTTCAAATAACTTTTGTAGGATGTGCTTTATTTTTCTTTCTTTTTTTAATCACGACGTTGCTTTTGTTTTTAATTAATTCCATTTCTGGTACATAATTATTTTTCTACTAATCCATGGAGTTAAAGCCTTGAAGGAAAAGCCTTTTTTTTTTCTTAGAGTTTGTT
>JANZLD010000236.1:7215448-7244303 GCA_026413575.1 Erythroxylum carthagenense
AATGAATGAATTATATTTTAATTAATTATATTGTAATTAATTATAATGTACTTAATTAATTAATATTATTATTTTAAATAATTATATCGTAATTAATTATATTTAATTAATTAGTATTAAAAATATTTTTTAAAAAATGAGTCTTTACTAAGAAATAAGTTTTATTTCTCTATTAAATTGAAGATACGGAGGATTCCCTCAAGGTAAGATATCAAAGAATCACTCCTATAATTATAATCAACGACCAACCACTCATTTTTTATTCCTTACCCAATTATCCATTCTCAAAGTCATCAAAGAAGCACCTCCCGAGACTAATGAGAACGTAAGCTCATACCTCAATTCAAAGTTTCGAGTGGGTCCAACGCCCAAGCCTTTGGAAAATCTGGGCAGATTGGGTTGTCGATGTGACTAGATCCGGACAACAACAAGGTCACGGGTTTCCGGAAATTCCCGATCATGTCATGAAAACTTATTTTGACTGATTCGGCATCTTACATGCACCCGGTAATTTTGCAGATGACCTGGATAAAGGTGTATTTAGATCATTTTTAAACTTTTGGATAAATATTTTAAAATAAAAATTTATAATATTGTTTAAAATAAAAATTTACAATTATTCATTAAAGCATAACTTTCGGAAATACATTCTATATATTATGTAAAATATTGTGGAGCAATAAAGCTTAGCTGTCCAATCAATGGACATTGGACGCACGCGAAAAAGCAAAACATGTCTTTGTTGGAACAAAATTCATCTTTATCTAAAAGTAATGGCTTTCCAAGTACGTCAGCAAGGTGGCCTTCCTTTTAGATATACTTTCCTAGAATAAAGAAATTATAATTTCTCCAGCCAAGAAAAATTAAAGAAGAGTTCACTAAAGGAGACGATTCTCCTCCTTTGCATAGCAAGCAGCCCTTTTTACTGAAACAACCATCTTTATCAGTATTCTCAATCTCCACGAGATCTCTCCCCATCATTACATTGATCGGATGATCCATTAAGCAAAGAATATTATTTGAGTATCCTCATCTATAAAAATATTTAAATTTTAATCTATAAATTGGAAAAAATTGTTTAAAATTTAGTAAAATAAAATTAGATTATCGCGGTGACTGTGAGTCTACCTGTTTTAGTCATGTAAAAATTTAAACAAAATCCTTTGTCTAATATTACCTTGTCTTATTCTGTCTCATGAAATCTTAATAATTTATTTTATGAAATTCACGCGAGGTCCATGCGAGATCTACATAAAATTTACATAAATAAACGGTTGAGATTCATAAACACAAAAAAACACCATAATATTAAACAAAAAATTTGAACTCGTTAAAGTCATGCTCAAGCAGACACACCGCGTACGGGCTATTGGTAGCCAGCTGCAATGCGGAGAAAGAATCAGAGTATATCCCTTTTCCCTAATCATAGGAGCCGTGGCTTGCTTCCACGTAGTGAGTGAGTAAGGCAGGCTAGGTTAGGGTTAGGGTCACTACTCACTACATCGTTTTCGATTGGTGAATGGTGGTCGATCGAATTACAATTTATAGATACAGATCCTGTCTGCCTCAATTAATATTCCGACGATCAGACTTCTGACGACTCGTCTGTTCCTTTCAAACTTTTATCCTCCAGACTGTTTTCCAATCATGAATAATGTGATGCCCCTTTATCTGGTTGTCGGACCTCATTTTTATGCATAAATACCAGTTTCCTGTGCATTTTTGGCCGTTCAATGCCAAAACATATATTCCATAATACATTATCCGTAGTTTTTAATTCAATTTTTTTTATGGGGAAAATGATCATCTTAAATAAATGATCATCATAAATAGAATCTAAAATGTGGTTAATCTGTTCCCTTACTAATTAGTAGTTCAATAACTAAATCATAGTTAACACTAAACTAATACAAGGGACTCAAGAGAGATATTTTTAATCATCTCAAAATAATTGCTAATAAAAATTAAAAAGTGAAATATATAAGATTTGGTTTCACCTTCCCTTGTAAGATCTTATGAGGGACTCAGTTATATCAGAATCCCTAAGTTTATCCTGAGTTTGTCTAACATCGTGTGTTCAAATCTCATAAACTAATGTGGAAATGGAACTCATAAGCAAGTCTTTCCTGCAAATTTACTTTGTGTGAATTTTTAGTACAATCAGTTATACTCTATTTATCTGTACAATAATACTCGAAGTGAATTTGTTTTTATTGGTAAAAATTAACTCGAATTTCTGCAACGCATGGCTTATTTCAATATTATTTCTCATTCGGCACATTAAGGTACTTGGAGCATAAGTGCTTAGCGACTAATTCATAAGGAATATTCTTCCTAGGGTTACACGCCTAATGTTTTCTCAATTAACAATATTTAATACGATTTCCGTACATGGAATTTCAACCATGGAAACTTTCATTCAAAAAGATAGTATGGCAAATGAAGAAAAAAGCATTGAAGGCGTACAATTTACGTGATGCTTTTAAGCCTAAACAAGAAGGTGTGCTTTGTCCATAAAGACATCATATTCGGTTCCAGCCCATTGAGCTTAGTTTTAATTTTGTATTAGGATTTGAATATTCTCAACCCAACTTTCATAATCATAATCAGAGAACAAATCTTTCATCGGATTTTTGGCCACTTCCATCGCTAGTACCGTACCAATATTAAGGCTAGCAATCTTCATCAAGTCCCCCCCCCCCTTGCTGACGTTAGAGAACAATCTTACCACTTAAAACGAACTTCACAGCTTCTTCTCAGTGCTTTCCAGCATAACTTAAAAACAGTGTTGAGCTTTCTCAGTGATGGAACATTCTTCACATAAGCATATCCTTGAGAAAAATGTGTTGAAAAGTAAATGTTCAAGGGCAACAAATAGATATGTGGTTTTCTAATAGTAATTAACGTAAGAACGTACACATGGGCTTGTCTCGATGGATGTGATGCATGGGAAGTGAACTGTTCATATGTATTAAGTTCCTGATGTGATGGAACACAACAGTAAACCCAAGGATATCGGTTGCTTTTTCCAAAGACATGTTCTTTTTGGATGTCGCAATTCCTTAAGTGTTAATCAACATTAATAATATTAATATCCAAAAGTTAATGTTTATCCAAATTAGATAAAATGAACTCCTAACAAAAAAATAAATAAGTTTATACATAAAAAAGCCTTACATTCAATGTCATGTAAGGCTAGACTAAATTTTATTTAATTATATTAAAAAATAATTATTTGTAATATATATAATTTCGTATAGAAAAAATAAAAAATTTATAGATAGATTTGAGTTTAAATTTATTTATTTAAATGTAATTAAATTTAAATTCAACTTTAAACATATTAAATTATTTTCAAATTTGGACTTGGAGTATTAAAAAAACTAAACCCTAATTAATGCGACCCATTGTAATTGCATATATATATATATATATATATAACGAAAAAGATAAGAGCAAAAGTTGCATGGAGGGGAAAGTGGCAGATCATACGTTATTGGATTTTGTTCTTCTTTACATGATATCCATATTCCAATTATATATGTTGATCTAAAGTGGAATGATCATGCTCAATCAACGTGTATGAGACACTGTACTTAATAGTTATGGTCGTACTAAATTGGCCAACATGCAAAGCCTGGATTATGCCACCAAGCTCCACAGCCAGCCACAGGTAAATAAGCAGGTGGCCGACACTAGGCATGAATGCCTTCTCAAAAGGAAGTGAATAGTCGTTCACTATTCCCCTTTTCTAAACATTTCATAATTAAACTCTTCTTCCTAATTCGGGTTGGATGATTAGACGCAATGTTTTGGAGCCTAGATCGATAATCAAATCGGAGGTCTTGTTGATCATCGGTTTAACCGGTTCAACCATTGGTCAAACCGGTGTGACATCATAATTATGCAATAATTATATTTAATTATATATAATATTAATAATATTAAAAAATATAAAAATATACCAAAAAATTACAAAAAACAAAAAATAATAATTTTTACTGAACCAATGGTCGGACCAGTCTAACCGATCAATTAATCGGTTTTGACCGATTCTCACTGGTTCAATTAAGAAGCGGTTTTAATGGGTTAACTGGATCGGATAGCCGACCGATCACCGGTCGAATTGGCCGATCCAATCAATTTTTAAAACTATGATTAGTCGTGAATTTACAAAAGCATTAGATGGAACAGAGCATTGGTTTGGCTATCTAGCAACATTCAAGCACTTTCCACAAAATTTTAGGCGTGTTTAACCAAAAGAAGAGTAATTATTAGACACAAAGCACCTTCTTTAACCAAAAGAACAGTGATATGATTTATGATGGAGTTGGACACTATCCACCATTTGTACGAACTAGACACGTAACTGTTAGCCTGCAAAAACGTGCCCAAGTCGAAGAGACATCATTTTGTTCTTTCTGAGCATTTGGGTTTCATTTTAAGTACGTCCCTTCCATTTTCTGCCTACTTGCCTTAGGTCCATAAACAGAAAAGCAAAATGAGAATTGTTAATTCATGTGTATAGAGATGGCACGGGGAAGAAATCTTGTTTTAAAATTAGACTATATATCGTAAGGGATAGTCTAATTTTAAAGTTATGAAACTTTTTAACAAATCTTTTATTTCTTAATTTCAATGTTTAATTTTTTATAATTTTGTAATAAGTGTTCAAATTTTAAAAAATAATTAATTTTCTTAATATTTTAGTGATGTTATTGACGAAATACATGAAAATTGATATTTAAAGAGACTATATAACTCTTTATCTTTGATAACAGAATTTTCAAGTCTCAAGTGATAAATATATTGGTAATTATGTATTAAAAAAATACAGTCATATATTAAGTATTCAAAAATAATACAAAAAGTAAAATTTTATATATTTTTAAATATTATTTTTTACATATTTTATCAATCATTTGATTAAAATATTAATTGAGGGCAAATTTAATTTTCTTGGATTAAATTATCTAATTTTCAAAAGTTCAGATATCGAATTTAAAAGTTATATATTAATTTTCAAAAAAATAACCCAAGTACTGTCGACAATTGCTGCTCTTACTTTGCAGATGCAAAACCTTGTGTTTCAAGCCCAAACCAAGCACCCTATTCTTAAGTTTCTACAACAGCAGCAGCCCAGTTTCTTACATCATCCTGGACATTTTATAAATATTTCTCAATTATAGCTTATATGTCATCGCCGACATAATTCAACCATATAAAAATGTGGTGTTGACATTGTTTTCTAACACGATGACTTCCATTCGGGCATGCTTAAGGAAAAAAAGAAAAGCAAAGCAAAGCTTACTCAACCTGAACGATATTAAAGATACCATTATCTATATAGAAGTTAAGGGATTAAGTTAATGATGAACTGAACCGGAGAGGAGAAAACGGTGTAGTTAAGCTCCGGCTATGTTTCTGCCAAAGTTGTCGGGTCAAATTTCTTCTCGTGATTTTAAAGGTCAAGAAAGCCGAAGGTGGTGCTGTGTGTGTGTTGTATGCAGAGCCTTTGTGTATCAAATATGAATAGGTCACCGCTAGATCAATCATTTTGACGATTCAACACCGACTTAATGCTTTAGGTACGCATGTCAAAGGGTTCCATAGAACCATTCCTCCTTTTCTGCGCCCTCTTCGAAGTAATTGAATCAACACTTTGTTTCAAAATCAAAATTTGATACAATTCATAAAAAATATAGAGTTAATTTTTTAAGTATTTACGCAAACTTGAAATTTATTATCTGAATACCAAAAACTAATAACTTAATTAGACATCATTTGAAAACTTCAGTATGTTTTGTTCAAATACTTCAAATTAAGTAAATTAAGGTTCATAAAATGACAACACTAATCATTTAAAAACTACCATTCGATTAGTTAAAAGTAAGCTTGCATACTATTAGACTTATCTAGAATTAACATATCAGCAAGATTTTTATTAAGGAGGTGTTTGACATTTTCATGAAAGATCTTCATTATGGATTTAGTGAGGGAACATACTCATTGATTTTGATATCACACTTCAATCTAAAACATTAAGACATTAAGTTTATGAGTTATTTTCACTTATATGCCTTTCACTAGTTTCATTTATTTCCAATGTGAGATTCTTATTTACACTTGATATTTCAACAATTTTCCTCTTAAATATGAACTTTTACATTAGGCTTGAGCCCTTATTGAGTACAAGCCTTTTTTCTGTATTTTTTTTAGCTGTTCACGTATATGACATCATCAAGAAACCTTTTACTCTACTAGTTTGCGTCTACTAAGAATCTCATCAGTTTTTTCATAGAGAGGCAATCATCAAATCTGATTACCGTCTCCATGCTCACCCCTTATCAAACCATCGACTCTTATACTATTTGTTAGATCTGAAGAGTCCAGTTTTATGAGAGATCTTCATTTGGATCTGGTGAAGGAACATACTCATGAGTTTTGACACTATGCTTCAACCCAAAACTTTAAAACATTAAATTTATGGGCCATTTTTACTTATATATTCTTTACTAACTCTCTCTCTTTTTAACGTAGGAGTCCATCACTACTTGATATCGTAACAATTGTAATATAAAATGACACTAACAAAGTGCCTAATTATTACAAAATTTGTTGAGAAAGCTAATGTTGCAAATGGTAATCAATGTCGTTCAGCAATTGGAAGAATATCCAGTCAAAACTTGGTGCGAAGATTTGATGAGATTTAATGTGCAAGTGGTGTTACAAGTTGCGCCCATGGAAATAAATTGAGGCCTCGATAAAGTAGTGCATGAGACAAGTACACGTACACGTATATATCCAAACCAGCAAACAACGTAAGGTGTGGTTCTTGTTTAAAGTAAACCACAGCCACATATCTCAGCGATGACTTCTCCTTTCATCACCGGCTGTTTCCTTTTTGTACTTGCAAAGGTTCAAGCCTCAATGCCCTTAATTCAGCGGCAGAGTAAATGCATTTTTGAAAAGTGAAGATGTTTCCTTGATGTACTTGAAAAAGTGTTAGAGCGTTTCCATACTCTTTTCAAAATAATTAATCTTCTTTTCCACCAAATTGCAAGAAAGTCAGAATATATTATTATATTCGAAGCGATTTTTTTTATTTTTTTTGCATATATGCAAAAATTGAACAATAATATTATAATTTCATAAATTAATTTGGTCAAATTACTAATAGGATGCCCTATATTAAATGAAAATATATTTTTTCAAAAATTAAAAATTTCATTGATTAAATATATTTACGAAGTAGAGTATAAAAGTTAGAGGATAATCCAAAAGATTAGATTACAAAGAATTATGCTTCCTAATAATCGTCTATATCTTGAGATATAAGGGATACTTATGAGACCACATAAACCAGTATTACTCTAATCGTCATCGTCTCTTTGTACTACTTGATATAATCATGGCTATTCCGACCAATTTGTAATAAAAAAATATCTTGAAAAATTATTTCAATGCTTCGACTTTGCTTTTAAGTTAAAATTCGTAATTTTTTATTTTAAGTTAAAAGTGTAGACAAAATAAAGCTTTTAATTTTTAATTAATTAGATTTTTGATATTTTTATTTGAATTTTTGTAATCTCTCACATAAATAATTAATATATAATCCTAAATTTATTATTATTATTTATTAAAACATATTATAAGCATATTAAAATAACATCAAGAGTCACGTATTTTTTAATGTAAACCAAACATAAACTAATTAATCAAATTTAGACCTTTGAATATGAGAATTATAAAACAATATTTGACTACCAAACCTAACGTGAAATACGTCCTCTTTATAAACAAATCGATTCTCACATTTCCTTATCACTTCGATAAAGAGTTAAGAGAGAAGTAGACGTCTCTCACGTTATACGGTGTAAAAATATATTTCACATTGCTAAGAGATAACGTGTATGATATGAATGACGATTTCTATATCCATAATCACCATTGATGAGCTAAACTTTACCAACTACTATTTGTCAACTGCCAATCCAAGTAAATACAGGTAGAGTTTAGTAACTAATTATGTCAAAACATGTACCTAGCTAGTTCATATATAAGCAATTAATTTGATTAACTACCATTAGTGCATGTTTAGATGAGTTTATATTAGCAGAGCTTTTGTTAGTAAAGCTTTTATCAGTAGAGTTTTCTAAGAAGAGCGTTTTTAAGAAGCCAGTTGATTGTTTGTCCGTCATTTAAAAAAGAGTTTTTTTGAAAGAGTTTCATGCAATAGACTGTTTGGTAACATAAAATAAAAAACACTATTAATTTTGACTATATTTTATTTTGTAATAAAATTATTTATACATATAAATATTATTTAAAATATATTAAACAATATGCAAAGTACTATATATTAATTATTATATAATTTTAAACCATATGAAATGTAAATAAAAATATATCTAACCAAATCTTTTGTATGAATATAAGTAAAATAATATAAAAAATAAATATTAAATCATATAAAAAGTTAAATAATATTATATAAATCTCAAAATAAACATAAGTATGTGTTTGTGGGTATTGCAAGAATTATGAATAAGAACATAATAATAAAGAAGACTAAAAAATAGGCTCACTAATTGATTTGAAAATCTACCAGAAAAAGTATTTTTTTGAAAAGCTCCAAATTTGAGCGTCTTAAAAAGCTGTATTTTAACTTTCATAAAAGTTATTTTCTAAAAAAAAAACTTTTAAATTTTAAAGTCAAACATTTATTTTTTAAAAATAACTTTTATAATAGTAAAAATATTTATTCACTCTAAAAAAGCTGAAACAAAGAGCCACTTAATAGTCTTGAACTTTTATCCACTTATCTCGTGTGTGAACTTCTTGTATTTAGTCAAAGAACATTAGTTACGTAATTAAAGTAGTTAGTTAAATACCGTTGGAATTCATCACTCTAAGACCTTTCCTTTTTTACGAGTTCAACCCTTGGTTTAAGAATGTAAATAGGAACCTAGATGAACTTGTTGATTCCATCCCCACCCTCGCCGTATTGCTCTGCTTTTTCTTGGGATTGAAACAAACTTCACGTCGTATAATACAGAGAAAAGTATTAATTACGTGACAGACAGCCATGAAATGCGTGGGGCGGCCCTATAAGGCACATGGGATTGGCGTATCCTAGCACCAACCTCGCAGGCTTTCACGATCTAGGAGTGAAACAAATATAAAAAACTCCATTGATCATTAAGGGAAGGTCAAAGCCTACTTTAAACAGCCTGATTCAGCTTGAAGACTGCCATTCCTTTGTATAATAACGAGTCAAAACTAGAAATATTAATAATTTAGAACTGTTATTTGAATTGGATTAATGGTTTGGTTGTAAATCTTTGATTGGTTAATTAATTTATTAAAATAAAAAATTAAAGGTTATTATTAAAATATTTATAAAAAATAAAGTCAAAAGCCTAAACCTGGAAGGTAGATGCATCACAACACCGCCTCTTACTGCAAGAGAGGCCGGACCAGACCTATCATTCCTTCCAGTTCATTCATTGGCCAAAACCTGAAAGTCTTCCGTTTAGTATCTTTCTTTTTAATTTCGGCTTTCAAAATCTTCGAAACATGATATAGTTAATTCAATATCTCAATTTCCGTGTGTTGACTTACATCGGCATGAACACCAGCTTGCACCCTTCATCTGCTCTTATCTCTACGTATAAAAAACCGTACCCTTCTTTCTCCTTCTCCCACAAAGTCCTTTCCTCTATGATCAACTCTCTTACGATTCCATGCTATGAACGACATATACTGGTTCAAGAGAGTCCAGTCTTCTGCTTTTTAAGCTGTTTCTTAAACCTCTTCAACTTTCATAGCATAAACTTTGGATCTTGTGTTAGTGGAGTGTAGTTTGTTTCTTCAAAATGGAAGGCGTCGATGTTCCTTGTCATTTTCTTTGCCCGATTTCCCTGCAACTCATGAAAGATCCAGTTACTATCTCAACTGGTATTACCTACGACAGAGAGAGCATAGAGGAGTGGCTGTTTTCATGCAGGAACAAGACATGCCCCGTCACCAAACAAGTCTTGCACGATGAAGATCCGACTCCAAACCACACTCTTCGTCGCTTGATCCAATCATGGTGCACTCTCAATGCCTCCCTCGGAGTCGAGCCAATCCCAACCCCGAAAGCTCCTATTGACAAAACCCAGATCGCGAAACTCATTAGCGATGCTAAGAGATTTCCACATCTTCGGCTGAAATGCTTGAGTTGTCTCAGGTCCATAACCCTTGAAAGTGACAGGAACAGAAGCTGTTTAGAGGCAGCTGGTGCAGTCGATTTCTTGGTTTCAATTATAAAGAATTCGAACGATAGCATCAGTTCACCTGAAGTGGCAGCCTTCGATGATGGGACGTCGTCAACGGATTTGACAAGATTAAGCGACGAGGCGTTGAGTACTCTTTATCATCTCAAAATCTCAGAAAGTCAAAACAAGGCACTCATTTCTAAAGATGGAGGCTTTGTTGAATCGTTACTACAAGTTCTTAAACATGGTAACTATCAATCTAGAGCATATTCAATAATGTTGTTGAAGTCATTATATGAAGTGGCCGATCCGATCCAGTTGGTAAGTGTTGGAAGAGAATTATTCTTCGAAATAGTAAGTGTATTGCACGATCAGGTCTCGCAGCAAGCAACAAAGGCCGCATTGAAGCTGCTTGTGGAGATATGTCCATGGGGAAGAAATCGAGTCAAAGCTGTGGAATGTGGTGCGGTTTTCGTCTTAATCCAAATCCTCCTGGAAACATCGGAGAAGAGAGAGTGTGAACTTACATTAACAGTTCTGGATCTGCTTTGCCGCTGTGCAGACGGGAGAGCGGAGTTGTTGCAGCATGAGGCTGGACTTGCTATTGTTTCAAAGAGAATACTTAGGGTTTCTGATGTGGCCAGTGATAGGGCAGTGAAAATCCTGTGCTCTGTCTGCAAATACTCAGCTTCTAACAGGGTTCTCCAAGAAATGTTGCAGGTTGGTGCTGTGGCCAAGTTGTGTTTGGTGTTGCTAGTGGATAATAGGCTCAGGAGCAAGGAAAGAGCCAGAGACATGCTTAGGTTGCATACTAGGGCTTGGAGTAACTCTCCTTGTATTCCACTTCATTTGATGTCTTCTTATCCATCTTCCTAGTCAAACTCTAGCCATTTTTGGTGTATATAAGTAATGAGGGATCTGGCTAATTTGACCATTAGTGGGATATGGAGATGTTGTCCAAGAACTGCAGTCTCCAATTTATGGGAATAAGTTTTTCACTTCCTTTGGATGCTTTTTGTCTGCAAATTATACACAAACTTTTGACACTAAATCCACTTCTTGTTGTACCTTCGACACATCCGATAAATTGGAAGAAGATTAGCATGCCTGCTCAAGGATGACACGCGCAAATCGAGAAATCCTACTTGTTGCTGCTCGTTTGAATTTTCTTAGTGTCAAGAATGAGACAGGATCCTAGGGCTAATATTATGATGTCTTATTTTGTTCCATGAATTTCAGCTATTCATTTATGCAAGTCTCGTGTTCATTTAAGTAAGATCTATGCGAGACTCACATAAATAAATGACTGAGATTCATAGAACAGAATAAGACAATATAAAATTGGATAGAAAATCCAAACTCGTCGAGAAGTGTAATATGTAATACATTTCCAGGAATCCATGCGACCACAGAGGCGTGTTAAGGTTGAAAATAATACGAAACGACTGTTGCATCGCAGAGAGCATCGCTATTCAATTTCTTTTAAAATAATTGACTATCCAACTATAAATCGATCATAACTTCATTTAGCTTATGATCATTTAACTAATAATACCTTAACTTCTTCAAACTAAGCATTTTAACCAACTCTTATATGTTATTGATGGAGTAATTTTGATATATATTGATTTGTAGATGTATCATAGACAGGTGGATCAAAATAATTCTCAAGAAATTTCTAAGTTACACAGTACTTCTCTCTCTAATCGTTGGGATAGGCATCACATCATTTGTCATTTAGAATCTTATTAAGATTAGCATTATCATAGTAATAGATGTTGACAGCAGTCCAGAAACTAGAATAACACGCGCTGCTTCCCGGCCGCCAACTCCTAATCCTGTTTCCAAGTCCTATGTTGTTAACCATTCAGAGATTAGCATGATGATAAGGTTCGTGATTGGACTTCAGGTCAAGTCTAGACGGCTACTAGTAGGTGATCAAATAAACATCAATTACAGAATGTTTTCTTTTTCCCAGTAATAAAAGACTCTAACCTGCTTCGAAAAAGTTGAGGGAGGATCTCTCTACATCATTTTGAGCATTGAACATAATTAGATGAACAGAAGATAAAAAGTTGAGCTATATTTTAAGCAATTAAGCATTTATATACAGGATATGTTAACGAATTCCCTTTCATGTTTCCTTTTTTTGGGTTCAGCAAATCCTCGGCCCTCCATGATGTTCTTAGGAGTCATCCTCATATGATGAAGAGAAACACAACTAGGAAATGAAAGAGAAATCACACGGTGGAAAAGAGTGCCATAGAAGCAGACCATCAACTTCAGCTTGGAATTTTAACTTCATCAGAATCTCCCTTCAACTCAAATGCCTCCATGCTTTAGCCAATGCAAAACATCTTTTTTTTCACCTGCAATCAGGTGCATCGTTGTCATATTCATAATCGAGGGCCAAGTGTAAGATACAGGAAGAGCACAATTCAATGCAACATACCGTCTTTGTTGCCAAAAACATAACAATGTTCATTCCTCAAGTTCTGTATAGCACAAACCCATATAATCAACAAAAACATTTATTTGCTTTAACTCGACGTTTGTAGTCAAAAGCATATGAACATTGTCCATTGATAGGTAAAAACTGCCTGGCTCTTCACTAAACTAAGCTTCAGTAGGCTCAAAACTACACTCCACTATCGAAACAAAAGGAAACAAAGCAAAAGAGGAAAAGCAAGCGACGACAGAAATAAAAATGAGATTTTTGTCTAGTCATTCAGATAATGTGGAGATCTTTTGGTAAATAGGCTGCATCAATAGAAGAAAATAACGAGTTTGTCCAAGTGATATAAGCAGCCTTGTTGAAAGTTTCACAAACTTGGAAGTGGAAAAGTTAAAACTAGATAGCCACATAATGGACACCGTTCTGACTGTAATATAATTGCCGTAAAGGCAGCACATACAAGTAGCTTCCAAATTTACAAAACAAAAATGAGCTCCAGGAGTCTAACTTCAGAAACATGCAAACAAGTAATTTCCAAATTTACAAAACTAAAACATGCTTCAGGTGTCGAACTACAGAACATGAATACCAACACAATCTGCTCATGTTAAATGTCCATCAAAAGAACCATAAGATTTTCCCCTAAGTAACAAAGAAAAGAAATAAAACCATAACATAGAAACATTGTATGTGATTTCTACACCTCATGTTCTCATTGAGAACAGTACAACAAATCCTAAAACAGAAGTCACATTTAATATTAGATCCACCATTTCCCCCCCTCCGATGTCCTCCAAAAGAAAAAAAAACCCAAAAAATGCAGCCAGAGAAAGAGAAAGAGAGAACAATCAAAATGGGATTTTTTTTCATATGATGAAGCATGCAAATTGTTCCTTTGTTTCAGTTAACATCATGGAGCAAAACCAATATATGAATGAAATCTGTAGATTAATATTGATAGTTTTCGATTTTCACTAACAATTTGTTCCATAATGTGATGAATTCTACAACTTATGAGCTAGAGAAATTTCAGATGGCACGGTTCCAGAGCCACCATATACTGTTTAACAACAGCCAAGTGTGAGTAAGTCAACTGGTAGATGGAACAATATTTTTTAAAAAATCAATCCTTTTCTCTGCTAGAGAGCAAAGTGAATGAACGTAATTAGGGTTCTTTGCACAATAATAAAAAATAACATTTTGTTGGGATTTATCTTTGCAAGTATAAACTTACTTTGGTCTATCAGTCAAAGTAACCAGAGCTCTAAGTAGACCAGGGCTGATCTTATCAGCAAGGGCACCTTTTTCTGAAATCAAAAAGGTCTTCTCCTTTACATAGCTTTGCAGTTTCTTCGCTTCATAATCAAGTCTTTCTTGATCTGCATTACAGCGATCATCATACCAAATTGTCATAAATTTCTCATAAAAATCTATCTTTCATTAGTCTGCTAAGCTCTAGAGTGTACTTAAAAATTTAATATTATTTTGAGAAGCAATAGTAAGCATATACGCAGCAAGGTCCAGCTCTGAATCAACATTGGCAACAGCTCAACTACTCAACAAGCTACTCGCAGTTTCTATAATTCAAGAGTTTCAATTGGTAGTTGAAAAGATTAACTATCACAATCGTAAATAAGAAGCCAAAAAAAAAAAAAAACCTGTCTCCAAGATGGTATGAGCTGCATGAAATGGAACACCTGCAAAAACATCAGTTCCAGGAAACATCATCCATGTGCGTTCGTCGGAGTCATGATTGCCACAGGTTGCACAAACCTCCTTCACCAAGGGGTTAGGCCCAGGCCTTCCAACCTCCTTCATTATCGATTCAAAAGGTGCAGGAACACTAGTTTTTGTGGTCCGAGCCATCTTCCGTAGTGCAGTAAGTGCTTCCCTGTTTCCATTTCTTACTTTATCATTTTCAACTACCTGCAGTCCTACTGCTAGAAGTCAATGACAACCGAGGTTGCAGTCGATAAAACTTTTTTTTAAAGAAAACCAAGTTGCTGTCACAAGCTCAAATTACGACTGTACAAATTCCTTATGGTAAGCCATCTAGAAAATAGATTTCCAAGATCGCTGTCCCCGAATTTACAAAATATCTTATTCTATTTCAAGTTTTGTTCTTAAAGAAACGATGCATACATTTGAAATAAAATTCAAAGATTAACTTTCTTTTATTGTTGTCATATTTTTATAAAGCAAAAGCAGAAACTTTAACCTGATCGCGGGCTAAGAGGAGATTCTCCGCTTCGGTTTCAAGCTCAGCCAAACTTTGCATGAACTGTTGTATTCCATCACCCATGTTTTTTTAATCCTTTTACGACAATAACAGAATAACTAATCTCGATCAGCTTCAGACAGAGCAGAGCAACAGCTTTCAAAAATTAGGGCTTTCTATAAAAGTTAGGGATTTGGGACTCGACGGGAAGAGGGAGGCAAAACTAAAGGTCTTCGAAACAAAAAACAAAAGGAGAAATCGAGGCGAGGCGTTTCCCGGTTAAATGAATAATTTTGTGGACTCGATTGAAAAATTGGATAAGGTTAGAGGGGTAGATTGAGTAAAATAAGAGGAACAAAAGGGCACAAAAAGTTAACGTTTTAAATAATTGGAAATATAGGTATAATAAAGAAGTAGTATTTGGAAAGGCCAGACAAAATATAGAAAACAACGACAGGGCCTTGAGTCTCTGATTCTTTCTTAATTTCGTCTAAAAAACTAATCTTTGGATCGACCAAGGACTTGCCTCACTGTACAGTTGGAGTTTTCTTTCTTTTTTTTTTCTCCCTTTAGTGGGTACGTATGTATATTGTTGAAGAAGAAGCAGCAGAAGAAGAATGGATGCAGAGCAGACGTTTATAAGGGTACACGAGAGATTCTCACAGATGCTAACTCCAAAACTGAGGACTGCTTTGGAATACATCTGTTTGATCACAGCCGTCACTCTCTTTTGCATTCTTCTAGTTATGCACGCTAATTATGTCCAACAGGTCTCTCTTTTCTGTCTTTGTACTCCATCCTTTTGTTCTGGATATAGTTGTTAAAACCGTTATTTGGATTTCCATTTTCCTCTTCTTTCTAGGCTTTTAGTATCTCCTCAAAAGAAAGAAAGAAAGATGTTATCTGATTAATAGGTAGTATATGAGACATCTAGATGAAATTTTGATTGTTGAAAGCTCCTAGTTTCTTCGTGTGTTGTTGTCATCTTATACCCTGGTGGGATTTTAATATTTGGAATGGCTCCCGGTTTTTCTTTGTTTTGATTCTTTCTATTTGATTAATATACTGTGGGCTGTTTAATGAGAATTATAAGTCCATTATCCTTTTCACTGAAGCCTGGGTGTTCAAGTGAGCTTTCTGGAATTGAAACAATGGAAGCCCAACTTATCCAGATCAAGGTACGGTATTTAATTTCAGTTTTATACCATGATATAATGATCTTTTATAGTAGTCTAGTTTTAATTCTGTTTTCTATTGATTTAACATTATTGTTACAATGTGTACTTTTTAATCCTTTTGACGGTAACTTATAATCTGAAAGCTGATCTTTTATCCTTCGAAGTTCACTCTTTCAAAAAATGATTAAAATCTCAAAATACCCAAGGATAGTTAGCTTGCACCTTGAGTGCGCTCGCTATCGGCTTAATCGATCCTCAGTGTTGAAGCAAAATCAGTGAGTAGGTAATTCAAAGTCAGTACCTTAGTCACGGCATTGGTGAGCTACTTTTTGACCAAATCCAGGAGGCAGATATTATTTTGGAAAGAAAGTATGCATAAGTGTATATATGTTTGTGTGTGTGTGTGAAAATTATTTGCAAATATTTGTTTAAAGTTAGCTTGCAAATAATTGATTTAGTTTATTTTTTATAATAAGAACAGTCTTAACTTTTGCTTCAAGCATATTGCAAAATAACAGGAGCTGACACGTTTTCTTGGTTTAGATTACCAGTGAAGGCCTATGGTCAAGGGATGATTCAGAACAAAATGCAGTAGATGTTCCTGATGCTGGACATGCGACTTCTAAAACTGAATTGCCAAATATGGATGAAGGTGGGTTGAGTTTTCTGGCTGCTAAGTTTTGGTTGAACTGGATAGACCCAAGTGCTAGAAAGGATAAGTTAACTTTGAAGTATTGGAAGACTGATAATGATCTTGAAAATCAACATGAAAGCTCTACTACCAGTGATATCTCTAAGCCAATAATTGATGAAGGTTTGACTAAAACTGATAAGGTGGAAGTGCACAGTGGTCTCTTGTTATCAGCCGAGGAAGCCTCCAAAACAGCCCTGGATCATTTTGTTAAAAAGTGGTGCAGGTGTGTATCGTGTGCTTGGAGACATTCCATGCAAATACTACAAAATCTTCTGAAGTTACGGGTAAGTGAATTAAGAAAAAACTTCACTGGTTTGACACGTTTCCAGTATGGTTATACTATTACTTGCTATTTGGTACTTATAATTCTTTCCATTCCGGAACTGGGTTTCATATTCTTTCGGTGCTTTCACATGTGAATATGAAATTTAGGCCTTCAAAACTGAACCTGTGGTGGTTGCCTAGTTTTACCCTCTGAGGACTCATTTTATGGATTGAGTTTGATGTTTAACATGGTACGACCAGCCTCATTGACATGGCTTGCGAGATTATTATTATTATCAATGATCAACCACAACAGTTAATATTTTAGTTTGTGGTAGCGAGCCTCTTCTTAATATGTTTGTGGAAAAAATTTGAATATGATTTTAAAATTTAGGAAAAATTTTTGTTTTCACTTCATTCAAAGCAGGGAGGATAATATCAAACTTCCTGTATGATAAGGGACAGGAATTTATTCCGTTGAGTTCTAGCTTTTAGCTATTGCTCCCAATCTCATGCTGATTGATATGGAGCACAATAATGGTCTTGCCTATATATGAAGTTAAATGTTCTTTCGTTTGCTATTCAAAAATTTAGATATTTCACCTTGTTCCTCTTTCTCTTTCACATTTTCTGATAACGGGACAATTCTCAATAATTTGGTTTAGGTAACAGTGATGATGAAAATGTAAATTTCTAAACAAATTGCTTTTCAACTCCCTATATAACTCTCATGGTCCAGTACTTGTCAACTTTAAGGATATTTATTGGATGAATCTTTATCGAGTCTTCAGTCTGTATTTTGGACAATTCAAATTTGCTTCTAGCTGCCCCTTGTTTGGTGCTAATTTGATTTCTAATGTCACAGATTATATAGTTCTTTAACATAAATTTTCATGTTCAGAATATTACAGGCATACAATTAAATCTTGATCTTCCCATGTTGTTGAGAATACTTTATTTGGACAGACTTGACTCGTATGCAGGTAATAGCTAACTAGCCTTTGTTGCTTGTTTATCATTTATACAAATTTTAGAATGAGTTGAACTTGTAAGAGCTTAGTAATCTTAATTGTACACCTGAAATTAATGTGTGCTCTAGCTTCATGGAAACCATTGACATAATAAATGCAGTCATAATGAGTATGAGATTATCTTTGTTTAGGTACATGTGATATGTGGCATAAATCAGGAACTGTTTTGTTCTACCTTCTTATGCTGATGTACCATAGAAATAACGAATTGTTTATTTGTACCTTGTATGCTGATAATTGGTGAGAAAATTTACTGCCTGTTTCAGTGCAGTGGTTTGAGAAGAGCAGCAAAACATTTGAACCTACTTATTTGTACACAATGGAGAAGGTGCAAATCGGATCTTTCTTCTCTCAGTTGAACTTCTCCAAGCTGCTGCAGGAAGCTTGGTTTTAAAGTTACCACAGAAATTTAAGGAGTTTTTGCTGTATATCATTTTATTGTTGACGAGTTTAACTTTATGAGTACCCTACAGGGTTATTTCTTACTTCCTCAAGAAGCCAAGGCTCGACATGGTATACGTACTGTTAACATTAGTATATCAGCTTGGCATCCTTGCTTCGGGAACAGGTATACAAATCCAGGCTATTTTTATTTATAAGATTCTACGTATGACTTTGAAGTGGACTTATCATTTAGAATGAAGTTACTGCTGCTTCTCTTACAACCCTTCAATCACTACACCATGGGCAAGCCCAAATGATAAAGTGGTGTAGTTACCAAAGCAGATAGAAGGGCTAACGGCTGTTTTCTTTTCTTCCATCTACATTGCTTGTAGTTTAAAATTTGAACTGAGTATATAGCATTGATAGGATGTTACATAGTGGTCACAATGGTTAAGCAATAAAATGGAGCTTATTTGGAATGTTTATACTTGCATATTTGCATGTGTGGAAGTTAATCCTGAAATTCATCATGGATTTTCTTCCTGAAGAATTGAAACTCTGGGTAAATGTGGGCCCTTGAGTGCCTGATATTTTTTTGTAAATGCACTCTCCTAAAGCTTCGTGAGTCATATTTAGTGGTTGAAGTTTGACAACAATAATTTTTCAGGATTATGTAATTATTTTTTATTGCCATAGTTATCACTTGACGTATATTTGAATGTGTTATGATTTGATGAACAATTTCTAATTCCCAGATGGCAGCAACTTCTCATAAACAAGGTTGTGGGATATGATACCATATTGACGAATAGTTTGTTGAACACCCCTGGTCAAGGTAATAGCAGGTTTACATTTCTCTCATTTCCATTTTTTCTCTGATAGAATATGTCTGCACAATTTTATCACTATGTAGAATAAATTTATCAACTGAATCCTTTTCTTTTCATTTGGTGTTACGTGTTTATTAAGATTTAAGAGCCATTTTTTCATAGGAGTTGACTTGTATGGATATATTAGGTAGCTTATCTGTATCTGGAGCTAAATTAACTTGCCTAAACTGCTTCAATTATTAATTTCTCCATTACTTCATACAAGTCAATGATTTGCAACTCACCACTTTTTTGGAATATGTATCACTATGTCTATGGCTCTGTCATTGTTAGTGCAAAGAATTTGTTTTAATGGTGAATTTATCATTGCAAATGTCTCTCCCAAAAATTTTGGTCTAGTAGTTTGATTTCTTGTTTAGATTCCCTCCTACTTATATGGTCTATTAAGCCCAAATTAAAAGCAAGAAAAAAGGATAATGTTGGCTGCTTTTCTTTCTTTAAACCGAATTGTCTAAAAGTCACTGTCATTTTTTACCAAAAGCTGTTTGTAGGGGATAATTTGACTAAATTGTAACTGCATAATGCTTATGAAGTTGATGCTAGAGGAATTGATAATGTTCCAGTTCAGATAAGATAACTACCCTGTTAATAAGCAATGATGTCCAGAAAAAGAAATTACATCTTGTTCACTAGGAGAATAAAAGCAAGACTCAACCCACCTTCAGTGTGTCCTTCATTAATCACGTAAAAAGACAAAGTTGTGTCTCCATTTTTGCTTTGTCCAATGCTTTGTAACTTTTCATACATGTCCTATAGTATCTAGTGACCTCATCTTCAAATTCTTTCACCGCTCTTTCATGACGAGGTACAAGAACAAGTTGTACAATAAGGCTATAATAGGTTGATATGATTAAAGGAACAAATTATCAGGTTTTAGCATTAGTCTTATCACAATATGAAGGGACCAACAACATGCAGTTCAAATCGTCAATTTTTTTGCAGGGTATCTCTACAATTTTCAGTCGAAGGAATTTTACAATCTGAGTTATACACAAGAACTGCCTGAAGGTCCAGCAAAATTTGGAGGTCTGTGGTCTATACCATTTATCTGCAATTTACAATTTTCAGACATGAGGTCCTATTAATAATTGTTGATACTGTCAATTATTGTTAACAGTACTCCTGAGGCAGATGTATGTCCTTAGGTGAAATAGCTTTTCTTAATGAAATATTCTGAACCGGGAGTGATGCAATCAAACTATTCAGTCCACCAAATATTTATGTGCTGAAAGATCAAAATGTTGAGTTCTTCCATGGCCTCACTTTCGGATGGTCTAAGGCAGGTTGATCTATGATAGTGTACGATGACAAATTATAAAATGTAAAATGGAAGGTTTTTGGGCCCAAGTGATTTTTGAGATTCTTCAAGCAAAACTCTGTACACCTGCATGTAAAGGCAACTACGACTTTGTCAGGATAGGTAGCATGCAGAAAGTTAAAAGCATCAAGTAGTTTTATGAATCACTATTAGATAACTTTATTCCACGTAAGGTGTATGAGGTATAAAGTTTTGTTTATGCTTTTAATATCTAGAATTCTTTTAGTTGATAAAAATTGAACTCAGATATGCCGAATAGTCTATACAGACTATACAGTAATCATTAGTTAACTGTATCTAGTAAATGTTGTGATGAGAAAGCCATGGCCTTTCCCTGGTGCTGTCTACATGTCAATCTTATGCCTGTCTGCATTGCCACATTCTAGCCTTACATCTGTCTAAATATTATCAATCTTTCCCTCCTTATTCACAATGCAGTTTTTTTTTTTTCCTTATATTCAATTCAGATTATAGAGTCCCGATGAGTTTACTTCTTAATTGTTTTCCATGAAGACTATCTTGTGACAAAGTGTGGGGTGCTTATGATGTCGCTGTTTGTTTTCTTTACTACCACGATGTCAGTATCATTTACATTGAGAGAGACGCAATCTCGCATGCTGAAATTCACAGGTTTGCTTTACTTCAGTTTTGTTTGCAAGATGTTGCATAGTGTGGATAAAATGGAGCGCATGCATTTCTCATTAATTTTTTTCACTGCTTGTGATATTAGTAGTTTGCTAGTTGCTCGGAAGGGCAGACATAGCACTGTATTTGTATGCCTTCATCAGCATACATCTATCTAGTTACTGCTGCTTATTTTGAGTGTGATTTGTGATTTCCATTCTAAAATTTGCAGTACAGCTTCAACACCATGCTCGACATCAGCTGCCAATTTTTCAGTTGATCTTTTTGCATGTGATTGAATCGCTTGTCTTTGTACCTGTAAGTATTCACCTCATTGACTTAACTGGTAGTCTATCACCGAGATATTCTTCCGATGTTTATTCTCTTAATGTTTCTATGAAATGCTTGTAGGGACCTTTACTTTTGGTAATTATTCTGGCTATAGTTACCTTCTGAACTTGATGTTTGATGAAAGTCTACATTTGCTCTGCAGATTATGATTGGTATCTTATTTTTCCTGTTTGAGTTTTACGAAGATCAGTTGTTGGCTTTCATGGTCTTAATTCTCGTTTGGTTGTGTGAGCTATTCACACTAATAAGGTTTCTCTCTCTCTTCTCTTTGGATATTCTTGTTAATATCTTATATTTCTTTTCTTCTGTTGTTTTTGGACATCATAGGGATCAATCCAGGCACTGGATTTCTATTTGATATGATTTTATGTTAAATACGGTTTTAATCTAATTAAGACACACTAGTTCTGTGAAGATCAGCAGTTAGCTTTTACGGTTTAATACCTGTTTCATTAACTTGCAGTGTACACACACCAATATCTATGAAGTTCTTTCCTCGCTTCTTTCTGCTCTACTTTCTGGTTTTTCACATCTACTTCTTTTCCTATGGTTATGGTATGGACATGTTACTCTTATCTGTCTTTGTGGCTGCAAACTATTTGTCCAAGCTAATGCATCTTTAATTCATTCCAGGCTTTACCTATCTGGCTCTTTCTACAACTGCAGCATTTATGCAGCATTTAATCCTATATTTCTGGAACCGATTTGAGGTAATGATGGAATGAAAACCTCAGGCACTTTGAAGATGAGTTTTCCTATCATGTTGCTATTTATACTCATCAACAGGTTTCTAAAGAAGTATATACTCTTTGATTGATTAAGTTTTGTATATTATTTTTGGATTTGCTATTACGTCATTCTTAGTGGATCTTTATTCTACTTGACCTCAGGTGCCGGCCCTGCAAAGGTTTCTACAAAACAGAAGGTCGCAGTTGCAACAACAGTCAGACTTCCATATCACCTCCTCGACCATTCTGGCATCAACTTTGCACATAACTAGATTGAACACTGGCAATCAAGGCGCAGTTAATAGAGACATGGCATCGGGTCCTACACTCAGACCTGGAATGAACCAACAAGCACCAAATGGCATACGAGGTTTGGGTCTTCAATTGGAAAATGACAACCCAGACGGAGGAAGCAACCCTATGCAGGTTCCAGGTCAAGCAGTTATGCAGCAAGCAGAAACTAGCCCCAACCCTGGTGCAATGAATTCGTTCAGTTCGATGTTGCTGTGGGTATTAGGAGGTGCTTCTTATGAGGGCCTTAACTCATTCCTTTCCATGTTTAGAGACGCAAGGGACCGAGGGGAAGTTTATGGGGAATCCAACAGACCTGAAAACCATGCCACTCAGGATGTGCAATAGTAGTGACTGTTATATAAAGGGTATTCAAATGTTGATGTCTTTGAATTGTAAATGGCTGTGTATTTTTGATCTCACAGGATGTAATATAGAATACCTTTTGACATAGAAATGGTATGTGTAATAGTTTTCAGCTCAACTCCAGTGCTTGAGGGCAACTTGTATGGAACATGATCCTCTGTACTTTTACTCTGTTTCAATCCTGTTTTACTTCATCTTAATCATATATTTTTGTGCATTTTACATAAATATATAACTGAGATAAAGTAAAGTAGTGTTGGAACAGAATAGAGAGTACAGAGAATCTGAGGGAAACTTGTACAGAGGATCTGAAGGGATATTATTGCCCATATGTCTGCATCGTGAAATAAGTTGGAAGGAATAATCCCAAAAAGTAGTCTTTGTTTCTCGAAAGTGAAAAGTAAACGCTTTATTGCTGTGATGATCACATTTAATGCATATTTATTGTCAATTATTTTTTGCCTGACTTTAGCTATTCACTTGATTACCTGATCACAAGACGAAACGATTGGCCTTCACGGAGTCTGAGCTAACGACGGTGGTGAGACGAAGATAGCGAGTCAATGGTCCAAATTTTGCTATTTTGTAACCGTCCACTCCTTTCTTAATCTTCAAAATAATCAACTTACGACTTTGACTGGTTAATTATTTTCGGTGTTGTCTGTTGGTTCTCACGGTCTAAGAACAATTTTTTTGAACAATTTTTTAGGACGAGGTCCCTACATTTTATGCACTAGAGTATGTTCACCAGATTTATAAGGTTTTGGTGTGGCAAGATAGAGCTAATATTGGCCACCAACCTCAAATTGAACAATTTATAGGCTGGAAACTCCCGTACAGTTAGGCAAGGCTGAATACGGATAAAGCGTGTAAAAGAACATCCCTTTCAACCTCAACAAGTGGACTTATTCAAGATAGTACTGGCGTATGTCTTGAAAGTTTTGTTCAGAATATTGGTTGGTGCATCCTTATTTTTGAAGAACTTTGGAAAGTCTTCTCTAAACTTAAGTTTGTTTAGGATCTTGGTTATCGTCTAGTTGAATTAGAGGCGGATTCTTTAGTGGTGACTACCATCCTGTCCTATTCAACTAAAAGGACAATGTCTCACAACTCCTTAGTCATGGATATCAACCATATGTTTGCTTGGAATTGGATAGTTATATCTTGCCATATTTACAGAGAAGACAATCAGTATGTTGACTGGCTCACCAATGTTACCGCTCATTTTGAGTTAGAAATCACTACTTTTGATACTATACTTATAAGATGCCTCTCGTTTCTTTTAGAAGATATATTTAGGGTTTGTTTACCTAGATTAGTCACGTAATTTATGTATTCTCTCCTTTTAATTAAAAAAAATTTAGACTTCCCTTCATCAAACCCCGCAGGAATATTATAGAATTACACATATTTTCCATCTTTCTTTTGTATTGTATTGATACAATAGTTCCTTTTGCATAGATTCAAACAAAGCTTATACGAAAGTCAAACATGCCACTGATTTATGGATCAGCTTCTTTGCTTATGAACATGGCCTCAGCTAGTTGAAATTTATAACCTTAAAATTTCTTAGTCTTCGTTACCTTGGGTACCTTGTTAATAGATACACAGCTATACAAGGCGAATTGTTCCACACTTTAGAGTGTAACCTAAGGATGCCTCTTGCCTTATTCTTCAAGTTGGTGGCGCAATCTGCTTGCATGACCATGCAAAGCTTTGAAACAACCCCGACACTCAACATCTCCATCAGAACCTCATCTTTAGCAGAGAATTTTGCGATCAAGTCAAGAATGTGTAGTGCACTATCATCTGATACTGGTGAAACTCTGAGGATCCTCTTCGCTAACATGCCGATCCCTCCCGCATGTTTCGTGAACCGCGCTCTTCCGTCTGCACAGGAGCATAGTTGTGCCAGGAGCGTTAATATCAGCTCCGTGATCCTCTTCTCTGGCTTTTCTAGCTCCATTTCGATGAGTTCGAACACTGCATTTGCTTCCACAATTTTTGTTCGATTTCTCCCCCATCGACAGACGTCTATCAGAACTTGCAGGGCGGATTTAGTTGTTTGTTGAGAGAACTTTTTGTGATCTCTTAGCAACCCCACAATTCTTTTGAATAAATCTGAGTTTAGCCTCTCCAACAGTATTGTCGATGCGATTTCTACCGTTTTATTCAGGATTAGCATTGCATGTGTCTTCACACCAACTTGATTATCAATTTCATCACAATCTAAAACCCATGTCAACGAATCGATAAAAATGTAATTTTCTTTGACAAAAATCTTGAAATCCTCGGATGAGATCAACACAGTATGGAGAAGCCTCAGTGCTTCCTCAAGACCCGTTGTTTTGCCTCCTTTAAAACATCCTATGATAAAAGAACACATAGCTTTGTTTACACCTGCCTCTTCCATGCACCTCCTGTTTCTCTCATTCTCTGAGGCAAGGCCTTCCATTCTCTTCAAAGCTTTCACACACTTAAGAGGGTCGTCAAGATCTTTGATAAGACTCACTATATGAGCCTTACTGAGAAGAGTTTTCGGAGTAGGAATTTGATCGACTCCCATTTTAGCTTTTGAAGTGCACCATGATTGAATCAACCGCAGCAATGTGTAGTTCGGTGTCAAGTCGTACTCTCTAGGGAGAGGTTGCATGCTTACAGGGCATGTAGGGATGTCTTTGGCCGCCATCAGCCACTTTTCGATGCTTTCCCGGTCGTAGGTGATGCCTGTAATAGCTGTAACAGGATCTTTCATGATCTGAAGCGAAATGGGACACAGAAAATATCGAGGAATGTCTACATCTTCCATAAGGCACAACAAATCTAAAGATCTTTGTTTGAAAGAAGATTGGATAACTGGAAATAGAGAAAATGATGAAGGGTTTTTGTTGATTTCTTAGTTGTAGGGGGCAAGAGAAAGAGGCATGTATTTAATAGGTTGATGAAGGTCTTGCAATGGTGGTAAAGTTTGAAGATTGGCACGTGTTGAGCCAACTTTGACAGAGTATTTGAGAAGAAAATTCACTCTTTGCCATAACTCTATAAGCTAGCTTTTTCCATTTACTAGTCAAAAGCTCTCCTGATTGGATCTTCTGGTGGTGGTCAACACAATACAAAACACATTTATCAAACAAAAGCCGCCAAAATGCCAACTGGCCGGAAGTCATAGACCCCCGAGTTTGGGTTCGAAGCATTACAACTACGCCAGAAACGTGGGTAGATACGGAGAGCTGTAGGGGTAGGACTCAGGATACCCGTTTTAATTTGTCTTCGTATCCGAATACTATTTGCATATGGCAATTGGCATATTCAACATATTAAAAAATATATTCTTAATTTATATATTTTATATTCAATTTTCAATTTTGGTCATATTAGTTTGAGTATTACACGACTCTTTTTAAATTATACTTTTATATCTCAAGTAACTCTCTTTTTCTGTAAAATTTATAATTATTAATTTTAAATATATGTTAAATAAATTATCAAATTACCTAAATTGTTTAATAAATTAATAGTTTAAAATTAAATAATAAATTAAAGTGAATCATCAATTTCTTTGATGGCAGAATATTTAATTTAAAAGATTGGTTCACCACTTAATAATTAGTAGATGTATAGCGTTATTAGATCCTATGTCTTAAATACTATGTTCCAATCCTTTTTTTAATCTAAAATGATACCTTTTGTTTTTAACATCGGAAAGAAAACCCAGAAAGACAAATCTTAGACATATCTTTCGGGAGAAATAAAAGGCACCCTATTGGTGCAATAACAAAAGTGGCAATTTCTAAACTATCTATGCATCGATTATCCTTCCTGTATATGTGATGCGATACAACTGTTCAGTTTTGATCCAACAGCGTATTGATGCCTATGACTAAAGAGTTATTAGGCTTCGTCCTATTGACTGGGGTGGATAGAATATTAAACACCGCTTAAGAATTCACCTTTAGTTCAATCCGACAATAATTCAGGTCTCATGCAAGTTGGAGGTCAGAGAAAACTCTCCAAAATTTCGCAAAGAGAAGGGAGCATCTGTTAAGATTCTGAACAAATCCTCCAGGCCAAGCGCCTCTACTATCTCGAAGGAGTCCTCCTGTCGATGTCGATGATAAGATTCTTTTGCATGCTCCATCTGTATTCAGTTTGACCCAATCGTGTAGGAGTTTCTACCAACTTATTAGTTATTCTGCTCGATATCTGTGATCCTTATTAGCTCTACTTTACCAGATCGAAGTCTTGTGAATATGATAAACATACTCCAAAACATATGCAGTAGGGGACTCTTGGCCTAAAAATTGTTCAAAAAAATGGTCATATTTGGCCAGGACCATAGAAAATGGCACCGTTTTATATGTAAGTGGAACAGAAAATCTAACTTCTTAAAGCAGAGGGTCTCGGCCTTGTGGTGGGTAACAAAACGCCAAACCCTTCTTCCTTCTACAAACATAAATATATCCAGTTGGCCGTAGTTAGCTACAGCGCACGTATTTCTTAAATGTTTTGTTCTTGAATTCAACCTTTCGACTTTGACTATTACACTATTACGATGTGTGCATTATTGCCTTGGTGATATGCACACAAAGGTTAGTTTTCTCTCCCGTCACTTTATTAACAGTGTAAAATAGAAAAATATACACCAGGAGTGCACGCATTTGTTGACAACTTACCTTTGTTTTATCATTTTATGATTCATTGTCGATTCTCCTCTGGTCTTCATCTCATATATTACGCCCATATTCAAAGTCTACCGTTTCTGGATCTCTCCCTTCTCCTTTATCTTCTAGACATTTAAACCCATTGCTCACGATACAGATACAACTTGCATGTATATATCACATTGTGCTATTCTAGGTCGAAAGGTAAACTATGGCACAGGGTCTCATTCATTCTATTCCCAGGTCATAAATTTAGGTCCGACCCACTAACTTTTGCTACATTCAAATATAGTTTCATGCATTGAAATTGTCTAAACTTTAGCTTCCGTATAGTTAGTGGGAATTCTGTGTACATGATATATAGAATCACTTACTATATAGTTATACACAGTTTGTAAATAGTATTATGTTTCAACGAGAAGCTTAACCTTCTAACTTGAATAGTTTTCTTATTTCTCACACATTTGATTACTGCATCACTTTTGTGAATATTTATAATGAAACTTGTATGTAGTCATGGTTTGTCTAGTCAACAAAAGATACTTGAATTCAAGAATGAGAAGCTGCTTCTTAAATTAACCAAAGTTGGTAGATTTTATTAACACATATCAGTCGGTCCTTAATTTGACAACTTATTTTAGTTTTTTATTGCAATCAGAAGAGCCGATTGATTGTGTAGAGTGGCATGAAATTTTGATGTCAGTCTTCGTTTTGACTGAATTCATGTCGTACTTGAAGGAGCCAATTTTTTAATAAACATAAATAGTATATGTTTAATCGAGAAGCTTGATCTTCTAATTGAATGGTTTTCTTATTGCTCACATCTGGTTACACATATTTATAATTAAACATGTATGAACTTATAAGGTTATTAGTGGTTGGATTGTTAGATTTCTTTCAAGTGAACTATAATTAATTAAGTTTTGTTTATTTCAGTTTTTATTTTTAGTTTTTTGCTGTTTGCTTGGTTTCTACTTTTAGTTTTGATTTCTTTCAGTTTTCAAAAATTAACTATTAATAGAAATTATGAATGCTTTAATTTTACTTAATAATTTTATTTAATATTTTTATTTAAATTAAATTAATTACATTTCATAATTATTAATAAATATAATTAAAATAAGTAATTAAAAATATATA
>JANZLD010000236.1:7263466-7282146 GCA_026413575.1 Erythroxylum carthagenense
AAAAAATCTAAAAATTAAAATCAACAACAAAAATTAAAACCTCAAACAATAAATTTTAATTTTTATTAAATTTAAAAATAAAAAATAAAAACTTAAAAGTAAATGATAAGTAGCAAAGGACAATTGGTTCATATAGAAAAATGATAATAAAATTCATAATAAAAATAGTGAGAAATAAAAATGGACATAATTATTATAATTATGATGTTGATTAAGAGAAATGAATAATTATCATTGATATTTGTTAATTTGTTAAAAATAGTAAGAAATAAAATTTATTACTCCCTTCTATGCAGAATAAAAGTCATTTTAGAAAGGTATACATTTATTAAGAAAACTAATGAAATGCTTGATATACCCCTATTAATGGTGTTACTCATGCGAGAAAAATTGTATGTTGAACTGTCTTAAAAATACAATCCGAGTAATCAAGATGTGAGAGAAATTAAAGGGTGATTTGGGAAGTAAGATTATAAACATGCATAAAAAGTCACAAACGACTCTTATTTTGAATAATTAAAATCTCTCTTAAGCAACATTCATTTTGGATAGGAGGGAGTATATTTTAATAAATAAATAAATTATATTTAAATTAAGTATATAATTAATTAATTATATATTTGAATTAATTAATCAAACTCCTCAACTAACTGACTAAGCAGCCCCTTAGATAAGAGAAGGGGGCCCATGTGAAGGGATTAATTCTCGCTTGATGGGACCCACAGATCATATGAGAGCCTTTTTCTTGTCCTTTCAAGTGGGCATTTAAATCGAAGAGCCGATGGGACCGACGCGGGAAGCTCCAATAGCAAAACTGTGGGGCTCTGGGTCCAATAATTTTGGTTGTCCCGGACGCACCGTAGAGTTTCGTGGTTCCGTTGGAAACGTGTCAATAATTTACTGACGTTTCGTTGGCAACTCTACTTCGTATTTGTGTGCTAATCATTTGTTAGTAATACGATCATGTTGATAAAATTTTGTAAGACTCACTTCCATAGATATTTGTTTAATATAAAAAAATTTAAAAAATAAATTTCTTTCATTTAATTAATTAAATAGTAGTTGTAAATGTGCACATATATCTTTTATTAATCAAATAATTTATTTAATATAAATAATTTGCAATTTTAAAAAATTATTTAATACATACTAAAAAATTATAATTATGAATTAATTCATTTAAATCATTGTTAATTATTTATTAACATGTTATAATTACTATATTTACTTTCTTTTTATTCCCAATTATTCTTTTTATGAATATCCCAAAGTTCATATATATATATATATAATAATAATAATTTGTGTTAAGATATTTATTATATCTCATTATTTAATTTTAACATTTTTAATTATTGAATCTTCAAGATATTGCAAGTCTTAAAATCCAAATTAAGATGAAGTGTAGTTATGTGATAATTTGTTATTTGAATTGAATTTTTGAATAGTAATTTGTATACGAAAGAAGTATATCTTGAATAAGAGTACGAGTACATCAAGTTGTTTTTGGATAACATTAAAAGTATGAAAGACTAACTAGTTACCTTTGCCTTGCATCACAAAAATAGAAGATCCGTTTCTTTTTCTAATCTTGGTTGTCGGATGAGATCATCGCTATCCATTTACCTGTTGGTATAATGGAGGTGGATTTTTAGTTAATACCGTCACTCATTTGCGGTGATAAAATAGAGCGTTTCTGCAATTTAATAGCGTTCTCTCACTTTTTGCTTCGATCCTGATCGCAAAAATCAGTTCTTTATTGCATCTTGGCATAATGGAAGTGGGTATTTAGTGTCACTCGCAACCTTCAGCAGTGCCAAGAGAGAGGTGCGTGGCAAGTGTGTTGGGTCTTCTGTTTTGGCAAGGTGTGTGGCAAGTCCAAGTTAGGACTCCTAGCTTGTGTGTCTTTGTGTGAGTTGATTATATGTGTATAGGCTGATAACGTTGTGGGTGTGTGCAGAAAATTGTGAGTGAGCTGAAACAGTGTGGATGTATGCGTGAACCATTATTTTGAACGATGTGTATGTGACCCCTCATCTGGAATAGTAGTATATGTGTATGACATTATTGTGGGCTGAAAGACAGATTTAGTGAGCTATAGATTTTGTGATGGGGCATGAATAACTCCTTCATGCATGACTCCCTCCTTGCGTCGTTTTTGTTTAGTTGCTGGTGGTTTGCAAGATGAGGCTGTAGGTCTTTTGTTTTGATGATTAAAAAGTGCATGGAAGGATTGATGTGCTGATCTTTATGTTGCTATCTTTATTGGAGTTTTAGGGTTGAAGGTGGCATACTGCACTGAGATGCTTTGATAGTCGTGTGTCTTCGTTGGTTGATTGTCGTTGATGAAGTTTTAGTGTAAATGTGTTCTTGTTTTTGTCTTTGCTAGGTTCAGCGGGGTAAATTCGTGAGTTTTTTGCAACTGACTTTCTATGATGTTTGTGTGATTTTGCTGGGTTGCTTACTGTCATCGATAGTGGTTTTTGTGTAGAAAACTTCCAACAATCTTGGTGATTTTATGGTTGTCGTTTTTAGTGTTGGTGTGCAAAAATTTCAGAAGTTTTCATAACTATGTAGTTGATGCTTTTGTTATTGGTTTGGTGCGAAAAATTTCAATAGTTGTCTTGGTTGTTACAATTCTATTGCATTAATGTTTCAATGATAAAACGTTTGTTGATTTGAGATATTTTGTGGCTATTGTAAGTGAGATGTTTCAATGATTATATCAAAGATTCATAACAAATTTCTTGGTTAACAACTTCTCGTTCTTTCGTTAATGAAGCGACATATTTAGGTGAGTTACTTTTATCTCAAGTGTTTTCGTTTATGTTGAATTTTGTTTAATCACTTGAGTTGTTTATATTTCGTTTTCATTAAATATTATTTGAGAAAATCCTTTGTTGAGATTAATACGAGGCAACCGTACTATTGGGTATGAAATTCGTTCACGGGTTGTGAAGACGAAGGATAGTGTCAAGGGTTGAGTGGTATCGGCTCAGTAAAATCTTGTATAAAACTATTATCGTTAGTGAAAGAATTAAGCTAAGTGAGTGCCTAATAAACGTGACAAGATGTGCCGAACTGTATTAACAAATATCGGTGTTGATTTATAGTTATACATTTTATTTTTCTAATTTTTGATTGTACTAGAAATAACTACCACAAAATTTGAAAGTTTGCAAAATTACTACACCCCTACAATATTATCAATTCCTATAATTTTTAGTATGTTACGTTGGTTGGTTTATCTAGTAAATGATATCAACATATAGATCACTGTTGTCACCATTTGAAAAGTCAAAACCAGGGTCACGGGGCTTAAATAAGTCAATCATATTCATGAATCATGGCCTACATATTTATTATTCTTAATTACTGCATTATTTTAGGCACATTCCAACATCAATTTGGAGGGAATTAATGAAAATCCCTAATGGTTTCGTAATCTCTCACTTTGACAATTTTCATTTGTAACCAATAACAAAGAAAAGTTTTCAAGTGTCCTTTTCGTGAATTAATGAAAATCCCTAATAGTTTTCTTAATATCTCACTTTGACCATTTTCATTTGTAACCAATAACAAAGGAAAGTTTCCAAGACTGCTTTTCTTGGGAAAGTTCAATCTAACACTCTAGAATTGGAACATAAAATAAATTTGAGGTAATTATAAAAGAATTCTAAACTTTACTTAATTTTATAATTATAGTCCAGATTTTAAAAGTGACAATTAAATACTTAAATTTTTAATTTTTTTTAATTCTAACATGATGTTAATATTTTCATTAAGTTCGCTGACCTAACTAGCTACGTATTTCAAGAATCCTAAACACTTATACACATCATATCAAATTAAATTAACTCATTAAGTTTAACTAAATTATGTTGTTTAATTAAACTAACATATTAAAATATATATGCTCCGTCATTTTGAGGTCTAAAGGCAATGTACTCTGTGTACAAGATTTTTTGCTTTGTGAGAGTTTAAGGAAGGTTTTTGATGTATGTAGCTTTCCCTTGTGTTTTTTCTAAAGAAGATAATTTTTTTGTTATTCGAACTTGTGAGACTCTAATCATAAATGAGCAAATTTTGCGAGGGTTTGTGACCTTATATTTTGAGGTCTAAAACCTCTAAATCTAAGTCACTTCCTTTCATAAGAGAACAAGTGGCACGATGCGAGAACTTGTAATGCAATGCGACAAGAATGGTATGGCAATAGACGTGTAAGTCCTTAAAATGACGTAGCTTAGATATGTTTAATCTATTAGTTTAATTAAACGATGTAGTTTAGTTAAACTTAATCAGTTAGTTTAATTAAGTCTGGCATGTATAAGTGTTCAAGGTTTCTTAGTAAACTTAATGGAGACACTAACATCATACTATAATTGAAAACATTTGAAAATTTGAATATTTAATTGTCACTTTTTAAAGTTTGGGCATAATTGCAAAATTGAGCAAAGTTTGAAATTTTTTATAATTAACCCAATAAATTTTAATTGCTAAAGAATTATAATTTATTTTAATTTAAAAATAAATATATTATATTTCTCTATATATTATTTAAATCAAACTCGTTAATTTAAATTGTTAAATTATCATATTCACACACACACACACACATATATATATATATATATATTGTATATTTTAAAAACAAAGACTATAAAATATAAATTCAATTGATATAAAATGACAGTTCAGTTACCATTCAAATTGAAAAGAGTTAAAATGTCTCACTCTTTTGAGAAGAAACATGTTAAACGAGAGTTTATTTAATTAGTTTTAAACTTCAATCACAAGTAAAAATGTGACTGTTGAAGGGTTGATTAGTGTGTGCCAAAATGCATGTAAGTATTAAAGTATGAGAAATCCATTATATTGTCTAATTATGTTTGTCAATTTTGGTGGGTGGGTTTTGTATACGAGTCTGGGCCAGTTCACCGGATCGACCCAGTACCGGGTCCATTTCATGGTTGTCCCGGAAAGGAGAAATCGAAACTCAGAAGCGTTATGCTTGATTCTCGTGGCCTCTAACCTCGACGCCGGTCTCTCCACCGGAAGTTGCTTGTAGGATAGAAATCTCAGGTTATTGAATTGAAAGTTTTATTCCTTTAGTGGCCCTGCCACTTCTCCTAGTAGGCATCCCGCCTTACTTTCTATTTATAAAATCATTGGGGGTTACTATGCTGTCAAGTTGTTTGATGTTTTGTTTTGAATAGTTAGTATGTGATATTGGGCGTATCTCATAACATATTGGGTGGATGTATTAGAAAAGATATCAATTGATGCCGTGAAAGTTTCTGCGAAAGAAAAAACATGTTGGTAATTTGTTCGAGAAAGTGAACGCGTTAATTGCTAAAGCATATAATTGTTTTCTTAACAACTGTTAATGGCACTGCATATAGTTTCTTATTCCAAACGGTTGATTCCCAACTCCAAAGGCCCCAGTCGCAGGCCCGACCATCGCTAGAGGATTGAATCACAATATGATCTTGGTCAGCTCCTAATAGAGCGGTCCATTGCCTCCTATTATTAGGAGTCGAACCTAGGATCTTGTTCCAATTGACCCTATTAGTTGGCCAACCAAGCTACCCGTGCGGGCTTATAGTTTCTTTTATTACAGAAGGTAGGTTCACAGATGGATCTTGTTCTATCTGGAGTAAGACATCAAGTGCAAAACAATCACTGGTTTTGTTGATTTCACTAGGAGAGGACATGCAGAGCAGTGAATTATTCACGACTTCCACGGTCCACCTGTTTATTAGTTGAATACTTTCTTCCAAATGCTTTTGAATTCACCTTAAACTCATAATGCTCTCTATCTAGCTGTTTTCACCCAGGTTGAATGTATTTTGCTTCTTAATAATGTTGTTGGGTAAGTAGGACTGAAAGAAAGAGATGGGGAGAATCAAAAAGACCCAGGTCAAGGGGAGAGTCTCTATGTACTTGTTTTGCTCTATTCAGCTTTGTGAATATATCATACTTCTTAATATACTTGAATATATCATACATGTGAATTGTGATTTCATACTTGTCTTCTGTTTCCTCACAAGATTTATTGAAAGTTGCTTACATTCATACTGTTGCTATCTCTGGCTTGATAGTATTGGCAGTTCATTTCCATAGGTTTAGAAATGATTTGTGTTTTACTATTCGTTTGATCCTGATCTTTATGTAACTGAATCTAAAAGTCTCTGCCGAGGTACATCTGAAATGTCAACTGGAGATTGAAATTTCAAATATGGTTGCTATGCCATCAACACGGATAAAACTTACAATTGTATTTATTATGGAGCATTTGGGCTGACATGTTAAGGGAGTACCATTACCTAAGATGATGGTATTTAGGGTTATAGGGTCTTCGGTTTGTCAGTTTATGATAGCTGAAAAAGCAATCTGGTAATACAAAATGGATCATTAAAGCACGAATTGATTATTAAGAGGGAATGTGACTTTTGACTATTAAGTATGGATAGGGGTATTGGGCTGCCAATATGTTCCAAATCATGATAATAACAACTGTTTCTAGCATTAAAGGTGCGAAATTATGTTGATATGGACTGGTTTGATGCAGGACATGAGAAGGGATTCGAGCATTTCCCATTTTGAAGGAAAGATTGAGGTGAAGGACATGGAGGTGACTGATTTCGGAAATGATAACATATGCAACTTTTTCTTGGAATAACCTACTAGAGTTGAAAGATGCAGTCACACAAAGCTTAGATTTTATTCAAGGCCAGTATTTTTCCATCCATAATTATACAGCTAGTATGATCAACTTCTCTAATTTTTCGAATTTTCACCTTTCTGCAGATGCGATCAGCGGATGAGGGTAAGACTACTGTTTGTTCATACAAATTTTCTGAGAATTGTGCCTATACTTGAGGAAGCACCCTTATTGGGCTCCAGACAGACTGAAGTGAGTTCTTTTTTTTTTTTTTTTGGGTTGATAAGTAACGGAGCCTAAGTCCAATTAAGAAAACTACAGATGAGTGACATGAGGCAAGAGTATTCCAACTGAGTCTACAAACAACAAAGGAAACAGACCCTCAACAACATCGCAAAATCAGTGAACTCTTAATGACAATCTGTAACTATAATTGGCTAACCAATCTGCATAACGATTGTCCTCTTGATATACATAACGCACCTGCACCTCCCAATTCTTAGACATCAATTTTTTAATGACTGAAACTATCGTATTAATCACCTGATTCTGCTCACTATAAATGCTGGACACCATCATTGCAAAATCGATAGACAAATCCACCCTGAAATACCCATGTAACCAAGCGAGAGTTAATCTATGATAAATTGCCCATAATTCTTCCTACCACGACATACAGAATTCTAGCACCAAAGCCTACGAGCCAATTGCCGCTAGCATCCCTAAGTAGCCCACAGCTGTTGCCAGACCAAAGTTCCCTTCGGAGGATCCATATTCAGACTAATATTACTTAACTCTTGCAGACAGACACTAAGCTATGTGTGGCTGTAGAAAGTTGAGAATTAGGTTGAGTTTATCTTAAATTCTTTTTCAAATTTAATCCGAATTTTTATAATTAGTTGGGTTGGAAAAAATACTTACCCTGAATTTTCAATTTGATTAAACTGCATTTTAGCTGTTAATTTAGGATCAAAAGAATCACTTTTTGTCACCTCCAATTACTAAAAGAACTGATTCTACTAATTGGATAAGTATGTAGCTTGTGGGGATCCATTTTCAGTTGTTCGTAATCTGATCTAATCTACGCTGGGAAACGGCAAGTTGGCAGCCACAAATTGAAAGACAGGTTGGAAGCCCTTTTGTCTTGTCGATGGATCCATCTAAACAACGTATCTCGTTCAAGCAAATCCAATCCATGTTCTTTAATTACACCAACGAAAAGACGCCTCCTTTCTTATCCACTTCATGGCCTTCTACTCGACTACTACAATGTTATTTTATACGTTAAGACTGCAAATCATTCATCGTTCTCCATTGAACCATTTACTTTAGCACTGGTTAAAATGAAATCAAGAAAAAAGAACAGTAAAAAAAAGTAAACTGTAATCAATTGGTGCAAAAACATAATCTTCCTATATATTTATTATTTCGCGACATGTACAAGCAAAATCATAACGAACCAAGAAAGAAAATCTTCCCTCTTGATTATGCGTCACATACAGAAAAAACAAACAACTGGTGGACACTAGCAAGCATGTGTTTAACAACAAACAACACTCATCCTTTTGCCTACATCTGCACCAGACAACGGTATCATAAGGCACCACAAAATTTTGCAAAATCATACGATATGATGTGATATGATATGATAATGCATGATTTAGATTTTAGCCTCCTTTTGCTTAACATAGATAAGCTAGAGGGAGCCCTCGAAGACACACTTCCTTTTGTTCGTCTAAAAATTAACAGAGAAGGCATTATTCATTTACCATATATTCTTGTCTGCATCAGTTTGTAAGGGTCTAACTAGTAGAGTAAATGATTTATTATTATTATGTATATTTAATGCACATTTAAAAAGATAATAACAATTAAAAAATTGATATAACAAATAAAATAATAGGATATCATCATTAATTAACATTGATGAATGAGATACCGAAAGCTCAACAAGTAATAATAACGTGTGGAGTATGCTTTTGATCAGTGAATCTGCAAATTAACAATGTCTTGGGGTGACTATGCTACTCTACAACTTAGCGTTGAGAGTGGTTAAGTAATCTATACTGTGTAATCTAACGATCAAACTGTACATACACAGGATTTCTATGAGAGTTTGAAGATCGTTTTCATTTGTGATTTCACAAGTTGAGTTTATATTATTACCACCAAAAGTCTTATAATCATCTGATGCTAAAGTCATCTAAAAAGCTTAGGAATTTCCATTTGTTCAGACCATATGAAACCAAAACTTGGTGTCGCCTCGCCTGAGATAACGGAAAACATGCACAAAGTTTTCTTCTCCTATGACTTATAATGGAACCTTTTACTATAGAAAAAAGAAGCTACTTTTGCATATCTTAAGTTTTGATTGCTTTGCGTCCAAGTCGAGATACATATACATGCATATATAACAACTGCTTAATTTTTCTTTCGGTGCATAGTTTACCAGGTAACTATAACATTGCAAGTATAAAGTAAAATGAAACAACTCCCCTTTATGAAATACCAATTCATCATAATGCCTTCTTTACAATAAAGGGTGGACAGGATTTTGTCATACGTAAGGACAAAACGTAAGATTCACAATCAGAATTGGATTTAGTGAAATATTTGGTAGTAATATGTAACGTTCAAGTGGTCAATATTCCCACACTGTTTTTGTCTCTAAATGCCTTTTTATCCTTTCTCTACGCAAGACTACTGTGTATACGCATAAAAGAAAAGTCTTTCTCCTTCTGGCTTTCCGTCATCTGTGTAAATATTCTTCAGGAAATGATGTGATGTGGTGTGGTGGAGCACTTCTAAGCATATGGATGGATGGATATGTGCAAAACCCTAATTGCATTTGTCAAGATTTCAAGTGATTTTGACTTTGGTTAAAGGTTGTAGGGTCCATACTTATATTCACATCCTTTCACTCTAGACCCACATCTTGTGGTATTCTATCATTTTCATTGATTATTAGTTAGACAAAGTGTATCGACAAAATTTTAAGTGTAAAATGTATCTTTACAAAATCTTCCTTATTCTAAAGCAATATCTTTTTTAGTAAAAAGTAGGAATCACAATAGTTAATTTGTACTAAATTTAGGTTATCAAACTTTAAATTTTAATTAAAAAAATTTATTTATTTGTTTTAAATTATTTGGGATTTTATAAAGCAAAATAGTAATCATTGCAAGTAAGGATTTTGCTTCATCACGTGCATTTGAGACTTTAGACCATGACCTTTATTAATGGATGAAAGGTGAGGCTATGTGTAAAATGGCTAGAATGTATAATACTAAGCACATGCATATACCATACCCACATTTGTTTATAATGTTTTATAAGTCCGGATAAAGTTAATAAAACTCTATTTTACCTCTTTCTGCTCTTTATGATTGTCAAGAGTGAATCCTCGTAGAGAATAAAATTAGATGAAATAGGGCAAGATAAGAGTTGACTTTATGCAGGTGCCCTTCTTACCCTTGCCTGAGAAGAGGGGACTTACAAATTGCAATAATTTAAGTTAGTTCAAATACTAAGTTATAATTAGAACAACCAAAATTTCATAAAGCCAACAAAGTCTACCCATTTGGGTTTTGACATGCCATGCAATATATTGAGAAATTCAAATTGCAATTGAAGACCAAAAACGATTCCGTATTTGTGCAAGTATTGCTATACAACAAGTTGGCTATTTAAAATAAATAAAGAATATATATATAACACTACAGAAAAGGACACACTCATATTCCTTTCCTTTGAACTGGAATCTTTTACCCAGTTCCCAACAAAATTTACCACATAAACTAATAGTAACAAACTGGGAAAGCATTTTACAGACACAAAAAGAAACAATATCCCCTCATGTGTCTCCAACTATTGCTCCTCCTTTTTATGCCCTCTTCGCTCTCTTCTTTATTCCTCAAAACCCAATAGAAAAACATAAAGAAAGAAGAAGAACTGCACAATCCTCACCAGCTTTTTCATGTCTGTTATGCCCCACCAATTCCATTCTTTTCTTAACTGTAACATAACATTTAATCAATGGTTAAGATATCATAATCAAGGACTCGATCTTACTTGACCCCAACCCAATGCTTATTATCAACCCACTCACCATGTGCTGGGTTTAAATATTACAATCCATCAGTCTTCTGCAGTTTTCAGAAATTTTAAAGGGAAGGGTATGTAGAATAGAAGCCTCTCACAAATCACAACCAAGAAAGTTTGTGAATTTCTTATAATAATAACATAAATAAAAAGGTTGAGACACAAAGCTGGCATGTCAGCCAACCTAACCATATAAGAAAAACTTCCCCAAAGAACAAGAAAAAATGATACAAACAACAGAACAAGCAGACTGGTAAAACTATAAACAATGCCAGAAGTGAGGAGTACTTTGTTCTTCATGGTAACAGTCTCTAAGAGAAAAAAAATGTAGTCTTGCAATTATGGTTTAGTTAGTACCTCATAAATCATCAAATGTATTTAATAATATCTATAAATTATATGTTTCGAACAAATCATTTAAGCTTTTATCCCCTTTGTTTTACTCTTTGGGAGTCTTTTGTGTTGGATATTGAGGAAATAACTAATATATTACAGTGTTAGCCTAACCGTTAGGATGACATAGGTGCATCATGAACCCACTTGAATGGCGCGGAAACCATAAGAGTCAGAGGGAGGAGGGACTTGAGAGAATGGTCCCCAACAACATTTGCACCAAATGAAGAGAAAGACAAAGGATGTAGGCAATGTCTTCAAAAACCCTACATTACATAGAAGGGTAAAAGCCAACCACTTTCTAGGAAGTGGCAAAGTGAAGGTTATGGGCTCAACAAAAACCATTTGGTAAATGGTAACTCTGGTTATAAAGTTAGAATCTTTTTATCCTTAACTGGCTTGGCTTGGGGACTTGTGAGTGAAAAATGATTCGGCGGTCCAGAACTGTATAAGACGTTTTATGGTCTCCAGCATATCAATCAATCAATTACAAGACATTGGTTGGAACTTTAAAATGTCCTTAAAGATTCTTTTCTTTTTTCTAAAATGCAAATGCAAGAAGAGGAGAGCTTCTTTATCTTACCTTAGGAAAATTTCCATGCATGTGATGTTCAGACCTATACTGTGGAATGTTAATGAGCATTTCTGCATTATGGGATCATTCCTTGTATTCTGAAATCTGAACTGGCCCGACCGTCTTTGTTAATAGGGTGGGGAAAAGCTCTTCTCACCTTTTCCCCAGAGGTGGTTGGGGTAATTTCAGGTTCATACAAACCTCCAAGCAACAGTCCCATTGTCGAAGAGGGTAGAGAAAATGACTTGTCAAACCCTTGCCTGAGATCATGAGACATAGTTTTTGCATTTTGCAGCCCATCAACGTCAGTTGATTCACACACTGTCCTTAGAGCTACGGCTTTCGAGCTCACACTTCACTCACATTGCAGTACCTTTGCAGTAAATTTCCCTGATACAACTTTCAATATCTAATAGTAATTTTAACGGTAATGCTACTTGAAAATAACTTAATAATATTTTAATAATATTTCTTATCTTTTATTTCTAATATTTGATATCTTTAGTTTGGATTGAAAGAAAGCGAAAGAAAAGAAAGGAAGAGAACTGAATTTTTTTAATTTTCACCGTTTGGACAAAAATAAGTACAGAGAAAGTAAGAGAATGGAAAAAAAAACTGAGAAAAGTTTGAGCCAAATATATTTCCTTTCAAATTGGTAAGAAAGGAGGATAAATCTAAGATAAGAGAACATCAATATATGTAAATTACCATAGTATTCTTATCTAACTCAACAAAAAGGACATACTCTCAGCCACAATTTTTTCATGCAGAACACAACCTTCTTGCATTTTTTCTTATTTTTATGCACAATTTCTGTAAAAAAGGTAAGGTTGATTAATCCCTTGATCTGATTATAAAAATTGCTACTATAACTAGTAAATATGATGTTTTGTTGTTATTAATTAATTAATGGATCGATCTCATATGGGCATAATCAAGAGCATAAAGACTTTAAAAAATTCTTTTGTTCAATATAAATTTCAATTATCTCTTTTAATAAATTAGGAAAATAAACAGAAAAAAGGAAGTCACATTTTTTTCCATTCTTTTCTCTTCTTTTTCTTTCAATATTCTCTTTCCTTTCTTTTGTACAAGTAAAGATTCAAACGCTTAAGAATAAAAATTTATAATATCATAGTTATTATTACTACGCCAATAAAAAACATCGAATACAAGTTTCGGTGTTATAAAATAATTAGAGATAATAATGGAAGAGGTCAAAATATTATCATCATTTACCTTTTCCTCTGGACTTGGTAACTCCATCACTAACATACCCATTCTCTGATATCTCTCTCCACGCCCACCATCATCATTCTTCTTCTGCTCCTCCACCTTTCCCTTGCAGAACCCAGTTCCGGAACTTTATTGTTTAGATGGAACCCCTTTTGGTAATTTCGTGATGAAGGAAAACAGTTGCACACTGATCTAACGTCAGCACGACAGCAACCCGCACTAACTACGAGCTCCTTTTTTGTAATAAAAGAAACGGAACCGAAGTACCTTCTCGTATCTCAATTCCGTAGTGGCGGTCGGCGTAATTCTCTTAAACTCAAAGCCCTTTCCCCCAAACCAAATTTCGGACTGCCCCACTTTTCTCAGCTGAAGCTGCTTTTGTATATGTTCTAAAGAGTCGCACTTTAAAAACACGAAAGGAAAAAAGAGCAGAAGACTCATACAAACAGAGACACAGAGCTAAAACACCTTCGCTAGCTGCCCATCTTCAAAGCTCAAAGCTTTCGCCACTTCTAGTGCAAATTACCAGTAACAACGAAACAACAAGAACAACCATCGAAACCCATTGCTATTAGCCCTTCTTTGACTAAAGCTTGTTTCTTTCTGTTCGTCTGTCTGTTCTGTTTTGGGTAATCTGAAAATGGAGCTAATCATGGTCTTCAAGTTAGAGCCTTGTGGAATCATCTAGCTAATTAAACAACACTATTGTTACTGTTGTTAATACCCTTCACTTGTCTTCTGCTGCTGTCTGACTTTTGCTTTGGTTGGGGGGGAAGGGTGGTGATGGGTTGCCGGAAGAGGACGTTGGCCGCCGAAAACTTGGATCCAGAAAGGAAGAGAAGCGGCGGTCTTAGGACAAAGCAGGCCGGGAGAGGGTCATGTCGCGGAAGTTAGAGCGTGAACCCACTTGGAAATGTGCAGCAGAGTCTTTTTGACCTGGACTCTTGTGTTGTTGTTGGTGCATGTTTGTTAGAATTTAGTATTTTGTTGTTGTTATTTGATTGAAGAAGGTGATCAGTAATGAGTAATTTATTGAGAGACCTCTTGAGGACGTTCTGTGGTGTTAACCAGTGGTGTTATTCCGTGTTTTGGAAGTTCGGTTGCCAGAATCCCAAGTAACTTCTCTTCTACATCATCTTCAACATCGTTGTTTCCTTCCTTTCCTTTACAAAATTTTTGCATTTTCTTGCTTGGAAGTGTATGCAGCCTGGCTAAAGTGGGTTGTCACTACTTTGAATATTTAGTTTGAGGTGTTGTTTTCTAGTTTCTCTCAAGAAGGTCTGTTAGTTGACCGGAAAATGAAGCGAAAAGTAAACTAAAGAAAATGACGTTTTATTATATGATGGGTAACTTTTGTTTTTGTGCTTTTAGGAGCTGGAATCTCCAGGAACACAGCCAAATTTGTTTCTCTAACTGCTGAAATACCCTAGTTCTTAGGTTTTTATCGTTTCAAATTACTTCTAATCTTATTTCTTTTTTATTATTGGATGCTGATTTGAAGAAAAAGTTTGCGTTTTTTTTACTTGGTGTGGAGGGCTATTTTTCTTGAATGGGGCAAACCATTTGTCCTCGTTACATTCTCTGCATTTTCTTGGCGAAGCAGATGTAAGAGAGTGGACTTGGGTTAGTTTGGTCCATGAATGGCAGATTAGGATCTCATTGGTGATTGTTTGTCTTTTGTATGATCTGTTATCAAGTAGACCTTTTATTCTTGTTTTTGGAACCTTGTACTGTGGTTCTTTGTGCTTTGTCTTTAGGAATCTTGGTAGAAAGTTGATGCATGTGTTTGACTCAACTATCTCTATTTTGGACCTATTTTTGGGTCTCAAATCTACTGATTCGGAGTTTGTCCTTTTTCATTTGGTTCTATTCCATCTTGTTCTCTCGATTCTTAGGATAAAGGAGAATTTGGACTTTGTACGTTATTTGAAGATTCTGCTGATATTTTCCTTTTTTTTGTATTCTCTGTTTTGCTTCTGCAATTTCTATTGCATAACTGAAGGAAAAAAAGAATTAGTTTAGAACAAGCGCATCAAAGTTGTCTTCTTTTACTGGCCCTTTTTTCATCATAAAATTCTTGTGTGCCTCCAGTAGGATATAGAAATACTTGTTCTTTTTAATCCTTGCACTTCTATTAGTTTTTGGATTTTTCAAACTCGTTCTGTAAATGCATGTAATAGTCCAATATGTAATTTTGAATTTACAGGCTGTTGATTTGGGAAGAATGCTACTACGAACCAACCTCAAGTTCGATTCCTCCAGTCAACTGTGGGAATGAGAACTCAGGACTGCATTTCACGGAACAAGGATACTGGAGTTCTGATACCCATTTCCCAAATCCTTGTTTTCAAGCAAAGGATGCGGTCCATGTGCTTATTAACAAAATGATGTCAAATCATCAAGTCAATGTAGTTGGCGAAGGGTATTTCCCTTTTGCAACTTCTTGTTGGTTACTTTATTTTTGAGTTTTATGTCATTAGTTCTTTCCTTTTTGTATCTTAAGTTCATGAACTCCGTGTTTCTTGTTTCCAGAATAGTTGGACGAGCTGCATTTACATGGAAACATTATTGGATCCTTGCAAACAAGGACATTGGAAATGTCCATCCACCAGAGGTATTCTAACCAACTATTGGCCAGAAGCCCACGATTGTTAAAAATATTGACACATTCAGAGAACTTATTGGACGATAAATTTTGGCTTGTTGATTCTGTTGAAAATGCAATCCTCTTTATTTGCCTGCTTTCAATTGTAGTATGACAAATATTTGTCACCTGTGTAAGAAAGGATTCATCCTCTAAAACCCTGATTTGGTTGTTTTCAAATAATTGCACTGCATTATGAATTTATTGCAAGTATGGGCATTTACATTTGAAATAAAAACATATTTCTTATTTATAAGTGCCTTCGACTTACTAGTGAATATCTGTATGCTTTGTATAACTTCCAATATCTGCTGTTTATTTTAGGTATTGAATGAGCTACATCACCAATTTTCAGCAGGCATGCAGGTTTGATAGCTTTCCATTTGTGTCTTTTTCATATATTCCTAACTTGCTATTTGATATAGCATCTTTGTTGCAGACGGTTGCAGTTATTCCTGTTTTTCCTCATGGTGTTGTTCAACTTGGTTCTTTGTTGGCTGTAAGTATATTTTCCTATGTTGCTCAAAATGTTAAGGACATATTGCATTTTGTACGCCTTGTCAATAGCTGGTTTGAGAGTTCCAATCACATTGTTTTTCTTTTTCTATCATTGTTCTTATAAAGGATCCTGGATTCAAGTTAAAATGTGTTAGTGTGAAAGTGTTATGTTAAGCATTTTAGTCTTTGGATTTGCTTTCATTCTATGGTGTATATACCTGGCTACCTATGAAGTCTTTCTGACTAAGTCAATGCTTTCTGCTTTGATTGGCCTATTCACTTACATCCATCTTCCAAGTATCTGGATATATAACAAGTCAGTAGTAAGTGTATTGTTCCCCCCTTTCCTATCTTGATATTATTCATCAGGCATCATATGATCCTGTAAGGATATCACGTAGTTTTAAGGTTTTGAGTTTATCCAAGCAGTAGTTTTTAGTCTACAACTGTTCGTAACAGAGGATTTCAGCTTATCTTCACATTGGAATGCATATGTAATATCCAATATCAATTCAGGCATTATTATCAATGAATTTTAAGCGTTTCTTTTGATCCTATTTTCTCTTGGAGATTCTTAGGTTACCCCCAAATGCAACATGATTGCTACCATGTGCTATATGATCACTTTCTAGCACTAATGCTGCAATAGTGTTCCTTTCATGCTTCATATTTTCCTGAAGCATTTTGTTGCTTTCTAATCCATTTATTTGTAATTTCTAGATTACAGAGAACATGGGCTTCGTGAATAATGTAAAGAGTTTGATCCTGCAACTAGGATGCATCCCTGGGGCCCTTCTGCCGGGTAACCATTCAACAAAAGAATCAGTTGAAAGAGTTGGGGTGCCCATTTCTCATGGATTGTCTGCTTCCATGCACTTGATGAACTCTACTCCTTTGTGGCCTGAAGGATCCAGTCACCAAAGCATCTCAGTTCAGGCTTCAAATTTTGTTATTCAACCTTGTCATTCTCAATCTATACAGAGTTTGGATATTGCACGATCAACAATGTTGCCATATGACATGCCCTGTATGACCAATCTTCTGCCTAAATCTCACGAAGGCCACTCCGAAGTAAAAAGTAGACTATCGGTGAAGTCAGGAGGCACTTTCAAAGGTTCCCTAGAAAACATTGTTGACGCTGAATTAATCCCCTCAAATTCTGATGCATGGCTGAATCGTCATGACACTTTAAACAATTCAGTGGCTGGATTTAGTTATCAACCTGCTAACAACCAATCTGTCCCCGCTAATATCATCCCAAAATCATTGCAACAGCAGATCTCGTCAGATGCTGTTAACAATGACATTGGTAACAATAGAGTTGCATCACAAAGCTTATCCTTGCCTCAAACAAGGACAAATGAAAGACCCCTTTGTAATCCCCTTGAAGGTTCAGTTATATCTAGTGGAGACTTACTAAACAAAGATGGTGGTCATATGCAGCTATCTTCAGTTCCTTACACTCATTTAAATCCAGAAAAGTTGATAGCTTCATATCTCCATGAGATTGGGCCACAAAATGTTAATTCGTCAAGGGCAGAAGAATTTCTCTCATCCACTCCGGTTGCTCAAGTAAGCTGTAGTCAGATGAATTCTGATGGCTCCTTATATAACAATCTCTGCTCAGGCTTCAAGCAAATGAAGGACGAGCTAATTGATGTTAAAGTTAAACCAGATAATGATTTGTTTCAGGCATTTAGAATCCCATCAACTCACCTAGATGAGTGCATGTCCTTGGCTGAGCACATTTCTGGTACTGATCTTGATTGCCTGAACTATGCAACTGGAAATCAGAATGCCCTTAATGCAGATGCTGCTTATGAGGGTTCGACTGTGCACTGTCCATCTGGGGATGACTTGTATGATATTTTGGGTGTGGATTTTAAAACCAAGTTACTCAATGGCAATTGGAAAAGTTCATTCTCAGATGGTTTGAATGCACAAAACATGAGCAAAGATACTTCAACCTCTATTAATATGCAGGAAGCAAGTTCTGATATTTTCTCAGTTAAGGAACCAGCGGGCAATAGCATTTTCACGGCAACAGATACTGATCATCTTTTAGATGCTGTGGTGTCTAGGGCCCAGTCTGCTGCAAATCAAAGTTCCGATGACAATGTTTCATGCAGAACAACAATGACAAAGATGAGCAGTTCTTCTATTCCCAGTGATTCTTGCACTCATGATCGTGTTGACATGCCTAATCAACTAAAGAGGGAGTCCTTTGATCTTTTAAAGACCCTGGAAAAAGCTGGGACCACTGTTTCCAGCTCTCTCAGATCTGGCTATGTGAAGGATGATAAGGGAACTTCTTCTCATTCTACTTCCATTTATGGGTCTCAGCTGAGTTCATGGGTTGAACAGGCTCATAACATGAGGCGTGATAGCAGTGTTTCAACTGCATTTTCCAAGAAAAGTGAAGAAATGAGCAAACCCAATCGCAAAAGGCTTAAACCTGGAGAGAATTCTCGACCCAGGCCAAAAGATCGTCAAATGATCCAAGATCGTGTGAAGGAGTTGCGAGAAATTGTACCAAATGGAGCAAAAGTAATTAAACATCTAACTTTATT
>JANZLD010000236.1:7348820-7358887 GCA_026413575.1 Erythroxylum carthagenense
AATTGACATTATTTAAACCTTTGATGTACTGGTTGATGCCTGGATGTCCCATAATGTATAACCAATTGTTATTATTCTTGCATTTGATGTACTGGTTGATGTGTGGATGTCCAATAATACATACACCTTATTGGTCAGATCTTTTTTTCAGCGACGGAATTACTTTTTCCGTCGGTAAAAATTTAACGACGGAATAGGGTATACCGTCGGCACATAAATGGACTCAATTTGGCGACGTTCAAAATTCCGTCGTTACATATAACTTACTACGGAATATTGGCGACACTTTTTCCGTCCCTAAATAATACCGACGGTAAAATTCCGTTGTTGATTAGTTAATTTCACCGACGTCATTTTCAAAAAACTTTCCGTCGGAAACTGACAACAACGGTAATATTCCGTCGGTTAGCCGTGAGAAAATTACGGCGGAATATTTCCGTCGGTAATAAATAACGACAGCAATGTTTACGACGGATTATTCTTTCGTCGGATTCCGTCGGTAACTATAATCTCCAACGGAACCTACCTTTTCGCCGACGGAATATTCCGTCGGAGAACGTGACTTTTCACGTTTATTTGGCTTCTTTAAATAAATCTCTACAACTCACCCATTAAGGTTGAAGTCCGATTAAAAAAATTAAACTTAAATTTGAGTTTAAAATTTTGGACTTAAATTGAGTATGAATTTAATTAATATAATTTAATTTGTTGATTTTGAATCAAGTTGACAATGTTTTATTAGTGATCGAACTCAAAAAAGAAATCAAATTTGAACTTAAATCAAATTTAAAAATTCAATTCTAATCAAATCAATTTGAACTATTAACTTTGAATCCGAGATAAGTAAAAAAATTATATATTAACATCAAATTTAACTAAATCTAAATATTCAAGAACGATGTTTACCTTGGGAATAATTACGTGACTTAGCCTAATGACTTCGAACTAGGATACATACCACAAGCTATAAGTTGACTGTTGTTTCTTATCATCAAAAGAAGCCAAAATTATTTCATAAATTTTCTAAATCACTTTATACAAAAAAAAAATGTTTTTAAATATGTCATCACAAAGAAAGAAAGATTAAGCCGAGGATTAGTTCAAAGAACATTAGAGTTGCTTCCAAGTAGATGGGTATTCCAAGTATAAAGTTAGGTTTAAGAGAATCTATTAGATTGACATCTCTACAGTCTGCTAAAGTGATCAATTTGCGAAGTATTTAGATATGGAAAATGAAAAAATGGTTCCAAATACCAATCACCGCTTACACTCGTATATAAATTACAATATTCTCAGTAGAAGATGCAAGCAGAGTGCTGCTTAAAGTGGCTCAAAATCGCAAGCACACAAGTGTAATCGCAAACAAAACTAAAAACAATGCGTAACTTCACCAGGTTTTGACCTAATAAGCGAAAATTTATGCGCCTACATGTGGGCATCAACAGCTATTATGCACTAAGTTCAGTTTGTGCATTCTAACCTATTTTCTGCAAAATCTCTTTGTACTTGCAAAGTACAAAAAAGGAGGCAATGAGTTATTATCTTGTGTATAAGAAATGCATACTTTAACTCCCAACAAAGATTCCTTGTTTTATAAATATTGGAGGCCTTTAGACGCCTTATGAAGCATCTTTTTGTTCCTAGCAACTAGCATCCTCCACTCTTGTTTCTCTCTGTGGCTCTTATTAATTTCTCTCTTAGGAGTTCCCTTTTCCTAAATCACTAGCCATGAAGCTAGGAGCTTCAAGAAATGAGAGCGAGACATTATCTGCTCGTGGATGGTCGTGGTTCAAGTCCTTGCCTGAAAATTTGAAAGCTAAGGTGATTGATATTGTTAGTAAAACAGAGAAGGTGGGGAGAGATGACCCTAGAAGAATTATCCATTCACTAAAAGTAGGATTTGCAGTGACTTTGGTCTCAACTATCTACTACTACCAACCACTCTACAAGAACTTTGGAGACTCTGCACTGTGGGCTGCGATGACTGTTGTTGTTGTCTTTGAATTCTCTGTAGGTAAGTTCTTACATATTCATCATAACGAATTAGCTATGTCTCAATTACTCTTCATGGAACTATGTGCAAATATTAGTTTAATGACACATACCATATGCATTTTATAGGTGCTACACTAGGGAAAGGCTTGAATAGAGCAATGGCTACATTTTTAGCTTGTGCTCTTGGCATTGGAGCTCATTACATCGCAAACTCTTCTGGGCATATTGGCGAGCCCATACTAATCGGATTCTTTGTCTTCTTACAAGGTAGTCTTCTATTTCTTTTTCTTGATCTTCTTTTCATTCATTTTTGGTATCCATTATATGTACAAGTGTCCTATTTGTTCTCTCTTACAAAAACTTCTTAATTTGTTTGTTTACAGCTTCAATATCGACCTTCATGCGTTTCTTTCCCAACATTAAAGCAAGATATGACTATGGTTTGCTCATATTCATATTGACGTTCTCTTTTATATCGGTATCGGGTTTGCGAGTTGATGAAATATTACAAATGGCACACAAGAGGCTGTCAACAATCATTTTAGGTGGCTTTGCTTGTTTGATGATTTCCATAGTAGTTTTTCCTGTGTGGGCTGGAGAAGATCTTCATAATCTGATTGCTCTCAATACAGAAAAGTTGGGCAAGTTTTTAGAAGGTAACACCTCTCTCTTACTCTAACTAATCATTTTTACTAGGTCCTTTCTTTTTTTAAATCATTATGCACTTAAAATAAAATTTCAACGGTGTCTAAAGGGTTTGGAGATGAGTACTTCAAGGTCGAAGAGGATGGGAAATCTGAAGATGACAAGTCATTTTTGCATGGGTATAGGAGTGTTCTCAATTCAAAAGGCACTGAAGAATCCTTGGTGGGAATTATCCAAATCTACCATCTTTCTCTAAACCTTACGTGGAAAAGTTTCTGATAACACTTCCATGGATTTCTCAGGCTAACTTTGCGAGATGGGAACCAGGGCATGGTCGCTTCCAATTTCGCCATCCATGGAAGCAATACTTAAAAGTTGGAACTCTGGTTCGTCAATGCGCCTATAGAATTGAAGCACTCAGTGGCTGCCTACTTGCTGATAAACAGGTTTTATATCCAAATATCGCTACGTAGTAATACTCTCTTTGTCCTATATATATTGAGTTGTACATGCAGGTATCGCCAGAAGTTAAAAGCAAAATTCAGGAGGCATGCACAAAGGTGAGCGTTGAAAGTGGCCAAGCACTTAAGGAACTGGCATTGTCAGTTAACACAATGGTCCTACCATATTCTGCTGATCCCCATATTCAGAAAGCCAAATCAGCTGCTAGGGACCTGAAATCGTTACTCAGATCGAGCGATTGGGTGGGCGTTGAACTCCAACAAGTCATACCAGCAATTACAGTGGCTTCCCTACTTCTTGATGTGGTCACTAGCACTGAAATAATTGCTGAATCCATACATGAACTTGCTACAGCAGCAGATTTTGAGAAAGTAGGTCCTACGGTTTCACCTGAAAAATTAGCCAAGCAACTACACCCTCTAAAATCAGAATCCGACGTCGATTGCCCCCATGTTGTTATTGAAGTCAAAGAAACAAGTTTTACTAGCGCACGTGAGAAATGAGAAATGAGAAATTTTCAGGGAAGCAATTAGTGAACATGTAAATATTATGTATTACCAAACAAATAAATCACATGAATATGATTATCATATACTTTGGATGTTAATTATAATCTAACAGAAGTAACAGCTGACCCATGTGATGTCCTTGTAACTTAAGTGCATGTTTTCTTTCTTGCTTCTTAATGATCATTTCTTTATCATCCGATGCAGAGTTATATTCCCATTTCATTCTTTTGGTCTCCCACTTCCTCGCGATAAAATATACCTGCTTTCCATTTTACGCCATAACATCTGCAACAGGGATTATGGTGGAGACTGGAGACTTGGGCTTTACCCTGCAGAAATTTATAATATTAGTTAAAAATAAAGGAAAAAATTAATTAATACGACAAGAATCATAAAATTTATAATAAATAATTTAAAAGAAAATAAAAATAAAATTTAAATAATCAGATGGTAATTAATTACATAAAGTGCTAAAAATATTTATGTGAAATTTCACTCGGAACAATTTTACAATTCAATACATATTCTCAATTTTCATTAGATATAATTTAGTTTATTATTTTTACCTTATTTATTCAAAAATTTCATAACTAATAAAATTTAAATTTTATACTGGCTCTTTAATATTTTAAGTCACTTCAAATGAATTAATTTATTTTATGTAATTATAGAAATTTTATCGACTAATTAATTGAATTTCTTAATTTAAACCAAATCTATTACTTGTCTTTCAATTTAAGTGATTTATTAAAAACATATGATTTATGCATTATTAAATAATTTTAAAATTTTCCTAATACATATTTTAAAGAATAATGATTATAAATTTTTCATTATTAAAAATAAGAAATAATATGAAAATAGAAATTAACTTACGAAGGAAGCTAATACCTATGTCTTATTGCCCAAAAATGCATAGGTTTCTTTAGGCCAAAAGTTCTCTTCAACTTCTTTTCTAAAAAAAAAAAAAGGTTTTCTTCAAATTCCACACTGACCACACAAACTGAGTCTGAGGAACACAAAGTGGTGATGAACAGGAAAAGTAAAAGGCAAAGTTATGTGGAAATTTGAGGTGTTTCCCACTAATGCCAGATCTCCTAAGCATAAAAATTCCTACCTCCTTTCATATTGTAGGGACTGGGAAATTTGGAGCCTCTTTTATAAGACCCTTTTATATAAGTCGACATTTGAATACACTAACGCACTTATCACAGTAGTTTCGCCTGCATATCCAACTTTGGTAGCCTTTTGAATCGGTGTGCTTATCAAGAAATTTTCCTTTTGAATGAACGAACTAGGTCACTTCATGAAGCACTTGTTGGCTGCTTTCGAAAGCAAACCATCATTAATGGAAACACACTTCCAAGTTAGTGCGAATATTTTTAGGAACTCCATTATCATAATCATCATAACTTGTATTCCCTTGATTTAGTTAGGAACATAGTCTTAGAATTACCTATGGGTCCATACGAGAGGAAAGTTAGACCACATACAAGTCTAAGTGAGGTTTCATCCTAAAATCAATTGGTGATAGGTGGAGTAGTCCACTAAACTTATATACTAGTCTTCTTTCCTCACTTTCTCTAATATGGGACAAACTCCCACTTTATATTTCAACACATATATTCGGGATGCGTTAAATTGAAGGACTCTGATTTAATCATTTACTTCTGAAATTAGTTTTTATAATATTTATATTTTATCAAAGACGTATTCCAAGCTTGGAATAATATGTGTTTAATGACTTGAATAATGTGTTACTATTGGAAAAAAAAGATTAATTATATTAAACTTTTATAATTTGATTTTTAATTATTATATTCTGAAAATTATACCTTATTTTTATATATTATTGTTTAGCCAATACAAAATATCTTATATCATATTTACTTAATTTTTATTCTATTTTTAACTTCAAATTCACGTTAAATTAAATTTAAGAGATTTAATACAAAAATAATTTTAAATAAAACATAGAAATAACTTTCACAATATTTTATTTAACCCTAAAAGATCATTTCTTCAACCAGAAGCCAAATCCAATTTGAGTACCATTGCTGCCTATTTTAACTACTTATATGTTGTTCTCCATCTATCTTTATCACATCACATTATATGTCTATTTGACTGTGACTATGTAAGCACTATCTAATTAATCCACTTCCCTAAAGTGATATTCCAACAAAAATAACATTTGACTTTTGTTTCACCACCTTACTTGAATAAAAGCACAAAAGTTGAAATTAGGTCTATGTCCGCTAACATCCCTAGGCCTCTTGAAAAAGATAGAAAATAGGCAGAAAGGGAGAAAAAACAAAAACCGTGAAGTCTGCTTACACAAAGAATCAATTGTCCTGTTCCAAAGTTCATTCACCTAAATACTAAATACTTTTTTTTCTTTGGGATATTTTCCTTGTACTTTAGCCAATAGAGTGCAATGTGATGAAAAAAAAAAAGTTTCTCCAAAAAAAAAAGTGATGAAAAAAAAGACTCCATTAACCTAAATAGTAAATACTTTTTTTCTTTAGGATATTTTCCTTCAATTTTAACCAATAGAGTGAAATGTGATGAAAAAAAAAAAGGCTCTATTATCGGAATAGATTGTTCCAGTATGTGCTATGAGATATGAACGATAGAGAACAAAGAAACATTGTGGAAATTATTTTTTTAAAAGGGTTTTCTACAATCGGTTGTTCAACGATTAGAGAAAGTTATTTTCTCCGTTATTCCAATAAAGGTCGGATGCGCATTGGGAACAAGTGAAGGCATTTGCTCTTATTGCTTCTAAAAAATTTTATACAAAAATATTATTATTATAAATTTTAATCTTATAAAAATTTTATTATTATTTTACTCTCAATTTAATTGATACAATTTAAGGAAATTTCATAACAGAAAACTTTTATTGTCTTTCATTACAAGTCCATTGGCAGACCTGTTAAGGAAGTATGGTGATAGCACAAAAGTAAAGAGTAGCGAGGATCCGAAGATACTATAATGTATTCTCAGATAATGGGCCATTAAAAAAGAACACGTTGAGGATACTCCCTTAAAAAAAAGGTAATGTATGATACGCCAGGAGAATGGGTTAAGTCTTTAATATTTTGATATTAATATATTAAAATTTTGTATTATTATATTTATAAATTAGTAATATATCAAATTTCAATTATATCCTTTAAGTAATGTGCTAATAAATTTATTTTTATATAATAAAATTTTAATTAATTAAAATATTATTATTGGTATTATTATTATTATATTAATTTGAACTATTTTATAAACCAACATTAATATCGAAAATTAACTTCAACATTTAAAACATTAGGAACTTAATTAATGTCTTGCATTGCAGTACTAGGGCGAGTAATAGTTTACAATGTTTTGGTTTCCTTGGGCTGGAGACTGAGCAAGATTCCTGTGAGGATTCAAATAGACCTCTTGGTTACTCCAACTGTGCATATGGGCTTGGAGACTTAATGAGCTTGGTTTACTTTAGCAAGTTCAATATTAATAAAATAAATTTGATTTGTTTACGTTTTAACTTTGGAATTTATATTTGATTGATTGAGTTCTGATTTAGATTTATAACCAAGTTTATTTGGATTAATAAGACAACTTTTTAAAGACTCTTGGAGAATTAAAGATCCTAATCTTGAACAAACTAACTTATTCTCAAGAAATTGAACTTAGGTCTACCATACTAAATAGTGCCTTTTACTAAAACCTTATAAACGGTATCGTTATTATCACATATTCATATTTACAGTTTTTCAACCCCAACCCTCTGTTTCTTGTGACTAATATTGTAAAGAACGGGCCAAAACAAAGGTGGGATGATTCTTTCAAACTTTGATCTTTCTTATCTGTCATTCAACCTTTGTCAAGTGAAGAAATTATTGAAGTTACAGTGAAGAAATTAGAGGTAGAGAGAAATATAGAGAGGAAGAAAGTAAAGATAGAGAGGAACAGAGAGACGATAGATAATCGGTGTGTATCATCAAATGTACAATAAGGTATTTAGTTACAATGAGCCAAACTAAAAAAGGAAGAGATCCTTAATTTTATGCAATCTATTTACACAATCATAGTAATTAGTTTACTATTAAATGCTAAAATCAAGGAAAAGATCGAGATGAAAACTTGAGTTTAGAAACGAGATCTACAAAATGCTAAGGTGGATGTGACTTTGTAAAGATGTTTGCAATCTAAAACTATGATGAGATATCAACAAGTTGTATGGTGACTTAGAGAACATGATATCGAATAAGGTGACAATCTATCTTGATGTGTTTAGTCTGTACATGAAGAACATCGTTATGAGTAATTTACATGGCACTATGATTATTGCAATAGAGTGAACTACAAACAAGAAAGCTACACCCATATCTTGAAGCAGTCATCGTAAGCAGAGGAGTCCAAAGGTAGTATTGATAAGAGCTCTATGGGGAGGGGATGCTACCCCATAAAATAAGATATCTCCCTAAAAAGAAATAGTAACCAGTAGTGGATCAACTGTTCATAGGGTCTCTAGTCCAATTAGTATCAGAATAGGTTGCTAACTATAATAGGGAGGAGTCGCAAAAATGAAAGCCATGAAACAAAGTACCTTTGTCGTAACTCAAGATACAAAGACCAACAGAGAAGTGAGTGGTACAAGGTTTGAACATGTATTGACTCACAAATACTACTGACTAATTAGCGATAAAGTGAACTATTATTAAGTAGATTCCCGTAAGTCGCAAAAAGGTGATCACCGGAGTCAAATGGAGTGCTACCTGTCTTAGTATCAGTGATGATAGCTCGAGAGATGAGGTCAATATCATACTTTGCTTGTAACAAATAGTATCCAAATTTATCAGAGGATGTCTCAAGACCCAAAAAATATCTTAGGATATTTAAGTTTTTCATCTCAAACTACTGAAGGAGAAAGGACTTAATAGTAGAGATACCCTATCTGTCATCACTAGTTATTACCATATCATCCATATATTGAAGAAGAAGAGTGCATCCTTCATCTATTTTGCAAAGAAAAGGGTATGATCATAAAAAGCTGGACTAGAAACCAAGATGTCTAATGGTGAAACTAGATTTTGTAAACCAAGCTTGAGGAACTTGTTTTATTCTATACAAGACTTTACGGAGACGACAAACCTTATTGGGAGGATGATTATATCCCAAAGGAGATTGCATGTATACTTTTTCTATGAGATCTCTATTGAAAAAAATACCTTGACATCTATTTGGAACAACTGTCATCTTTTGCTAGCAACAACAATGAGATTGCGAGTTGAGGTCAATCAGGCTATCAGAATAAAGGTCTCCACATAATCAATGTTATATTCCTGAGTGAATCTAAAGTGGGCTTTGTATCTTTATACTGACCCATCTGCTTGATTCTTAATTTCATAGACTTATTTGCAACCAACAACTGACTTATCTGAAGGTAAGTCAACAAAATCAAAAGTATTTATGTGAGTAAGTGCATATGGTTCTTCTTCCATTGCTTGCTGCCATAAAGGGTCAGGACTGGCCTAGGGATAAGTGTGAGCCTGATATAGAGAGACAATAGAGAAATAAGCATAGAAATCATAAAGACGGATAGAAGGTTTATTTACACGGTCAGTATAACGAAGCATTGGCGATGGAGGGAGAGGTTCTAATAAGGGATAGTCACTTTGAGGATTCGGTAGATCTATAGTTGGAGAAGATGCAGTAGGATCAAGTGTAGGTGGAATTAAACTGCATAGGCTACTAAAAGAACATGTAGGAGAAATGTAAAAAAAAAGAGACATAACAAGATTAGAGAAGAATTGATGTATGGATTCGCTGACTCAAAACTTTAAAAAAGTGGAAAACATCTTATATTCCCAAAAAGTTACATGATGAGAGATACAAAGCCTTTGTGACAAAATATCTAACATATGTACCATTTGTGTTCTATACTACATCCTAAGAAGCAAATAGCCATGCTACTAGTTTTAGTTTGGTGTAATTGTGAGGTTATGAGAGAACAAAACAAGCACAATCAAAAAATTTGAGAGTTTGATAATCAAGAGTACAATTAAATAAGCGTTCCATTGGAGAGATGTTATTTATGATAAGGCAAGGGATATGATTTATAATGTATACAATAATAAGAGTTACTTCTCCGTAAAAGATTTTTGGACAAGAAGATATATGATGTACATGCTTTCATTCTACTCAACCATTTTGTCGAGAGGCACCTAAACATGATCTTTGGAGAATAGTACCTTCTTGAGCAAGAAATTGGTGAAATTTATATCTTTATATTATATGGCATTATCAGTGCAAAGCATTTTAATCTTACAAAAAAGTTGAGTCTAAATCATATTAGTAAAATACACTACAAGAAAATAAGCCCTTTTGCGTCGTTTTAAAAACGTCACAAAAGGTCCTAAAAACGTCACAGAAGAGCATTTGCGACGTTTTAAA
>JANZLD010000236.1:7414234-7430254 GCA_026413575.1 Erythroxylum carthagenense
TCAATGAATGCAATGCAGCCTATCAGTCTGTCCCAATTTACCATAATACCCTTGCTAACAGTAACGGGATGTTACAAGAAATTACACAATGGACAAACAATTTCCAACTTTTCTTTCAACCATTAAACAAACACAACCCCTAACTCTAACCTTAACCCTAATCCTAACCCTAACCCAAACTCCTCCTTTCCTTCCTCTTTTAAACCTTTGTACCACCCCCTTCTTTACCATCATTTTCTACATCTACCTCATTCCCTACTACGACTGCCCTTCCTAAGGGATTTACTCCTACTGAGGTAGAAACAACTAAAGGGCCTAGGAAAACTTGGAAATAGGTGGTTGGAGATAGCACTAACTCCTCTTTGGAATTCAGCCCTCCAATAGAGGTTGATTGCAAGCTAATGGTGACTCCTACCCTAGATGTTTTGCAGTAAGAAGCCAAAAGATGGGAAGCTACACTTGTGGGGTTCTTCATGGAAAAAGAACTACACTTCCGATTATACAGGTGTGGGCATTGAGAAATTGGAAAGGAAGAGGTCTGATGGAGGTTATGCTTACGGAAGAAGACAATAAAATCTTTACCTTTTCTTCCAAATTGGAAGCCCAAAAGGTTATAGAAGAGGGTCCCTAGCATATCTCTCAACTTCCACTTTTTATCTAAAATTGGCAACCAGGGATGAAGCTTGAAAAAATGAGAACAAAGAACATTCTCCTATGAGTGAATATTCACAATATCCCATTGGAGTATTCACTACTTGGGGAAACCTATATGTATGGATGAGAACACTACTATGAGGAAAAAAGCCAAATTTGCTAGATTATGTGTAAGCATAGAGATATCGAAGGAAATTAAGGATAGTATTCCTATTCTAAGGTTGGGGGATGTAAACTCTCTTAGAGAAGACAAAGTCTTGGTGACATACTAATGGAAATCATCACTAAAAGGTCAAGGCAAAGCATGGAAACTGATGGATAGGGTCTTTTCAAAAGGTGACTATTGGGAATTGTTGGCTATAGAAAAAGATGTTCCAGAAGAAACTAATGAAAATGAGGAGGCTGAACAAGTAGCAGAAAACAAGAAATATCTTAGATAGTAAAAGTCTCACCCCAAAAAAGGGAGGACATTCCGAAGGGCAATAAATTTGATTCTATTCAGATGATAGAAGTTATACCTAATTAACAAGAAGATGGAAATGCTTAGGAGGCTATTAGAGCAAGTCAAAATGATGAATCTTTGGATGTGCAACTGAATGAGCAAAGATCTAAGACTGATGTGTAGAATAGTAACAACCCTGAGGAGTAGTTTGAACAGGTCACCTCTAGGAAAAGTAGTAGAAGCAATAGGAAAAGCTCCAAAGGGAAAGCTGTTTGATTATGACTTTGATAGAATAGAATGTGCTTGGAATAAATAATCCTTCAAAGCTGAATGCTTTAAAGGATTTTGTGCTAAAGGAAAAGCCTTAGGTTTTTTTGTATGTTAGAAACTAAAATTAGAGAAGCTAATCTAAATAAACTAATCTGTCTAGGTAGCAAACAGTAGTTCATTACAAATCATCAAATTCATGCGTATAGAAGAATCATAGTAGCTTATGATGGGGATCATCTGAAACTAGAAGTTATGGAATCTAGTCATCAGTATATTCACTCTAAGATTTACTTCAAAAAGGAAAATTCTTAGGTACTAACTACTTTTGTCTATGGATTCAATACTGTTTTCCAAAGAACTGAACTCTGGAGGTTCTTTAGAAGGATTAAGGCTTCAGTGAATTCTCCTTAGGTTATATGCAGGGATTTTAACACTACATTGTTCAGATCAGAAACTGAAGGTAATTGTAACCTTCTTAACTACTCCCCTGATATGTTCGATTGTATCCAGGAGGTGGAACTTATAGACCTAAAAGCTGAAGGTCATAAGTTTACTTAGACAAATAAACAATGCTCAAATTGGCACATCAGAAAAAAAAAAAACTAGATAGAGCTATGGTTAATATGGAATGGCTACATTCTTTTTCAAGAAGTTCTGCGAAATTCCTAGACCCTGAAATCTCAAATCATACTCCTATAAAAATTGACAATTTGTTTACCATCTCTAGAGTTCATCATCCTTTCAGATTCAACAATTTTCTAGTCAACATGGACGGTTTTCAAGAAGCAATAGCCAAGGGTTTGGAGCACGATTGTTATGGGACAAGGCAGTTCATTTGTATCTAAAAGCTAAAGCTATTAAACAAGAGCTAAAATTCTTAATGGTAAAAGAGGACAGAATATTAATAAGGAGATTGATGTTTCTAAGGAAAAACTTTCCTTTATTCAAAAAGCACTAGCAAAGAATCATCTGGATGAAGCATTAGCCAGGGCAAAGAAGGATACACTTAAAAATTATCTAAAAGTTGTGGATAACCATTTCTCTTTACTGAAGTAGAAAGCCAAAATTAACTGGTTAAAAGAGAGAGACAGATGCACAAAGTTCTTCTTTAACTCGTTGTTAGCTCGAAAAAACACTAATAGAATTTTCTCTACTAAAACAGCAGCTGGTGTGGATATCATTGCTCAAGATGAATTAGCTAAGGAAGCTTTAAAGTACTACAACAAACTAATTGGATAAGAAACACACTCATCTAAGGTGGACTATGAACTTAGACAATTTGTAACTTCTAAAATTCATGATTATAAAGCTTATTATTTAATAAGACCTGTTATAGATCAGGAAATTGATAAGGTGGTCTTCAGCATGAAGGGCTCTAAAGCTCCAAGTCTAGATGGATTGAATGCTTTTTTTTAATCAGAAACCTTGGAATAGTTTGGCGGTGGGGGAGGGGGAGGAATGTCTAGGAGGCAGTATAGGAGTTCTTCCTAAAAGGGGTTTTACTAAAGGAAATAAACAAGACTTTTCTATGTCTGGTCCCTAAAAGCTCTAATCCAGAAACTTGGAGTGACTACAGGCCTATTTCGTGTACAAATGTCCTCTACAAAATCATTGCCAAGATTTTGGCAAATAGGCTGAAGGAGGTACTTAAATATCTTATTAGAGAGAATCAAGGAGCTTTTATGACAGGCAGAGATATAGGGACAACATTCTTATCATTCAGAAGCTATTAAAAGGGTATAACTACAGAAGAAACCCTCAGAATTGCATGATAAAAGTGGATCTATAGAAAGCTTTTGATTGTGTGAATTGGGGATTTATGCTAAAAACCTTGGAGATAATGAATTTTCCCTTAGCATTCATTAAGTGGATTCAACAATGCATTACTACTGTTTCTTGTGGGATATTGATTAATGGGAGCCCCATGGAAGTGTTTAAACGAAAGAAAGGAATTAGGCAAGGGGACCCCCTATCCCTTACCTATTCCTAATTTGTATGGAGTTACTCACTCAGTTGTTGAAGCATAAAACTTCAATGGATCCTGAATTCATATTCCACTCCAAATGTAAGGAAGTTTTACTAACTAGTTTGTATTTTACGGATGACCTTATTCTTCTAAGCAGAGCGAATACTCATTCAGTCAATCTTTTGTTGGAAACTCTAAGGTTGTTTAAGGAAATATCGAGCTTAAATGTCAATCAACACTAGAGCTTTATCATACTCCTCAAAAGTGCTTCTCATGTCTAAAATACTTTAGCTCAAGCTACGAGGATGGAAATTAAAACTCCCCTTATCCACAATCTAGGGATCCCTATCTCTTCAAGGAGGCTAAGATTCTGTGAATGTATCCCTTTGATAGAAAAAATCTAGAAAAATTGGGGTCATGGACTAATAAAATACTATCATATGGTGGGAAACTTCAGCTACTAAAGTTGGTTATTATGTTTATGAGTATCTACTGGTGTTCTTACATTTTCCTTTCAAAAGGGTTGATTAAAATAGTAGAAAAACTGATGAAGCAGTTTCTATGGGGGGAAGATGAATGGAGAGAAAGGTAGAGCAAAAGTGAATTGGAGGATAATCTGTCAACAGAAAGATGAAGGGGGATTATGTATAGAGTCCATCTCTACTAAAAACAGACTCCTTATGTCCAAGAGAATTTGGAGAATCCTGAGTGATCAACAATTAATGTGGATTAAGTGGATTCATTCTTATTTACTAAAAGGAAGGAGTCTTTGGGCTCTAGAACCCAAAGTCAGCAACACCTGGTTCTTTAACCAACTACTTAAAATGAGGGAGCAGATCTATCAGTACATTACATGCCAAATAGGGATAGGAGACAGACTTTCCCTCTAGTATGACATCTGGATAGGGAATGGTCATTTAATACAAAATCAGATGGCAAACTCTCTATTGAATAGGTTCCCAAAGAACACTAGGCTCAAAGAAGTTATAAGGAATGGGAATTGGACTCTCTCCTCAGATGAGGCTTCACTTCTGAATATTCCTCTATTCACAAGTCCCTGTTTCTGGGATTATGGTTAAAGAAGTCAGAAAGATGAGAGACAGAGTTGTAAACCGTGTAGGATGGGATACTTTGATCTGGAATAAGGTTCTTAGACCTAATGATAGTTTTCAGCTCTGGCTAGCAATGTGGGATAAGCTAAGTACCTCAGATAGGTTGAAATTCCTATCCTCCTCTAAGCTATGTATCCTATGCAACCTAGAGGATGAAACCAGGGACCACCTCTTTTTTAGATATGTTTTCTCTAGAGGACTATGGGAAAAAATCTCTATGCTATGTGCCCCTGATTTCAACTACGATAGACTCATAGAGATCATAAAGGTGCTACCTAACTTGAGCTACTCAAAGTCTGATAGGGCTATTATTATTCTCTGTGGCTACTTGTCTTAATGCTATATGGAAAGAAAGGAATAGTAAAAGGTTTAAAGACCAATCTACTTTGATAAGCTCTCTATTAGATCTCATTACTGCCAGTATAAGAGAGCAATTGATTATCAATCAGTTAAATCTCCATTGTAGTATGAGAATGACTCTAGCCTTGAGAATATAGCATATAGCAATAGCTAGTTCAAATAGTCCTATGACCTAGTTACACTATCCACAGTCAGTAATGAAACCCAATTCTCTACTCAAACAGCCCCTAAGACTATACTAGAAGACTGCACATTGCAGATTAAAGGAAATAGAGGAGATGATCAGTACTGACTTACCTGGGAGCTGCACTTTCTCATGGTTGATAACAGGGTAAGGCCAATGTTTCATCATTATCCTAACAGCAGATAAAGGATTAAACAAAGGCGCATCTAAGAAAAAGAAAGGAAGTCTATAAATCGTGTACCTTTTTGTGGATAAGATTCACCTTTCTGGCTAATCTGCGAAGCCTATACCTTGAAAAAGGAAATCCAGATTCTCAAACCCTAGATGTCAACAGTGCTTGATTGAAGAAGAAGTCGAGAAAGGAAATAGAGCAAAAATGATACTAACCTGAATCAAGTCTTCAATTGCTGGCTAGTTACAGAAGAACTGGGTACAGCGAGATTCACACTCCTACGAAAGCAAAGAAAAGCTTCAGAGACACTTAAATTGTCTAAGGTAGTCTAGAATGGAACCAGATACTTGAGGATAATAGCTAACGAGGGCAAAGCGAAGAAGAAAAGCCCCAAGAACCACCACAACCACCGCAAGGCTCCAGATGCATCACAACCACTCTACCAAATTGAGTAAAAGACTGAAGATTCAAGAAAGGCAAAAGTAGTTTTGCCTTAATCATCGAACAAAGATTGTTGAATGTTGCCGTTTTGCCTTATTATGTGTATCTATTAAGTTAAATGGGTCTCTCCACGTGGGTTAGCACTTCACATGTAACTCTTCTCATTCTTTTAATGAAATTTTAAATTTCTAAAAAAAATAAAAACTCCACTCAGTGTCACTGAATTTGATTCCAATATTGCATGAAAAATGATGCCATGTGTTACGTAGCACAACCATGGATAAAACGTCATTTTATGTTCTTTGTTAGACTTTCTAATGGTGATTGAAGGTAAGGGAGTCAAGTGTTACGAAATTTAAACCATTAAGATGTTAAAAATCTTTAAATCAAATAACTATATCAAAATTAATCTTATAAAATTTGATGAATAATTGATTCACAATTAACTGATGAGCTCAATCTAAATAAAACGCATAAATTTTAATATTGAGAATATCCACATATGAGTGTCCCATATCTAAGAAAGAGAAAAAAAGACTAACATATAAGCCTAGTAGATTACTCCGCAAATTGCTAATTAATTTTAGGATGAAATATCATTTGGACTTATGTGTGGATTAACTTTCCTCTTGTTTAGGCCTGTAGGTCGATAGCAAATTTGACATGGTATCAGAGCTTATGAAGGACTTTATTTACTATTTACCTTAGAAAGGGGCCATCATTTAAACAACTGGAGAAGGATTTGAAGTATGCATGGACCTCAATCAGAAATCCAACCTTGACAATAATTGTTTATTGCCAATTAATTTTATGATAGAATCTTGCTTGAGTTTATGTGTGGTTTAGCTTTTCTCCTCGTGTAGACTCGTAACGCCATTGGTAATTTGAGACGTCTTAAATAAATTGCAACTCTTTTTATCGCTATTTAAACTTTCAATCTCCTACATGGAAAGACTTTTGATAAGGCTTGATTCATTGGACGACCTTTGGACTGCGAGTCAACTTTTTTCCCTGCTATTTTTATTTCTAAAAATCAGTGATTGGAGCTTCTTAATCTCTGTGGATAGAACATGATCACGTACAAAGAAAAGGATAAGGTCGGGGAGATTTACATTGCTGGTAATGGGTATCAATGATTAAAAGATAACTGAACAAAAAAAAGACAACCGCTAGAAACTAACAACTAACATATTAGTCTCCAAGTATTAACCAGCCAATCAAACAAACAAAAACAAAGACAATGAAAATAGATAATGATGGCTCAAAAATGTTTTTCTTTTAAGCGAAGGCAACAACTGGGATAGAGTTATCACATGCGCCATGTTACCCATGTGACCATGTCCCAACTCATAATTATTGCCCCAAAATTGTACGATTCCTGGACAATGACTAATGTTCAAGAAAGCCAATGGATGAATGGGATGGCTGAAATGTTCAAATCCAATCTTTAAGCAAAAATTATTCCGAGTCCGTAAGTTGGTGAAATCCCATTAAAAGTTGTTACTTTTTTTCAAAGTATATGCAGTGACAGTACCTTTAATTGAGATATATAAAGAGAGACCCTCCACAAATTGTCGTGCATTATAAGCATTTACTTGCTTGGTAAGTAGGAAGGGCTGAAAAAGGCATTATTTTTCTTTGTTTAGTTGTTAAATTATTTATTCATTCAGATTTTTGTTGGAATGGAACTCAATTTATACTAAATTTTATGATTAAAAAATTCAACCAGTTCGATCGTAAAAATTTTGAATTGTTTAATTTTTTGAGTTGATTTATTTTAATAAATTTTATTATTAAAAATTGACCAATTTATTAATTAATCGATCAATTTTTATAATAAGTTCTTATAAACTAAAATTAATTAATTAATTTTTATTTAAAAAATCTCTTTTTTAAAGCCATAAAAGCAAGTTAGTAATTACTTTTGAGTCGTGATTAAAACAAAATTAAAAACAAGGAAATCCAATTTATTTTTTTAAAAATTCCAGTATTTATTTGACAAAAACTGGTTGATCCTTGCATTATAATATGGGAGGAATTCATGAAAATGGTGAATATCAATGACAGAACTGGACTTTTCAACAACAGAGAATGAGATAAAAACTGTTCAGAAAATGGATGGCAGATGAGATCTTATAAATGCTATTTAACATGCCGATATTATCAATGCTACTTCATCTGTCAACATTTATATTGCACAGTACCCTACATATGGCCTCACAGTACCCTACATATGGCCTCTAGTCTATCGCTCAATAAATGAAAAATTGGTACTACTATTTATGTAAGATTAGGTTGACTATTATTTCATAGCTTCCCAAGGGGAGAAAGTAACAGAGACTTAGAAGTGGTTAGATCTTGTGATTCAATGATTTTCTATCATGGGTCAGATTGAGAATAAGATTAAGTTGATCTATATATGCAGCTCGTTTTTAATGTTTTACGGGTCTTATTTTACTTGTTTTTGTTCTTTACCAGTGTTAAAAGTAAATCTTATAAATAATAAAATAAGGCAAAATAAAGACAGGTATCTTTTATTATATATGTTTATGATCTCATCGATAATTAGGATTAAATTTTTTATTATTTCATTTTTCTATGTTTCTATCGTAAAATTCCTTGTTATTATTTCAGAACAATTTCTGTGTAAATCACTTTATCTACAATTTCTGTATAAATAAACTGGACCATAGGATTTCCAACCAGGCAAAAAGGATTGCTTGTTCTACACTGGTTATTACTGCAATTAGGTCCGTTATATAATTGCGTAAACGATTTAAAGTTCGATAGTTGAGATCTTAACATTAAAGATATCGTGATTGCACCACATAAAAATTCTTGTTTACTCTTTCTTGTCAATGATTGAACTAATAGAACATCTTTTTTTTCGATCCGAGGTTGTCAATTCAAAAGTCTTAGTAATGATTTAACTAGTTAAAAACTATTAACTTTTGAATTTTCAATCTGGGCATGTAGTTTAGTTCATTATCGATCAAAATAAAAACCATACTATATAATATTTCAGTATCTTAGTTGTATCTAACTCAAGTTTAAGCATATATAGCAAATCCCTTCTTCCATATGTGCATGATAAATTTATAATAGACATTAAACTCCAATAATCAGGCTAGAGCAGCCACATATCTAATTTCAAAATGCATTTCAACTGGGTGTGAACTTAAGACATGCATATTTGGTGGTCAGTCACCTTCTCCTAAAGAGTGCTTTCTCTTCTTTTGTATCATGTTTGGACCACCGGTCGTTGTTCTTTGCCCATGGTCCCTATTCAAAGCCAGGTTCCTCTTGTCCTTGTCAAATATGGTAACAAACTCAAATCAAATCAGTATGACATCACCGCAAATTCTAGTTTTTAAGGGCGATTCATACAAATACTGGACCATCAAGATGAAAACGATATTTAAGTTTTAAGACCTTTGGGAAACGGATATGCAGAAACAAGTGATGATGAGGTGAACTAGAAGGAGAATTAGAAACATGACACCAAAGCCTTATTTTTCATCCAACAAGCAGTGGATGAATCAAGCTTTCCACGCATACCAGTAGCAATTATAGCCAAGCAAACTTGGCCAATCTTGAAAACTAAATTCCAAGGATCAACAAAGGTAATAACTGCTAAGCTTCAATCCTATCAACTAGAGTTTGAAACTTCTATCATGAAAGAGAATGAATCTATACAAGAGTATTTGGTGCGCATCTCAACTATTATAAGCCAAACGCAATCCTATGGTGAAAAAATCACTGATGAAACTATAGTTGCCAAGGTTATAAGAAGCTTATCCTCTAAGTTTGATCGTGTATCTCCAATTGAGGAGTCTAAAGATTTGTCCAAATTTTCTTTTGATGAACTAATGGGCCCTTTGCAAGCACACGAGGTTAGGAGTAAGAGGACAACAGTGATAGAGGAAGAAAAAACCTTTCAAATCAAAGGAGAAACAGAATCCTCTAATCCATAAGGAAGAGGCAGAGGTTGAGGTGGATTTCAAGGGGAGAAGTAAAAACAGTTCAGTGCAATGTTTATACTATAAAAAATATGGGCATACAGAGAAGTTTTATTGGTCAAAGCCTGAAGTAGCCAACTATGTAGAAGAAGATGATGAATAGGATGATTACTTATTTATAGCACACACATCTAATGACAAATTGATCAATGATGTTTGGTACCTTGACAACGGGTGTTCACATCATATGTTTGGAGACAAGTCCAAGTTTAGAGAGTTGGATGAGTCAATCAAATATCAGGTATGCTTGGGTGATGATCAATAACTACAAATTGAAGGACATGGGACAACCATGGTTATGGTAGGTAACAAATCAAAGTTTATTAAAGATGTGCATTATGTTCTATGTTTGACTCGTAATCTGATTAGTATGGGTCAATTAATTGAATGTTGTTACTTTGTAGTATTTAATGGTTCACAATATGTGATAAAGAATAAGAACTCGGGAAACGTGTTTGCTCATGCTAATATGTCTATCAATAGAATGTTCCTTTTTGTTTTTTCTGTGAACACAGAGGTGGCCTTTGTAAATGAGGAGCTGGATGATAGTAAGCTATCACATATGCGATATGGTCATTTGAATAGCAAGGATCTGCAGCTACTAAAACATAAGAAAATGGTTAGTGGTCTCCCCTTTATTGCTAAACTAAAAAAGGTATGTGAAGGGTGTGTGCTCGGGAAGCAAGAAAAGAAAGTTATTCATGTTGGAAGATCCAGACGAGTAATCAAACTTTTAGAGCTAGATCATGTAGATTTATACAATCCAATAAAGAGCGAATCTCTTTTAGGAAGCAGGTATTTTTTGTTATTTATGGATTGCAGTTGAATGAGTTGGGTGTAATTCTTACAATTGAAATCAAAAATTTTTGAGCATTTCAAAAGTTTAAAGTCATGATAGAGAAATAAAGTGCAAGATTTCTAAAAGTGCTCCGAACAGACCACGGTGGTGAATTCACCTCTAACGAATTCATGACATTCTGTAAGGAACAAGGCATTAAAAAGGAATTGATAGGACCTTATACTCCGAATGAGAGTAGAGTAGCTGAGTGGAAGAATCAAATAGTAGTTGAAATGACTAGTTCAATGATGAAATCAAAAAGTCTTCCTAATAATTTCTGGGCGAAAGTTGTGACAATGATTGTGTATCTTATCAGTATGTCACCTACAAAAGTTGTGTGGAATCAAACTCCATATGAAACATGGTATGTTAAGAAGCCATCAGTGAGCCATTTACATGTCTTCGATTGTGTGTGTTATGCTTTGAGAGTAGTAGACATACATAAGCTAGAAGATAATTCACAACAGTTTATATTTGTGGGTTACTGTTCATCTCTATGATCCAATAAAGAGTGCTTATCTATTAACAAAAATGTAGTGTTTAATGAGTAGATAGCCTGGAAGTGGAAAAGAAAAGAAAAGATTCAAGGAGCATTAGTTGAAGAAGATGAAAAGGAAGTTGTGGTTGAAGAGGCAGTAACACCAGTTAATTCTCAGAACTCAACGTCAATAAGAACAAGTCAATCTCAAGTTCAACCTCTTCATCCAAAACATCTTCTCCCAAGGGGCACAAGGGGTACAAGTCCTTACTCAAAACATCTATGCTACTTCACCTTTGATTTTATTTGTTGGAGACTCAATCACAATTGAAGAAGCAATGGAAAGACATGAATGGAGAAAAGTTATGGAAGACGAATTACAATCTATACAAAGTAATCAGACATGGGAGCTAATAGACCTTCCTAAAGGTAAAAACACAATTGGATTGAAGTGGATCTTTAAGACTAAAGTCTTGGTTGATGGAAGCATTCAAAAACACAGAGTAAGATTAGTAGTAAGGGAATACAAAGAAAAATAAGGAGTAGAATACAAGGAAACATTCTCTCCTTTGGTACAATTTGAAATAGTTCATATTATTTTAGCATTAACTACTCAAAAATAGTGAAGATTGCATCAGTTTGATGTTAAGTCAGTGTTCTTAAATGGAGAACTACATAATGAAGTGTATGTTGATCAGTCTCCTGGTTTTAAAAACTCAAGCAAGATGAATAAATTATGCCACTTGAAGAAGGCTCTTTATGGGCTTAAATAGGCCCCTAAAGCATGGTACAGTAAAATCGATAAGTTCTTTCGCAATAAAGGATTTGAGATGAGTATGCATAAGCCAACCTTGTATGTCAGAAAATAATGTACGAATGATTTGCTGATAGTAAGTCTTTATGTTGATGACATGATTTACACTAGTTCATCAACTCAACTTATATTAGAATTTAAGAGCTCCATAATGTTTGAGATGAAAGATTTAGGTGAATTATATTATTTCTTGGGATTATAAGTGATTAAAAACAAGGAAGCAATCTTTATCTCTCAAAGGAAATACATTGATTATACTCTACATAAATACAACATGATGGACTACAAAGAAGCCATTACACCTATGAATATTAACAAAAAATTACAAGCAGAAGATGGAACCAAGCTCGTTGATGGTGGTCAAGATCAAAATATGATCAGACGGCTTACATACATGACTCATTCACGTCTATACATCAGCTTCTTAGTAGGTGTTCTTTCTCAATTCATACATCAGCCTACTAAGCATCATTTTGATGCTATTAAGAGGATCCTACATTACTTAGCTAGAACGAAGGATTTAAAGATATGGTATAGAAGAGAAGCTTCTTTTTGCCTTAAAAGACACAGTGATAATGATTGAACTGGAGAAATTGACGATAAGCAAAGCACTACCAGAAACTGCTTTACTTTTAGTTCAGGTATTGTTTTGTGGAGTTCAAAAAAGCAAGCCATTGTGGCTCTTTCATATGCAAAAGCTGAATATGTTGTTGTGACAACCACCGCATGTCAGGTAGTGTGGTTAAAAAGAATCTTATGTGACTTGGGTCATGGACAAAGTGGAGCAACATATTATTGGCAAAGAATCTTGGTTTTTTTACAGTATATTAAAATTAAGCATCACTTTATTCGAGAGTTGTTAAGCAAAGGAGAAGTTCAACTGAAAAGTTGCAGAACTAATCAACAAGTTGTAGATATTTTCACCAAGAATCTACTATAGAAGAAGCATAAAGAATATTGTCCTCAAATAGGACTCTCCAAATTTGAATGAAGGGGAATTGTTGGAATACTTAATTCAAACTTTTAGGAGTGTTTTTGTTATTCTATTAGCACTAAATAAGGTGGAAAATTTTCTAACATTATTCCTCTTGATTTCTAGTCTAGACGTTGAGAGGTTTTAGCTCAACAAAATTTTCCTTCTTATAAATTATAATCAAAGTTGTAAATACCGTACTAGACTTAGTACCAAATTAAATTCTGACGCGATATTTTATTGGTACTAATCAATACCAAGTACCGTTTCAAGTAATTTTTTAAAATTATAAAATAGCCTCTGAATTTTTTTAAAATTTGTAAAATAGTCCATTGGTATATTGTATTGTTGTCCTATATACTTTATAAGTCAACCCTGTCTCCAAAAATTATAATAATAAATAATAGTCACAGTTAATATGAATAATAATAATTTTTAAATATTTCACATATGTATAATAACTACAATTAATATGAAAAAGACAATCATCATCATACAAATATAAACTTAAGAATAGTACAAAGTATTTAAAATATTACAATAATACAATTTCATCATATAATAAATAATAATTATATCAAAACAACCAATAAAAAGAACAATAAATATCCTTAACCCTCAAACTATTACAATTTACAATAAAAGTTCGTGATGAGGAAACAATTAAGGAGAAATTAAACCTGAAACAAAACATTTACAATTACATTACATATGTAGAATTTAACATATACATCAAATATAAGTAAAATTAAAAGAAGAGGAAAAATTAAAACTTGAAACAAAATTTAATCGTCTACAAGAGGATACCCACTATAACTACACTGACTATTATCATTTCGCACATAATCCTCATTGTTGAGAGGAGCTTCATCATCATTATCATTCAAATTTATTGCACCAAATGACATGCTAATGCTTTCCCATCCAAGATTATCTTTTAAGTCATTGACATCTACCAAATTTGGTTCTTAAAAAATCTAATCTGCCAAAAGATCAATATTATCAATGAAAATTGGACCAGTTAAATTACTTGTACTATTAAGACTCCTAGTAAATAATAAAATTTAATTATTAGAAAATTATACAAAATTATATCAAAATTAATAATGATAATAATAATAAATTAATAATGATAATAACATACATTTCTCGAAGTTTTAAATTGTAACGAACAAAAACCAAGCCATTCAACCTTTTATGCTCCAATCTATTTCTTTTTTTGGAATGTGTAAATTCAAATGTACTCCAATTTCGTTCATAACCTGTTGCAATCACACATTGACTTAAAATCTAAATTGCAAACCTTTTCAATCATAGAACATCATTTTCGAATTGATCCCACCAAGAAATTGTAAGTTGTAAGATAACAAAAGTAATGTTATAAACAAAATAAAATGATAGTTAATTTTCAACAAATAAGAAAAAGGAAACAACTAATATTTAGAGAAAGTTTTCCTCTATCGAACAGTAATCGACATTCCAAAAACTCCATAAGATAACTTATAATGCTCCATTTATGAGCTTAAGAGATTTTGTATCGCGTCAATGCTATCAATTGTTGTAATAGTTAAAAGCATTCCTATCTTAACTTCAGCTTGTTTAGTAAGATCCAGTCTAAAATAAACATTATGATTAAAAAACATCCCAGCTACAAACAACGACGAAGAAACTTGCCTTTCCCTTCTTTTATTAATGATTAAAAGATATGGTGTATACAAAGAAGGCCTATGTTTCAGATTGGCTTTGATTGTTTCCGTCACTCTCTCCATGACATTAAAAAAATCCATTGTTGACTTTTTTCACTATCAACCAAGTGAAGTTCCCTCACTAAAAGCTTACAAACTCAGATAACAAATTGGCATTGAGAACAAATTTTTTTATCTTCCAATATAATTTTACAAACCTCCACTCTAGCATTAAACCTAGCATGCTGAGATGCAATCCATTTATCACTTGTAAACATTTGTCTGAAATCTTTCTTCACCACAATAAAAGACTGAAGTGCTAAGAAATTTGTTGTAAATCTTTTCATATCAGGACAGTATAAATTTTCACCATTAGTAAATTCCTCTGTCATTAAATTTAATATCCATGCACGATTATAGATGAACTTGGTCACCTTTTTAGCTTTCTGCATAGTCTCATCAATAATAGAAAAATACCTAGAATCTCCAATATTCTCCAGCATTAGGTCAATACAATGTGCAACACAAAGAGTCCAAAAAAAGAATTATGCTTATTCTGCAATCTTTCTCCTACGACTTTATAATCAAAATCATTGTCAGTAATACACTAAATAATATTTTCTGGCTCTACTTCATTCACAACTTCATTAAATATCACAAACAAAGTCTCAGCATTCCTAATAAGGTTAGATGCATTAATAGATCTAAAAAACATAGAGTCATTTGTAAAATGAACCAAAAAAATTAATAGACTCTTGTCTCATGATTGGACATCCATAAGTAGCCTAATTCACTATTCTTTTGCCAAATAGCTTCTAATTTCAAAAACAGAACAGCTCAAAAGTTTACCTTTTAAGTCATCAATCGAAGGATCTTTGTATCCCGAACCATAAGAGGCTATTGCATCCATCTTAAGTTGATAATAATAAGACTGAGAAGCATCAAATGATAAACCCGTATCATATCACCATCTAGCTACTGCCATATCAATGTTTTGAGTTGCATCTCTTGATTGCATTACACTATGAATTAAAGATTGGGCTTCAGAAGTTGTTCATGGTGCAAAAAATCTAGTCACCTGCCTTCTTCTCTTCTTTACATCAAGTCCAGGTAATTCTTCAAAGGCTTGGGATGGAATACTACTAGTACCACTACCACCACTACTATCACCTTCAACATTTCTACAATCACCATGGAAACCAGAAAACGAACTTCTACTACCAATTTCAAAATTCAACCTTTTCCTTTAAGCAATGTTTTAATTTGCCACTTCACATCATGACTTACTTTTTTACAAGGCTCTTCATCTCCTTTAACCCTAAAATGCTTATTACAAAACAAGCAAATTATATGATTCTTCATACCTAGGACCAATGCAGCATGAGTCCAAGCTTGGACTCATGCTGGATCATTATATCTTCCTGAAATAGTTTGATCAGGAGTAGTTGAACTTCTTCCCATTTATCTGTAACAAAAAATGAAGATATTAGTTTTGTAAGAAATTATGCTTTAGTAGTTTCATAAAAAAAATTAGCAATGATAACTACTAAGTCCTTTATGAAGCAATGCAGCATAAATAAGGTCTTTAACTCTTTATATTAAGCCTAAAGAA
>JANZLD010000236.1:7576921-7588014 GCA_026413575.1 Erythroxylum carthagenense
TATAAATAAATTATTTTTAATATAAATCACATAAAATAAAATAAAATTTATTAAATAATTAATAATAATATTTTTATTTAATTAATAATAAAATAATAAACATTCTGCAATAACCATTTTAATATAAGGGGTATAAAAGTCATCTTTTATACATTCTATTTCATTCCATTCATCTTCCAAATAATATTTCACTACATTAAATTATGAACCCTTCCATCTAGGGACGGCAGTGGGTTTTCAACTCGATTAATATCCGCACTACTCGACCCAAAAAAATAGATATGAAGGCTAAAAAATGAATGTTAAATGGATTTTAAATGGATGTTGAAAAATGGATGTGGATAAGGATTTGAATATGGGTCTAGTGACAACCCGAACCGATAGATACCCATACCCTACCCATTTTTTATTAACTATATTTTCTATTTTTTCTTGAATATTTATTGTTAAATATAATAAAATATTGAAATAGCTTTAAAATCTCCACTTTACTCCTCAGTCCTCACCTTTTTCATCATATTTTATTTTCTTATAGGATGATAATAATGCAAATGATATGGAAATGGAGTTTTGAATGTTGTGAAGTTCACGCAAAGATAATTTGAAGCTTTGAAAAATCAATCTTTATTCTAGTTCTTGATTGTGAAAAATTATCTTTGCACTAGACATTATGATTTTTATTATTTCAATTTTATAAATTTTTAAGACATAAAAATTAAAATCTTGACTTATTATTATTAAAGTAATTTTGATTGAGAGTGTTTGTCACGAAGCCTCGTTACCCTCCTCGATCGACAACAGACAAATCGAAAAAACGACAACACAAGCTATAAACAACTCTCATTTGATTTCTTTTGGATATTTTCAGATTCTCGAATCTTGACATCACACTTAGGTTATACATTTACATTCAATGTACTTTACACAGATTCCTCAAACTTTAATAACAACAAATGCCTTGAATTTTAATGCTCTCAAGCGTTTGTAGAACTTTTTAACTTTAGATAATTAACTCCCCTTGTGTATAGTGAAATGTGCAAAAGTCAGCCCCTTCATATATTCATTTCTTGCTCTACAGAAAGGTTGAAAGAATGCAGCAAAACATGCTCAGTCTTGTCTGATCAGAAAATAAGTTGTTACCTTGATCTGGCATAAGAAACAAACAGCTCATACAGTAAACATAGAATGAGCACATTCAAGAGAGACCTTAAGGAACTATATTCCTCTGAAAGTTACTGAAATCCTAAAAACATATGGCGAGTTAACAATAAATTAAATATTTCTCAGCAAACTATTACTTTTGATTCTTGTATGAAAGAGAGAAGAAAAAACAAGAACTTCTATGAAAACAACTCTTTTGACTACCTGTATCAAAGTTCTAAACAAAATAACAGGCATATTTCATCTATCCAAAACCACGGGCATAATTCAACCTCCTAAAGCATTGTTTTAAAAAGAGAAAATCTTCCCATGCGTAAGCTGTATGGAACTCATTATGAGGAGAATGATTAAAGTTGGTAAACTGATCCTTCGCTTGAATCTGCAAATGGTGCAGAACCTTCAATTGTGATGGCTAAAAGCAGTAACGCCTGAGGTAACGTCCAACTTCTGATCAACAGAAACACTATGAATTTATGGTAAGTTCTTCAACCCGTACTTGCTAACTTGTAACCAGTCTTCTATTTCATGTATTCCAGCACACCCTGAGTGACATCTTCAAGGAATGAAACAAAACCCATGACACTAGTCAAGCCACTACCATCAACATCCTGTTCCTCAATCAGATAGCTCTCGAAAATGGAGGCATCATCCTGTCCCCCTCGGATAAAAATAAGTTTAGGGGTGATGCTCCTATCTTGCTTTAATTTGTTAATTGTATTCCTCAATAAACCTGGCAAATAGACATCTTAACTCAAAACCAGTAATATGGAGCACATTTTTTCCTTAGGTTCTAATTTTTCATCACCAAAGGATAGTTAAAAGTAAGAAAAAATCTTACAGTCTTGAGGAGGAGGGAAAGGGAGTGAAGGGTCGGCTGTAGAGGAGTAGAACACAATTAGAGTGGTAAATGCATCTAGGAAGAATATTGGACTACCACTGGTGATCAATGCAGCGCGACTCAAAGAGTGACGCGGATATGCTTGCTTGTCTGGTGAAGAATACGAAGTGAGTACTGGGTACACGGCTCGGTGAAGGGGACTTGGCCCCAGAGCACTGCAGCAAAAAAGTTTAGAAGGGTTTGGACAATTTAAATTTTGCATAAAGCAAAATGAAAAAGCTGATTAACTCTCCCTATCATCAATCACACCATAACTGTAACAACAATAGCAATAATAACACCTGGTATAAATCTCGCTGAGGCACAAGGTTTGAGGAGATCTAATAGTACGCAGCCTTACCTAACTCACACCATAACTGTAATGAACTGAAATAAAGGACAAGAAAAGACAGCATGTACTAGATCAACATATAATCTAAAACACAAACATCTACGAGAACAAATATACATGGCCAAAACTGTCAATTATATGTTGGAAATTGTTAATGGTGCAGCTTTGCATTCAAGGAAATTTAAACCCAAAACTCCTCCTCCACCTTTTTCATTTATGAATCAGATATATGGCATGAAAGAGTTTCAATTATTGAAATACCATAAATAACTCTCAATTGTGAAGCATATCAGAGTCAATAAAATATTAGGATGACAATGCATCATAGTGTCCATCACTCATTGTCGTGTACAAACAATGATAAGTGATCCTAAGCTTAAACAGAAATTAGTATGTTGATGCAAGTAGTTGTCATTGATCTCAATTGGCTGTAGATAGTTGGGTTATGTTCTACTGAGAAATTGAAAAGTAAATCCGCAGAACAACTGATAATTCAAATTGAACCTCTAAAGCTGTTTAAACCCCTAACTGTTCTACCAATTCATACCTGAATAGGCATTGCAAGTAGATCCGGTAGTCAGGGTGAACACCTTCTTCATGGAGGCAGAGGAGAGGATTCCGAAGCAATGCAAAAACTAGTCGAGGTAAGGGCTGCAGTTGTGGGCACTGTGAAAATGCAACGTCAACCTGACCAGTAATTGGACTTCCACTTTTGTATGCAACAAGTTTGTAAGCATCATTATACTGGGCAGTGAGGATCACAAGCCAATCATGCAGTAACATCCTACCCTCCCGAACCCCTTGCTCTAGGGAGGCTAATATAACCTACAAGGAGGACAAGATGTGATATCAGTAAAAATAAAAGTATTATTTAGTAGGAACGATTATAGCATATCATTTTTATCTTTTTATCACAAAGTTACTGTTACGGTCTAATTGTCCCACATCGGTAATAAAAGAAACTGATGTGGGGTTTATAGGTTTATGAGCTCTCCCACCCTTCAAGCTAGCTTTTGAGGTTGGTTCTCCCATAAAATCTGTAACAGTTATAGAAACATGAATGTTTGATAAAGCCAATTGCAAAAGTTCCAGATTTTAGTAATGTGAGAAAGACTTCTGCCAAATAATGAACTAAATCCTTAACCGTTCTCATGTTCCTCCGCAGAGAAACTTTAGCTTAGCTGTATCCAAGGAGTATGGGAGACAGCTGTTTCTCACACGCATAACTAATACAAATAATAAAGGGCAAACTGGATGGTCAAAAATACATGCTGCTAATAATTTTAGTACACTAATGATCATCATTCTCCTATATTCTTTATTTTATTAGCAACAAGAACTCAGTCAAGAAGAATCAATACAGTCATGGTCGTGGTATAGAGAGGGAGAGAACCTTGTGAACCAGTACTGAGAGAACAGCTTCAGGATCAACACTATCATAAAGTTCATTAACATTTCGAGCAATTCCAAACTGCAATGTCCGAATCCTTAATCTTCGCTTAAGGGAATGCTTATTTCTGTGGAAAACAAAACCGATTAATCAGCCCAAATGTAGCTACCAGACAGCAATCACAACGCATGCAATATTTTTCAGATGTTTCAGCCACAAAGGAAGTTCAAGGAAATTTCATCAAGAAAGGCATCTGGCACTTAACATTTCATGAATGCTCAAATAGCAACAATGAAGCAGCAAACAAATATCTTCTAATTCCTACCGAGTTGCAGAAACTAACCCTGAATCTGACAGCTCCTCAGGTGGCACTACAACTGTATATTGAAATGCAATTTGTAGCACAGGTTGCTCAGATGCATACCTGTTAAAATTCGATGAGAATTAACATTTAATCACCCATAAACAATAAATTAATTTAGTAAACTAATTACTAAATGACCTCACACAGATACAGTTAGTCCAATTCAACTCAATTCAGATATTCATATGACGTATATCCTCATCCACCATATTCAAATCTATGTAGCACATTCAATATAAGAAATCATGCATATATACACAAGCATGTGAATGTATCTATAAGGGTTATTCCAGTCAAGCAAAATTAAAGTTCAATGAAAGCCAGCTTAAGAGCATCCACTTGAGCAACATAAATTATATACGACACAATTTTCATCATCTCGCTAAAAGATGACATCACCCGTGACAGATTTATCAAGGAAATAACAATAACAGAAATCAAAGGCGTGGGAAAAACTACAATGCAAATCCTAAACGACTACCCTCAATTATAGTTCCGAATTCAAGTCAAATTCATTCTTTCAAGCATTTCGGTCACCACTTCCTCACCCTGAAATTAACTTGAACACAGACATCTACATACAGAGTCAGGTTAAGCACAACTCGGAATCGATATATAAAAGGGGAAAAAATAAAGGGAAAAAAGGATTGAAAAGCTTCATGTTTGTAAGATATACCAGATTTGTAAGGTAGAAAGCATTGTACTTTTTATTTTCTGCTCATGACAAATATTCAGTTGTTTTCTAGTTTAAATATTGGATGTTCTCAAACATGTTCAATTCAAGCAAAGGAGGGTACACTGTAAGAATCACATACCTGGAAAACCCAACCGCATTGATAAAATCAAAGTCATATGCATATGTGGCGTAAGAATCACAACATATGATATGTTGAACATTTTCATATTGTGGATCTGGGAAGAAGTGACCATACTGCAGAAAAAAATTGCAAAAATGTTAAATCTATACACCAATTTTCATAATTTCCAGATAGCTAAGAAGTTACTCACAGAATGACCAGGTTTGAACTCAGAGGATGTCCTCAACCGCAGTACACATCCAAAAGCATAGGGCCGACTAAGCATCCGATAACTGAACCAGCACATCGTCAAAAATATCATTTGATACAGAAAACAATTATGAAATAACTTTAAGAAGAAATGAACATCTAAGTAACCATCTTCAAGAATATATTGTTTTACCCAGGTTTTATATGGGATTCCAATTCTTATTGATAATGAAAATCAAAAGTTCCATTCAAATGAACAAGAATGTAGTTTTTTAAGTCAAAAGCATGGTAGAACTAATGAAGTTTCATTTCATACATGTCCTGAGGAAGTGTTGAATCATCAGTGCTTGAATAGAGAAACAATGAGCCTCCACTTTCTATGCTAAGAAACTTGAGAGATGCCAAATCAGTGTACTCGTTTGTTACAGCAAATATGTCAACACAGACACCTGCTTGAACAGCAACAGCAGCCTGTAGTGTATGTCAATGCCCACATCTATCTAATCGTAGAATATAACACAGCAGAATAATAGCCAAATTGCATTTACCAGATCCTTATAAAATGGAGTCTGCTCTGGGAGTAGTGCCCTGTCTGCATCCTCCCCTTTGCTTGCATACTGTTCACCATACCTTCTTGTATCTAATTGCCCAGCTCCATAATCAGGAGGACCAGAAATGAAGGCAAAGACTCTTGCTGCAACATATTACAATCAGGTACTAAATTTAGTTTATAGAAAAGGAGCTGGAAAAGAAAGTGGTAAAGGGAGGACAATTGCTGATAAGATGACATTTAACTTAATTCTGCACAAGGAGGGAGCAAGTGATCTATTACAGACCTAAAGCAAAAGTGTTTCCATATTCTGATCCAAGATACTTAAACAGGGCTTCCATTGCCACACCAAAACCTCGTCCACCCATCAGAACGCCATCTATTCCCTGACCTGCACCATTGGTTCTTTCCCAAGATGTTGTTGGCCTGAGTGTATCTAAAGCAGCTGTGATGTTGTCCTTACATGTGTCCACCTGCATAAAAAATCTAGACTTAAGGGTGGTCTTAGCAAATTACAGATAGGTCAAAAATGTTTCCTTTTTCATTTATAACAATATTAAACTAGGTTAGACACAATGCACCTGATCAATAATGTGAAGTGGTGAGAGGCTCATGAGTAATACATATCTGAATATCAGTTATTACACAGTAAAATGAAGAAAATTTATCACTTTGAATGGAAACTCCAGAGAGTCCAAAAGAGTTACTATTTGGAACCACAGGATCTCTTTTCAGTTGATTTTTCTTATAAAGTGGTACTCTACATTGCCGAATAGTCCCATTTGGAAGCAGCTAGATGATGAAAAATTATCAAAGAAATGCATTAAAAAATTATTTAAAAAATAGGAACATTTTTTAATAGATTAAGCAGTGATAAACATACAGGAGCCAAGAATTGCAGCAAAGGCATGACATCTTCCATCTCAACTGGCAATGTTCCCTCTGAATCCGGCGGTATAAAAACATTTTTTACAACTGGAATAGGACCTTGAACATCATACAGGCCAACTTTGTGACTGAAAGTAGCAAGGCCAAACAGAGAACCAGGTCCAAGAGCTGAAAAAGTAATTGGAAAAGAAAATTAGTCACGAAGACATACAGGAAAAAGAAAACATTATTTTGACAGAATAATAATTTCAAGGAAATGATTAACCTTCCAAAGCAGCTTGCAGTGCACTCTTAGTTAGCTCCAAAAACTCTTCAGAAGCTGCAGGGGAATTCAAGAAAACTCAAGCACAGTAAAATATTATGAATATCAAAGCTTATTTCAAAAATATTACAGGCATAAAGAGCAGTATAATATTAAAAATAACAGAAACAATCATTCACAGCCATTTAATCATAGGTAAACATTCAAGTTGGTCACTCAGCTTTATAATATAATGATCAAATAACTCACTTGGTATGTCAACATTCATATCAATCAATTCACATTAGAGGAAGGAAAGATTAATGTCATGGATAATTTTAATGGACAATTCTTTTATACATGTAATCGTCTGCAATTACACAGTCATGTGACATGAATTGTTCTACACCAGTAACCCACATGATGTTCATCCTTAAATATACTTGATATAGCATACAAGATAAGTGCACAAATGAACTGCAACTATCCTTGAAGAATGAAAGATGGAGTTAATTCTGCTGAACAATTAGAACAAATTAAAAAAAAAGAAGGAATAGTGCTAAGCTTCAAATGAGTTTTATGAAATCCTCCAAAATGAGGCCATTTCAAGCTATCAAAAGAGCTTAACTTCATAATTCATAAGTTAGTTGGACTATAAGGAGAGCTCTAATTCTTCTTTTTTCCCCCCTTAGCAGGTCAAATGACACTACAAGATCAGCAATTATAGCGTTGCACAAAATGAGAGCTAATATGGTCATATTATGAAACCAATAGAACTACATGGACAAGGAAAATTTTTTAGTTACTTGTATCGTGCATATCTAATGCAACACACTTTCGGAGGGGGAACTCAGAGTAATGCAAATCATTTCATAATTTGATTATTCAGCTTCTGGTAATTATGAATTCCATGGAGTTTACCAATCATCATCACAAGAGATAACTAGCCAAAAAAATCGAGGTAGAAAAAGAAAAATATTAGAAAATCACAGTTACAACTAGTTGATAAAACGAAACCTCACATGACAAATCAACAGCTGCAACATACACAGGACGAGCTTGAATAGTTTCTTCCTCCGGATCCTCGACTGCAGCAAAAGTAGATAAATCATAACACAATCATTACCAAAAGGGGTATTGCATATTATGAAATACCGAAAAAGTTTGGACTTAAAAGCAACACTTATGATGACAACATTGAAAAGAGGTTATGAATTAGAAGGCAATGATTCATGGATTGCATGCTCTATCAACGTATTGAACATCTTGAGCGTGGAAAATTCACAAGCGAATCATCACTTCTTTAAGATCAACACCAGCGAGAACTCTAGACTCAAACTTTGATTTCTAGTCAAACTATAGTCTCTCACTGCCTCATTAGCTATAAAGACAACAAGTCAACCATTCTAAAAATCCCCTTTTTCTCAACTCAAACTACTAGCCAACAAAGAAAAACAAGATTTTAATTACCAAACAGACAGATTTCACTCGTTTCCTCAGTAGCCAAACAAGTTACTAATCAAAACACCCAGGATCACTCACTAGGTAGCTCAAGATCGATAAAAGATGAGGTCATCTCGGCGCAGGACTCAGGACAGGAGTAGCGAGCAATGGCGTAAGAGGAGAGGCCGTTGAGTGTCCCACAAAGCGCGCAACTCCACGCCCACTGCTCCATCTCGCAGTAGGTATTGAAGTAGGCGTAGCAATTGTCACATCTAGGCAGTAAATGTCCCTCCGTTCCGTACACCGGCGATTGACCGTTCTCGTCCTTGGAGGCGAACGGAGTCACAGTCACTCCCCATGGAAGGCCCGACGACTCTTGTGCGTCTTCGTCTATTGGGAACCGCGAGACAGTTGGTCGGACCGCCATGATTTGACGGAATTTCCGTTTTTTTTCTTTTGTAGTCTCTTCCCTTTTTCTCGGGAAACAAACAGGGGCCGGAATCTGAAATTTTTGAGACTTACTAGTATAGGAATGTAGGTTAGATGGAATGAGCAACCGGTGCGTACGTTAGTGGTATCTGTGTTGGATTAAGTGTAACCAATGGGTTGATGCCACGTCGTCAAATTTGTAGTCGACGTGGCATAAGTTGTCTGAATTGCTTGTTGTACGAGGAAAGGGAATTAAACCAGAAAATCAAGTGAAATTTTATTAATATTTTTCTTTTGGTTCCATAATTCTCTGCATATGATATATACTAGCGCAGTAATATAAATGTCCAAACGTGTTATATTATTATATAATTTTAATGTATAGATAAATATGGGTCATTTAAAAATTTGTAATCACATTATAAAATTTTAAAAAGTGAAATGTATATTTTATTAAAAAGGTTAAATTTTGTTATATTTAAAATACGTAAATTAGAATATCATAAATAAATAAGAAAAAATTAGTCAGTAAAAATTTGAGAAGAAAATTTTTAAAATTAAGGAAGTATATAAATGTATAAAATATATAAACTCAAATTAAAAACTCAAATAAAATTAGTCTAAAATAAATAAATATTGTGTAACTTAAAATTTTATGATAAGATTATTAATAATTAAAATTTAAAATGTATAATAAGAAAATTATTATTATAGAATTATTTAAATTATAAAAATTTGAATATAAAAAGGAACCGGTAAATTTAGTTAGTAAAAATTTGGAATGAAAAAAATTTTAAAATGAAATATGATCATTCACGGTATACAAAACTTAAAGATATATAAGTTGGAATGTAAAAAATGAATTAGTAAAATTAGTTATGTGATTGGAAAAAAATATTAAATATTTTGTTATGAATTAAATATTGTAGTTAATTAAGGTAAAAATAATCACATGTTACATTAATACATTATATAAATTTAATGTATAAATCAATTTCAAATAATTTAAAATTTTGTAACCAAATTATAAATATTTTAAATTTGAAATGTATATTTTATTAAAAAGTTTAATTTTTGTTATATTAAAATATATAAGTTAGAATATCATAAATGAATAACTAAAATTAGTTAGTCAAAATTTGGGATGAAAAATTAAATAATTAAGCAAATGTATAGTATAATGTATTTGTTATAAATGTATAAAATATATAAACTAAATTTAAAAAACTCAAACAAAATAAGGTTAAAATAAATAAATATTGTGTAATTTAAAAATTGTTGATAAGATTATTAATATTAAAATTTTTAAATGTATAATAAGAAAAGAATTATGATAAAATTATTAAAAATATATAAATTTGAATATTAAAAATGAAATGGTAAATTTAGTTAGTAAAAATTTGGAATGAAAAAAAAAAGAAAATGAAATATGATAATTCACGCTATACAAAACTAGAAAATAAATAAGTTAGAATGTTAAAAATGGATTAGTAAAATTAGTAATTTGATTGGGAAAAATAAAAAAATGCTAAATATTTTGTTATGAATTAAATATTGTAGTTAATTAAGAAAAAAAAGTCAATTTTGTAACTTAAAATGTTGTGATAATATTATAAATATTTAATATAAGTAAATACAAATATTATAATATATAAGTAAAAAAAACCAATATCATCACTCACGACACCATGATTGAAATGAAGTTATTCTATTTAGTCATTTCAATTAATTAAGATAATGAAAAAAGGTCCCAACATGTTATATTATTTGATGTATAAATGAATATTGTGCAATTTTAAAATTTGTGATGAAATTATCAATATTTAAAATTTTAAATGTATATTAAGAAAGGAATTATGATAGAAATATTAAAATATATAAGTTAGAATATTAAAAATAAATAACTAAAATTAGATTGTAAAATTTCGGAATGAAAGAATTAAGAAAAGTAGGAAATGTAAAGTGTGATGTATTTGTTATAAATGGATAAAATATAGAAAGTAAATACAAATATAAAAAATTTAATTAAAAAGAAAAAAATTATTATTCAATTATTAATTTTGTAATCAATTGAATAATTTAGTTATAATTAAATAGGTCAATATCTGGAGTTGAAAAAATAAAATAATTTAGGATTTTATAAATGGTCCAGATATGCATGGATTTACTACTTTGAATTGATATAATTCACAAAAGCCTAAACATACGTGAGTCACGGGCCCTTGACTACAAATATTGGAAATAAAAGTTTGAAACGCAGTCATGGGTGTGACTTACTTGTTGTAACATCCCGTCACTGATGGGAAGGTTATTTTGGTAAAGTGAGATGGGTTAAGTCTGTACCGCACATTTTCGACTGAGCATTTATTTTGCCTATAATTTTAGAGGTCA
>JANZLD010000236.1:7588114-7601238 GCA_026413575.1 Erythroxylum carthagenense
AGTGTCGGAGATGACATCGGGCCAGTTGGGTCATGCGTCTCTGTATATGAAATGAGTGAGCACTTTTGAGTGCCTTTTCAAAATTGAGATTGTGATATATTGAAAATGTTTTCATTTTAAATTGGGCCCGAATTATTATTGATTTCCGCCCATGAGAATGATTTTTTTAAAAATAAGAAAAATATTTTCTGAGTTTTGAATTGCAGTGTTTGCTCTAGTACGCCACCCTCGTGGGATATGGGCTCGGATATCACCATCGATATCGGGTTCGGGTCTAGCGGGAGTGGGGTGCTACACTTGTGACTAAAATAGTTTAAATAAATCTTAAATATTTTTCAGTCATAGGTGTGTGACTGAATATAGAGTAAATTTTTTAAAATAAATCCTACAAAAGTCAATCACGGGGTGAGTTTTTAAGTAACACCCGTGACTAAGTTAATTTAAATAAAAATAAAAATTTAAAACAATTTTATTGGATAAAGTCACGGGTGACCGAGGTAAGAATTTTTAATCTAACTCTAAAACCACGCCCGCAGTCTACAGCCATTCAACCGCCTTTTTCTTCTCTTCAGTTAAAATCCTATTGTCCGAATCTTCGTAGCAATTCAGAACTTGATTTGGGTTGTTGCCGTCCTCTTTGCCTTTGTTATCTGTAACTGTCGTCGTCTTCTCCTATGTTTATAATTATAGGTAATTTCTTACATCGTTAAACATATTTCACAATATTTAGTAATATGTATTAAATTAATATCTTATTTTGATATGCTTCGATGCTTCGTTCTTCACGTCAATTGTTTTTATACTGCTAACGATTTTAATAGATTTTTTAAGTTTGTCTTGTGATTTGGTTGATTTTTTCCTTAGTTTTTATACTCGGTTAAGAATTGTATTAGGTTATTGTTTTGATTTCACTATTTGCTATTGGTTTTTTTTATCAACCGAAGAAGATAGAGAATAAGGGAAAAAAGAAAAAAATATAAAGATATATGTTATTGTACATTTAGTTCAAAAGCAAATCATATCAACCGAAGAAGAAAGAGAAAAATGAAAAAAAAGGAAGGAGAAAATGGCATGCAAAAAAAATGAAAAAAGGAAGAGAAAAAAGAAAATAAAGGGAAAGGGTAGGTTGAAAAAGTAAAGGAGATTGGTCAAGTTATGTTTTAACCTGAAAAGAAAAAATTTCGTATTTTATATTTTATTAGTTTGTATCATTTTAAATGCTCAATCAGTCCTTTAGTTTTAAGCTTAATTTTATCTTTTCCATATCTTTACCTAGGCCTTATTACAACCAAAATAAAGACCTTAGGATCAATATTTATGTTAGATATAAAGTTGTGAAGATTAGATTAGCTAGCAAGCTTATGGTTGATGTTTAACATAAAATAGAAAATGAATGAATACTTTTTTTTACCTCTAAGTGCTTGAAAGAAAGAAAAATTGAATGAATGTTTATCACCCTTGTTAATGGTCTTTTAATTGATGTACTTGTCAATTATGGTTATACATGTGAATAATAGTTTGTTAACAAATTATTATGAGTTTTAAAATCTTAGGTTGTGTTTGTCAAAATGATCATTTATCATCTTTAATCATTAAATGAGAAAATAACTTGCTATTAATTTGTTATTATTAATTTGTTTTTGTTTGGGTGTTTGTGCTTTTATGGTTCAATGTTTTTAATGATGTTTTTTTGTTTTCTTAATTTCACGTTATTATTGATTATTGAATATTATTAATTCTCTGTAACAATGTTCTTGCATAGAAAAAAGAAGAAAGAGAAGACAAAATTCGAGGAAGCAAGAGAAGACAAAATTCGAGGGCTGGAGACCGACTTTGATGGTGTAAATGTAATTGTTGATAAAGAAGATGGTGCAAAGAAGAAGAAGATAAGCAAAGAGAAGGATGTGAATGAGTGTTGATTTGTGAATGCTTATTTTGTGAATAGAAAATTTTGATTCTTGAATTTTGAGTATGATTGTAGGTTTTGATGTTTGTATAGTATTTCATGTTTTGGTCATTAAAACGGTTTTAGTTACGTTTAATTGATGGCCTCTTCATGTTGTTGTGTTATCATGAGCACGGGTGTAAATTATTAAATCACATCCATGATTGAAAAGATGTTAAATTTATAGATATTGAAGTTGAGAAAAAAAAACATTTTGTTGTATATATTTAATAAAGTTTTATTTATCTAGAAATAATTAAATAACATGTAATATTAAGATTAGTAGTAAAATGAGAATATGTTAATCAGGTGTATATTAAGAATTTCACATGATGCTCTATTTACAAGAATTTTATTTTACAAAAATCTAATAAAAATGAAAGCGCAGCAGAAAAAAGAAATGTTAAAAAAGAGAAAATAAACATAAAGTAAAGAAAATGTTTTCTTTCAATATGTTGAGATGTCTACTAATTTTGAACAATTAGTTCATGGATTTGCATGAGTTTAATCAAGACAATTGATATATGCGACAAGTAATAAACGGTTATGATCCAAGTAATAAAAAATTATTCACGGTTGTGATTTAACAACAAAAAACTATCACATGGAGAATTTTGAGGTTTAAGAAAACATGAAATTAAAGCATAAAAGGTACACAAGTCACATGATTATTGTGTTCTAACATAAATAGCTTATGACAATTTAGGTTTTTTGTTATTGCGAACAGTATCTACATCTAACTGTGATGTGTGTTCACTATGGTTGATGATCATATATGCATCTGATTGCGGAGTGGGTTCACTCTGACTGAATCTTTTACGAAGGCATTGTCTAACTGATAAAAAAGATTCAACAATATGTTCTAAAAATATTTTAAAAATCAAATTATATTAGCTACGAAGTATATAAATTAATATTATGTTTGTTGGTAAAAATGCTAGATAGATAAACAACATATGATAATATAATTAATGTAAAAAAGAAGTTTACATAGTTTGATAAAGAAAAAAATGCAAAAACTGGATGAATGAATAATAACAAATACCAAATTAACGAATGCCTGAAATAGATGGAGGTGTAATTTCAACAGCATTTGATCATCTTTTGTGGGTGAATCCGAAGCCTTTTCTATTTCATCATCGTCAACCTCACGGTAATACATAACAATGAACCGTTGTCTTGCATCTGATGACTAAATGTTTACAGGTTTGATATGAAGAAGAAATATTTTGCTTCTCAATTCTGCGTAAACCTTTTCTAGAGAAAGTTCCATATTCTTATTATGGGAGGGCAAAAATGTTAATTTGTTAGCCATATAGATATCATAATTGTTGTCATATTAAATTGCATATGTAGTAATTAAAAAATTGTAGAAATATAACTTGTTGGTCATATTGCATAGCTTCAACTGCAGTGAAATTCAAAAGTTTTTCACTGAGTTCTTAAAAAATAGAAGTAGTGATAGTTCATATTTTGTCAGTCAAATCCACGTCATAGCGGCATCTATATCAAAAGTTAATTAGAATATATATGTTAATTAGAAGAAAAAAGGACTGAAGAAGGTGTCACGGGCCGTGAAGAAGAACAAAAGTGGACATTAAATTTAAGGAAGGTGTCACGAGTGTGACTTAACTTGTCACACCCGTGAAGAAGAATAAAATTGGACATTAAGATTGAAGAAGGTGTCACGGGTGTGAGTTAACATGTCACACCTGTGAAGAAGTAGTGAAGAAGAAAAAAAACATTAAAATTGAAGGTGTCACGGGTGTGACTTAATAAGTGACACCCTTGACATGCAAGTGAAAAATGTTGTTAAAAAAATTCTAACATGTACGGTACACGAGAAACAAAAAGCAATAAATTGAAAAGAGAAAAGAGAAAAAGGAAACCTGGGTTCAACAAGAAGTTTTTCTCAGAAAGAATTACAAGTAAATGGAACTCCACAGATAGCAACTGTAGAACGAAAACATTTCTTACATATCATATACCAGTACTTTTGCAAGATGTGTTGGAAGGAAATATTAGCTTTAATTCATGTTGTCTGCAAATAATCGGTAATAAGATTTTTATTAAAAAATTAATATGAATGTTTTATAAGAATATAAAATGTAGTTACCTTACTGGTAAAATTCAAGAAGATGATTTTGGTAATTTTCTGATATGATCCGAAAGATATAGCAGGATTATATCTGAGATACGCTCGTTAGTTAATAAGATTTTTATCTTGCCCTGTGACATAATAATTACAAATACAAAAGCATCAAGATATTATAAAATTTCTATATAATTCTATTGATTGTTGGAGTAAAAATAAGGGAGTACCAATTTTTAAGATCCGCAACTTCTTGTATTGGTGGATCAACAAGAATTGTTGAGTTAAACCAGTGGATAATGCAACACCTACAATTTTGAATTGTAACGTAAAAATAAAATAAAAGGATAACTAATAAAATGTAATATCACGACAAAGAAAAAATGCCATTATAGAAGTTCACTTTTAGTCTCCTATATACAATTATCGGATAAGAGTATAAGGATTTGGTAATTTGTTGGCCCTTATTAGTAACAAAAGAATTCCACATCGATAGTACAGCTGTTTGTTGTCTAATAAAAAAGAAATATCAGGAAAAAGAAAGAATTTACCTCATTTTTATGCAAAATATAAAGAATAACGGAGAATTAAAATTACTGTTTATTGGTGATAACAAATTTCTGTACAGTTGAATTTTTGCCATTTTTGTTGGTTTCTTTCTTATCAAAGACTTCAAGAACCACGGTCAAAATATCTATCACATGTTAAATATAAATATAATCAGATACAATAGAAAAATAGTCAACATTGAATAAAGAAATAGATAAAGGCTCTAACCAACTGATTTTTCCTTGTCATTTATACAGTTGATAAGATCGGTGAAAGGTGTAAAGTTAAATCTCATGAGGATGAAGCTATCATCATCTGGTACAAGTTCAATGACAATGCGACTTATAATTATTCATTGTATTTTCAAGTCTTTAGTTTGATATTGAGTCAAAATTGTCTTGACATGACATTACAAATGATATTTTTTTTACACAGGGATAAAATGTGGCTCATTCGTTGGATATTGTTGTTGAATATAATACCTTTAACTTGTGATCCCTGTTAATAATACAAAAATTATTAATAATTAAGTAAAAAAATATTTTGAATGAAGAAAGTGTAATTGTCATACCTCATAAACAAAAAAGATAAACGCTTGTCTCTTTGATGATGTGACAACTGAGGCAACAACATGTTTTTCTTGGATGATAATCTCACATGACCACCATCGAGTACCAGGTAAAATATTCTTAATCAATTAATGATTTTCCCTCTTGAAAAAAATTGTTTAATAAATTAGTCAGGAGAAAAAGTTTTTTTACATGAAATGAAATTATATCAAGTTGAAAAAAAACAATTAACATACCTCCTGACAACTTTATCTTTTATAATTTGACTAATTGAAATTTTTCATGAAACATAATATTTCTTGTCTTTTGATCAAACTTTAAAGATTAAAAAGTTCTTAGAATAAATCAGAACTTTAACTGATTCAGGAGTTGAACTCTTGATAGAGCTACATATAGTTGTTCATGTGAGAATACAGGTTGATGAGGACAAATTCCTACATAATCAAGTGTTTGACCTTGGGATTTGTTTATGGTTATTGTAAAACACAAACAAATAGGGAATTATGTTCTGAAAAAAGATATTCTTTATTTTCTAAAGATTGTAAGGAATTTTAGGTATAAAAACCAATTTTCCTTTGTGAGGTCCAAAGACAATTTCTATAGAAATTGTATGGTCTTTTCATTGCCTGCATATCGATCTTGTCTCATTGTATAGTCCCTCAGTTGGATTCAAATTTCTTAGTACACATAATTGGGGAGCCTTCTTTGAGTAAGAGTTTGTGTGACGGTAGACCTTTAGGATTTAAAGAGTTGATAAAATCTTCATAATTTGCTTGATGTCTTCGGTCAACCGTTTTGTCAAAACTCATGTATGAATGCATATTTCCTAACAATTTGTTAATCATTATGTCATTAATTTCGTCAACACAATTGTTTGTTGGACATAGTACGCATCTTTTATCATCTGAGATGGATTAAATGAATACAACCTTAATTCAGGGAAGGCGTTTTCAATTAACCTGGTCAAGGCAATGTTGTGTTAGAAAAATGTAATTGTAATTCTTTTAAAAAAAGATAGTAAAATATATAATGAAAAAATTGTAACCTATTAAGAGACTGATCTTTGATATGATAAGGAATAACTAGTTCTTTTGGCAAGGATATTTGATCTTGCTCATCAACTGGTTCATTGCCTTCTCCTACACGTAATAAAATTTCACAAAAAACTGGAATTGATATAGCTCTCATATTTATCATCAAAGAGAATTTATATATTTGTGACCAAAGATGTGAATTTACAAGACTCGAATCAATTAGTTGTTGTTTTGGAGCTTAGTCAATAAATGGCAAGATTTGACGAAAATCACCACCAAATACAATAATTTTTCCTCTAAAGGGTTTATAAGAGTCCATGATATCTTGAAACAAATCATGAAATACTTCAATGGCCTCTTGTTTTGCCATGGAAGCCTCTTCTTATAAGATAAAACTAGATTCAAATATCAATTTTGCAATACTGCTTTGCTTACTTAATTGACAAAATTTTTTCTTTGATAAATCAAACAGGATTTTAAATCTTGAGTGAGTTATCCTACCGCCAAGAAGGACTGATGCTGCAACACCCGATGTAGCAACAACAATTGCAATATGTCCCTATGACCATAAATTTCCAAGGAGAGCTTGATATAAGAAAGTCTTTCTAGTTCTGCCAAGACCATCAATAAAAAAGCTTCCACCACTCGAAGCCAAAACTAAATCCATAATTAAATCAAATATGTACTTTTGTTCATTATTCAACCTTGATTGTAATAATAGGTCTTCTGGACCAACTTGTATATTCATCTCACTATGTATTTCTTTTCTTTGATGTTGATGATAATCAACATGAAACTGATGATCAATAAAATGATAATCGGCTAAGCTTTTTCCTGTTTGCTCCAAAGATTATTAATATCTTGAAGGGTCATTTTTGTAATGTCATTAGATGTATAGGTATTATAGGAAGAAGAAGCATACTGGTAGTTAGAACAATGGTCATCTTTGAATGTTTCCCAAAGTTGCTTAGGATTTGTTGGTGAACAATAAAACAACAGTGTAGCAAATAAAAGTATGAGCGATGTTGGCATTTGAAACATAACAACTTCCTTAAGAGTTTGTTGTATATAAAAGTCAGACATTAGCAATCCTAATTTTAGTGCAGCCTCCCTAAAACAACATTTTTTCCTCACCATCAACAGTCAACAAGCTATCAAATAATGTTGGTCCTTTAACATATGTCAGTAATAACCTTAAGTAATACCTTTCTCCTTCTCTAGGGTCAATAGTAACCAATCTTCCTATTACTTTTGACTTCTTTCTGACCATGTTTTTGTTTTTCGATTCCAAACAAAATGTTTCAGAAAATCTTTATACAGACATTACATCTCTTCTGCTTTTTTATTTGTCAAATTCATCTTGAAAAATTTGGTCAGCATTGTTTTCGAGAAGATGATTTTTCTTAATAAATAAAACAAATCTGCATTTTTCTCAAAGGAAATAAAGTATTGATCTGGGAGATGAACCTACAGTATATAAACTAATGGATTAATCTCTACTAAATGAAATTCATATATACGCCATAAAGCTTAAGGAGGTGAAATCCAACAACTTTCTTGAAAATTACTGATTTCATCAATATCAGTTGTGCTCTCTTGATCGACAATACTAAAATTGACAAGATCATGGCCTTTAAAGACATATTTGTATAAGTACTTAACAAGCTTCCCAGTTAAACATATTTCAACATTTATGTGACAATCAATTAGCATCAAAAGGTACGAATTATGAGGAACCACCCACCTATTATCAATCTCATGTCTGCAAATTTTGGCTTTTTTGCTATCATCTCTTAATCTATAGCATGGATAATTGTCTTCACCATGAACAATAAAAGGAGTAAAATTCTTAGGATAATGGTTTTTTCACACACCATTTCTCATGCAAGGGCAATATTTATTCTTAAAACTACAAGGATCACGAATCATATGCTTAATGACAAGAGAGTATAATTGTGATTTTTTATTAAGATATGGTATTTCAGCGGATATAATCTGATCGTAAGAATCTGGATTTAACAATTTAGAATGCGGCTTAAATATCAACAATAAATGAGCATGAAGGAATCCACGTTTATGAAGTTCAATAACATAAACAAATGCGACCACATCTTTAAAGATTTTTTTTGATCAACTCATTTTTGAAAATTTCAAATTTAGCTTTAAATACTCTAGCCAATAACTCTTGTCTATCTTGCGTCTTTTCATGAAATTTAAGCTTGTCTTATATCTCTCTCCACATAGGGTTGCAAGTTATGGTTAAGAAAATATCTGGTTCACCATATTTTTGTACTAGAGCTATTACATCAAGATAACATCGTTTTATGTCCCTTGGATCACCGATAAATGAAACTGGGAGCACAACTCGACGACCAATTCTAGAACCTTCTGTTTGACCAATGGTAATACTATCCAAAACACCTTGCAGAATTTCTATCTGTATCTCATTCTGTCTTTTTCATGGAAATCAAGTCGAGATGTTTCAATCTTTATATAAGTACCCACAACAAATTGTTGAAGCGGTATGAAGCTATGGAACAACATAAATTCATCATTTTCTCTCATTTGGAGTTGATAGCAATAATATTCTCTAGTAGAAACAAAAGCATCTTCACAGTATTCTTAATCAGCAACTAGTAGCAAAGAAGATGAATTTGATAAATAAAATGATGGAATTAAATAATATTTTAAAAATAACAAAACGAAAAGATAAACTTGCCTGTATTTTCCATAACAAACAATTCAGATGGATCAGTAAAAGAGTTTAAATGAACATCATTCCCTTCATCTAAAACATTGTTCTTATTTTTCTTTGAAATCAATCGCTTAATACCACGATGTCATCCAGATTCACCGCGATGAAATAAAAGAGGATATTAAAGAGGGTCATAATATGCATAATAAGACTAAATTATATAACTTATATCCGAGTGAGCATAGACTTAGATGTGAGGGCATTTATCAATTTGTTCATCATCAATTTCAGTCCATATAGTAGCCACTTAGTGCAGTAGAAAGATTATAAACACGTTGATCAAGGCCAGGATACCATCTTATAACTATTTCATGATTCTCAAATGATAGAATGTCTCTAAGACTTCGAAAGAACTTGGCATAAGGATTATCTTGTAAAATTGTCATAATCATTTTTAATTTACTCTCACAAAGTTTATCGCAACTGTTAGTCATTCTTTTTAGTTTCTTGTAAGTATCAAAGAAATAGAGTTGATTTCTAGATGTCTTATTAGTTGTTGACACTAAACTATCAAGAAAATGATAAACTTGTCCTTGAACACGAAATATATAAACCCCTTTCTTGTTTTTTTGTTAGTTCTCAATCATAGCTAACTTTATATAGGAAGTAAAAGCTATATTGTTATTATATGTACGAACATTCTTCCTGAAATGTTCTGATTCGTCATTGCCAACAAATAATTGTTTCAAAGCATATGGCAGTCGAAGAGCAACAATAGAAATCTGTCCTGACGAAAAACATAATGATGAAAGTTCAAAATAAAATCATTTTACATGACAATTTTCACATTTTGAAACAAAACGAAGCTATTGAGGCTCAACAGGTAAATTCTGCACAAATGCTAACTTTATCGAAGAACGATGATGATTTATCCCTTAAAACATATAAAAAAATAACATGATCATTTCGTGCACTAATCATATTAGAAATAGTAAAAATATTGGTAAAAAAATTTATACCTTGATCAACATGATTTACATTAAAATCGAAATATCGATTTTGTATTTGTTAACCAGGGGATTGATGAATGAAAAACTGACTGCTGAAAGGTTCACTATTAATGAAAGAATAGGAATGTTGATAAATAATTGTTTGATGAAGCGTAGGCAAAATAACGCTTCTCTTTTTTACAGCTCGACTTTCTCTTAGTTGTCGCAAGAATTCCTGTTTTTTATTTTCTGACATTTCAGCATACTTTTGACGTCTTTTGACATTTCTATCCATATCTGAATGAAGACAACATGAATGCTCTTCATATATCAATTGATAATATTTTTTAAAATATTAAAATATCTGTAATAACAATATTTGTGAAATATATAAATAGATATATATTATAAATATTATTTAATATATATTATCAATATTATTAAATGACATGTCTAAAAACATATATTGCATTAAGAAATGTTAGCTATAATTAAAAAAATGTCAAAATATAACATGAAAAAAATGAAGCAATAATATCGTCTTTATTGATGAATATAAGGCAATACATCTAACGTACCATAGATTTAATAAAGAGTTTATCATGAAGCAGTAATATCTAATTCCGTTAATTAAAAAAAACATCCAACAAAGCATACATTTAACAAATAAGGTTAACCATATATTTAACAAAGATCTAACAAACCATACATTTAACAAATAAGGTTATTTATACATTTAATTAATTAGTAAAAATTTTAAAAAGTTAGCATAATGATATGGGTTGAATATGTCGCAAGATAAATAAAACATCAGGAGATATAAAAAAGCTTAATTCATGCCAATATGATGTAAGTGAGTATATTAATAAGGTAAAATTGTACATGTAAGTTATGAAATGTGAAAAAATAAACAAAAACTAATTATCATATCAACGGAAAGAAATATGTCAGGAACAAATATTTTTAGCTTTGGAAAAAGTTTAATAGTAATATGTTAGAAGAAGAACCGTTAACAAATCCCGGGAAAAAGGAAATGAAAAATCCAGTGGACGTTGTCCATCTCAAAAAGACTAGCTGTCATGACTAGAGAAAGAAAAACAAGCCCTGGATAGCCTAAATGAGTTGAGATATATTCCTGCTGGAAGATACTGCCCTTTTCTTTTAGCAGAACTCTCTCCAGTTTACATACGATGCTGATGCACCAACAGCCTATTATCTTCCAATAGGTCTGCAGGGAAAATGAGACTCTCAGTGTACATTCTGCCTATTTTCCTGACCCTGTTACATTTAGCTTCCACCAGTTCTTTCCACAGTTGCTCTGTATTGTGAGTTTAATTCAACAAGCAACGATGAGATAACAAAATTATGTACAAGAGGAACCAACTCCTGATCCATATTACTCCAGCTAAAAATGAAAAGCTTGAAGAGTGACTCAAAAGAAAACTCAAGTATAGAGGAATGCAATCAGCATTAGCGGAGAGGAACTTCAACTAAAAAATATTATTGAATATTGTACGAGGATTCCACCACGTAATTCATAAAAATTACACACTAACCTCTCTAGTCTACGAAATATTGCTAGCTTATGAACAGGCAATTCAATGATATCATTTATTTTGTTCACCGGCATTCCCCCTGTCTCCACTGCAACAGTAAAAATGTGGCAGTTTAACTCGACCGCAACTCCTGCAATCAAGCAACAATTTACCAAAAACTGTAATAGTATTCAAATCTTTGGGAACAGAGGACAAAATACCTAAAGATCATAAGAGATAGCAAGTTGTAGCTTATGAGATTAGACGTAAATTTTAAAACAATTCATGCATAACGTTTACATGTGAAGAAGGAATGCAGTATAATTGGATAAATGAACAGGCACAAAGCCATATCTTTATTAGAGCTCTTTCTAACTTGGTCTGAACCACTAAAAGATAAAGCTAAGTTCTTCAAGAAAGTGAGAAAAGCAACAATTTTCTAGACCATATCCTCCATATCTATCTTTTAACTTACAAACTAAACCAAAACACTAAGTCAATTAACATATACTGTTTTAACGACAAATCTTCATTCATAACTTGAATCCCAGTTCATAGCTTCCTGCCTAAACTATTGTACAAATTCCTTTAATATCCATGGAACAAAATGTCAATGGGCAAAAATTAAACTCTTACTTGCAACGAATAATAACAGGAGTTGGTTTCAAAGCCTTAGGCCCATTTCTAATACCTCTTTTGTGAGGAGATACCTGCAAATGTGAAGTGAAGAGATGAGTATAATCCAAAACTTGATAGTGGAAAGGGTAAAGAGTAAGTTACCTTCTTCTTGGGAACAGCCATCAGCTCCATTGGACCGCCAAAAGAGAAACTGGGCAACCCGAATCCGAAGATGTTGTTGTGCGTATTATCAAACTCCAGTAAAATCAGGGGCAAAGCTTGGATGGATGGTTTGATGGAAGCTCCCAGCGGCGAAGGAATGGCAGGCGCGTGGACCCATCTCCTGAAACCCGATGTGGAGGCGCTGCCAATCTTTAAAATCGCTACGCGAAATGCCATTAACAAAACGGAGGATTTAAGAATGGAAAAGGTGAGAACTTTGAGACAGCCCGGGGAGAAGTGGGATCTTCTCTTTTTCTCGGGAAGCAAACAGGGGCCGGAATATGAAGTTTTTGAGAAGGTATAGGAATGTAGGTTAGACGGAATGAGCAACCAGTGCGTACGTCAGTGGTGTCTGTGCTGGGTCAAGTGTGACCCACCAATGGGTTTATGCCACGTCGTCAAACTTGTATTCGACGTCGCATAAGTTATCTGAGTTGCTTGTTGGAATTAAATCTAAAAATCGAGTGAAAAACTATTAATATTTTTATTTGAGTTCCGTAATTCCATCGTATCCTCTGTCCCTTCTGTTATATACCAATTCTTGAATCATGTAAATATACGGCTGAAATGAAATAAAATAGAGTTGGTATAGAATAGAGGAGACAAAGGATCACATTCCTAATTCTCTACGTATATACACTTCACTTCTATTTTGACATACAATGTAGCATGCAATGATGTTAAAATCGGATCGGACCGGCCGGTCGGATCGAAAATCGTCTGAACTGGCCATGTGTCCAGTTCGGTTATTGTTATTAATCCCTGAATATCAAAACCGGCCGGTTTATCAGAGAGCCGACCGGTTTTCTTAGAAACCGGTTAGTTGATAACCGGATTTCAAGTTAAAAACCCTTTTCGTTCCTCTGATCGCCGTCT
>JANZLD010000236.1:7639175-7650069 GCA_026413575.1 Erythroxylum carthagenense
GATATTTATCGGAATGACCTACGGGCGTTCCGATGGATACCCTATAGTAAGGGGGCGCTACAACACATCAGGCAAAATTAACATAACTAATGAAGATTAATAAAATGATGTCATTTAATCACATAACTAAAACTATATTATTATTAAAAAAGACATAGTTTAATCCCTAAAATAGTTTACGCAGCTCCAATACCTTCATTATTTGTTTTTAGTCTGTGTCATTTGTTTTTAGTTTATTCTCCTGATGCTCTCACTCTTCATTCTTAGTTAGCTAAAATTGAATAAATTAATTTAATTTAAAATTAACAAGTTAAATTTTGTCTAAGAAGATTTTATAAAACTTTTGAATTAAACTGAAAGTCAAATAATTAAATTAAAATTCAAAATTTTAAATTCAAGGCTTGTCTTTTCCATTACTAACCTTAATTATTTATTTATGTTTTTTTTAATTTTCATTCATATAGGAAAGTATAAATTATAGAAATATTCCAACATATTGAGTCCATGTAACTAAAAGAGATTTGATAATTTTGTAGAGTTAATTGAGGCTTTTACCAATTTAGTGGATTCTATGTACAGGGGACAACCAACTTAGCTTTTGGCAAGAGCAGGAAGGACACTAACCTAATGCCTAGTCATGACAGGGTTGGAGTATCATATTCCCATTAAGGTGTTCTAATACTGTTTTATTTAATTTTATCTACACATTTATACAAACCTTAAGGTGTTCTCCTCACTTGGACCAAGCCACCACCGGGATGGATCAAATTGAACACTGATGAGGCCAGTAACCGTACTTCTTTCACAGCGGTCGTCGGTGGCATTTTGCGCGACAGTGCCGACAATTAACTGGGAGGTTTCACTCAAAATCTGGATTGGTGCACTCCTCTATCTGTAGAACTCTAGGGCGTCTACACCGGTCTCTCTCTCGCATGGCAACTGGGTTTTCACCACATTGAGCTGGAGGTGGACTCTGTCGCAGTACACACCCTGCTCGCCTCAACTGCGCGCCACATCCAGGCAATCAATCCTATTATTTTGGGCATCCACGAGTTACTCTCTCGCAATTGGTTTGTTGCACATCGACACGTCTACCGAGAGTGCAACAGATGCGTAGATTGGTTGGCTTCCCAGGCAGCCCACTCCACTGTAGGGGTTACTTTTTTTGTCACTACACCCTCTTGGTGCCATCACTTCCTTATTGAGGATCAGTCAGAGACCTGTGTCCCACAAATTGTTATATAATTAGCTCCGGCTTTCTCTCTTTTTTTTTTTAAGGTAAAAAAAATGTTCGCAACTACCTCGGCAATGAGGGTGAGGTGGAATCAACAGGACACAGCCACAAGTGCAAGTGATACTCCAGATGAGATTACAGGCAGGTACAATCCAAATCCACTACGAGACCGTATTTTTATACATTTTACTTTTATTTTCCTAGTGCAATAATGTACAAATTCCTCACGCCCAAACGTCTAATGTAACACTAACAGCTAACTGCGAGAAGGAGCCGTATGCCTCTCAACTCCTTAATGCAAAGACGGATAGCTTTATGCCAACTTTGCTATAGGAATTAGGAAAAGCTTAAACCAATGTGCATGGGGCTAGCCTAGGAGGCAGGGTCTTAAGACTTTTCACCATTTCTGAGGCCTAGTGTATTTCACCATTTAGTTAAAAAGGCTGTTGGACAGGCCAAAGATGTTTAGTTGCATCCTGTTTCACTTTTACTCATGTCTTCCATTTTTCCAGCAGTCATGGATTCGCTTCTTTTGCTAAAGTCTTCTGCTTAAAGCCGGTTGCTAAAATTTTGCTTTCTTTAACGCATCTTTTTCTTTTTTACTTTGTGGCTGGTTTAGAGACTGTCACACCATTGTTACCATGCTCGAGCTTTAGCCTTGGATAAATGAAGTTGGGAAAAAAAGTGTGGTCTTGCATTAGGCCTTTGTGTGAAAATTTTATGGTTTCTGCTTACTAATGTATAAGAACCCTCCAGGAGTTAGATTATCTGATATTATGTAGAGATTTGAGATTTTCTTTTCATAAAAATATACAACCTCAAAATAGAAAAATAAAATTCCATAAATTACTTTTATCATTTTTCTCGAAGCATATAACAACTAACCTATTGGAATACATTCTTCCTCCACGAGAGAGCAATAGTGTACAGTGCTTTACCAGCAGGCAGCGATATGGTACCAGATTAAACACCGTATCAACCATGTCGCCTCATCCAACTTTCACAGGACCCCTGTTAACTGGTTTCTGAAAGACTCTTACAACTGGTGTTCCATCACCATCATCGTTATCTGTCCTCCATGAACGATCCTTTTTCCTCTGAGGCTTCTTATGGTGCTTATGTGATGCACTTTGCTTCTTCACTGTAACCCTCTTGGTTGTAAGCCCATTGGACATGTCGAAAGAATTAAGGTCATCTAGAACATGCTCAAGTGCAGGTGCATCTTCATTTCTACTACCAGGTGGATTTTCATTATCAGATGGCTCTGACTCGTCCTCATAAAGCGAGCTGGATCCTGTATCATCTTCAACATTGCCTTCGTCACTGGAGGTTCCTGGAGGCAACTCATAGTGCGGTATTTTCCCATCTATGTAATCCTTCAAAATTTGACGGGCAGCTCTAGTTTCATCAGGCAGTCCACTGGATGCAACATATCCACGAGAAGCACAATAAGCCCTCAAGAATTCTGCTGCCAAAGGAGGCCTAGACTGTGGCTCATAAGGCTTAGGTTTTGGTAGGGTAATTTTATAGACTTCTTCAATGACATGCCTTGGAACATGATTGGCAACAACCTGAACAGCTTCCCTGTGCTCAGTCATTCGGTCAATTGGCAACACCCCTGAAGCAACCATCTCGAATCTTGAGCTTGAGAAAGATGGGAAGACTAATCCAGGACAGTCACATAAGGTTAGCTCCTTAGAAATTATCAGTGTTTGGAAATGTTTTGTTTTCCCTGGAGTTGAGGTGACTCCTGTCCGCTTCTGTCCTACCAAGGCATTGATTGTTGAGCTTTTGCCCACATTAGGATACCCAACAAACCCCACCACCACATTCTTAGGAGCTGATTTCCCATGAACATTTCCACCAACCGACTGAACATCAGATGATACAGTGCCACAGGATCCTGATTCCCTCATCTTGACAATCTCTTCTGCCTCCCATTGTAAACGAGCCAAAAGCTCATCTCTGCCATAAATTTTTGTCCAAGGGTCATCCTGCTGAGTGCTTTGAGTCTTCCAGGAGTCATTCAGCGTTTTCCCCTCCAGCACAGCAGAAGCGGCCTTTGCTGACCAGAATAAGAATAGAATTTCATTATGGCGAAAATAGTCCACCCATTTCTGCCTGTCATAGAAGGCATGAAATCAAAATTTTTAGAAGTTGAAGAGAATGAAGAAAGTTAACAGGAAGAATGGGGGCTCCATACAACGGTCACTAACCTGACTGAGAAGGGTAAAAGATCTGCCTTGTTAACAAGGAGTAGCGTCTTTTTGTGCTCATCAATCTCTCTAGCATATGCCTAATTTTTCACAGGATCGAAGTTAACCATCACATTAAAGAATACATAAGGTAAAACAAGAAACATAATATACATTCAAGATTGACTAGAATATCACATGTAAGCCAACAAAGCATTTGTGAGTTTTCAAAATAGAGCAATTGAACTAATACTTTTGTTGCTTTACAGACTCATAACCCAGAAAAAGCTTCAAGTTGATTAGCAAATTGACGGATCCAGAAAGTGAATTCTAAAATTGTGTGTCCAAGCATTGGATTGGTACTTGTTCATGACATTTTGTACTTCCTTTGCCACTAAATCTTATCATGACAGACAAATGTCAAGAGATAAGTATTTAGAAGTGGAAAGTCCAAATAAGTACTAGTAGATATAAAGAATTCCAGAAGATAGATGACAAGTTGGCGATGTCTTGTAGAATATAGATCACTTTCTTGTTAAGAAATGATATTAAAGAGTAAAGGAAAAAAGCAATTGAAATGGAGACCAGATAAGTGTGTATGCTTACCTCAAGGTCAGGACATTGGTAGAACAAGGGATCTCGAGCATCAACAACCATTACCAGCTGGGGAGGACAAAAGAATCTTAAGAGGTTAGGTGAAGGTATCAGTACAACAACTAAATAGTAACTCATTGGCATCAGACATACATATAAATCTAAATCTAAATATATATATACACAGACTCATGGAACCTGATTAATGCTTTGTATTTCATTGAGTTGTTGACGTCAAACACAACCTGACTTGCACCTATCAACATATGTGCTTGAGTTCTAAAATGTTTATTGATTCAAAATTGCATGCAGCGCGCGTACACACATGCATACAGAGAGAGAGAGACAGAGACAGAGATGTCACAGAAATCAGAACAATTTTCAACTTCAACAGCAATCTTCCTATGTCATATGATTCAGGAACAAGAAATTTACCAAATCACTGCGCTCAAGCACCCGCCAAAGTTGTCTCCAAATATCCAGGTTCTTCTCAAACGGGGTAAGAACAAGATTCTCATTCTCCTCAAGACTGAAGGAATTATAAATACATAAAAGCATAGGGAGTATTAAAAGACTATTCCATCAATAAATTATCCAAAAAAGTTTTACGGCTAATATGAAAATATCACCAATAACAACTAATATTAAGCTACAGTTTTCAGTGTCTGCTTAAGTTTTTTTGTCTTGCAACATTTCAGGCATAACGCAAACGAAATGATATGAATTTGGACCTGAAATGTCGAACCCATATAAGATCCAAGCTACAGACTTTGAATGTCTGATGTATAAACCACAGCAATCCAAAAATTTGGAATATTGTTTAATAGTCTAACCTATCACTGAACACGATGTCCAATCATACAGCTAGCAATCAGCCATACTAAATTATAAACAAATCATCGGACAATTTGAATTCTAACGCTGTTAACTGTCAATTTCTGATCCCAGTCAAAAAGGTGAACAAGCCATGATCTTCCTATTAAAGATTCCAAGAGAGACTGAAGAAAAACATTCTAACAAATGGAACCAGTAACCGTTATTTTCTGCTCTTGTGGATGTTCAGGCCAACACCAGATTAAGGCAATAAAAATTCAACAGTTTTTGAGTGCATATCCTTTCAATTCGGAGTCAAGACCAAAAGGCATCTTATAAACAGACCTCGCCAAACTTCTACGCCAGCTCAGGAAAGCTTGCCGTTCATTTGCATCCAGCTCTTCCACAGACATTCCAGCATTCCACTGCGGCCTATGCAAACACATTTCAACTCTAAATCATAAATATTGCATTTGCATTGATGGGAAAGTTTAATAAATAAGAAAAGGGCAATGCCTTCGAGGGACTCGAAGGGTATGAGCGTGCAAAGCCTCATCTCTCTTCTTCTGCTCTCTCCTTTCCTCTGGCGTCATCTCACTTGTACTAGAGCCTGTGTCCCTGGTCAAACACCATCATGGACCATCAAATAACGGCAGATAGATATTCACTTAACTAACCAAAAATTACAATCAGAGCCAATGTAAGAAATTTCAAAACAAAACAAACGTAACAACAGCTAACCATAATCAGACAGAAAAATGCCGACAAAACACGAAAAACTGGTCAACACCCAGAGAAAAATAAAATCCAAACTTTAGACAAAGAAACAGAGAATTCAAATTAAAGAGCAGGGCATACACGTTGATAGGGAGATTAGGGGCGGGGTGTTGAAGGGAGAAGAGACGATCAGCCTCCTCGGCCTGTTCGATAATCGCGTCGATGTCGGATACTTCGGTGACGGACTCCAAAACCTTCTTGTGGAGGGACTTGTAGAAACGACCTTTCTCTTTGGACTGTTGAATCATGTGGTTGTGATGCTTGACCAAAGCCCTTCCTAGCCCTGCTTTCTCGTTCTTCCCCATTGTTGCAGACCACCCAAACCAAACGTCCGACGAAAAGAGTTTTCGATTATGGTATTTAGCTGACAATTACCAGTGCTCGTAATGAGCAGGAGCTTTTAGGTTTTGAGAGTGGCGGTGGAAAAGAAGAGAAGGGGAGGTTTGAAACGTTTCCTCTGATGAAGAAAACATCGCCTATACGTATAATATTTCAATTTGATTTTTGTTTTTCTTGTATTATTTATTCATTTTTTAAAAATTTAACACTTGCTCAAATAATTTCACGTATTTGTTTTTCACGAGTTATATGATAAACTTATAAAGTTTTTTTTGAAAATGAGTAAATTGTATTAACTATAATTTAATTATATGGAGAATGTAAAATCAAAGGATTTAAAGTTAGAAAATCCTTTAATAAATCTTTAGATAATTAAAAGATTTAAAGTTTAATTAAAAAAGATTCTAATAAATGAAAACTAATTAGTTCATTATAGTTTATAAAAATTAATTAATTTATAAAAATTGACAAATTAATTAATAAATTAATTTATTTATGATAATAAAAATTATTAAAATAAATTAAATTAAAAAATTGAAAAATTAATTAAAATTTTAATAATTAAAACTAATTGACGAATTCAATTTTTTAACGAGCTCGTTCAGTCACCGTAGCATATAACTATAATACATTGCATTCTTCATCGTCATCATAACCCAAATTTTTGTAATAAAATAAAATTTAAATATCTGATAATATACAACCTTATTTTTACAATATAAAAAACCTGTATTTAGTAGACTTATTACTTATATATGTGAACCCTCATGTCAGAAAGCTCGTGGTGATGGTCTTCAACCATGACATGATACGGACATGGTCTTCAATTTCAGAAAACTCGTGGCCATTGTTTAACCCATACCCCCAACAGATCCAGATCCATCTTTGGATCCGCCTTTCATGACCCATTCAAATTTTCTTCAACAATTCTCTAGGAAGTCCATTAACCAATCTACCAATATAACAAGCACACGACACCTCAACTGAATGCCTATGTCTTCTCTTTGTCAATGCTCGACTTCTCAGTTGTTAGCTAAATGGTATGGTATGGAATCTCTGAAGAGCAATGCATGCTAAGCAAGCAAAGGTGATATTTTCGTTGAATGTTTATGTAACATCTTTAATGATGTTTGTAGTATATGTTGGCAGCCGATAGTTTTCTCTTTGGGTTTCTTAGTTAGCGGAACCCTCAAATGTGAGTGCGTCTAGTCGCTGAAATGGCCATAGAATGTCTGGTCCTCGGTACTTCCTCTTCCACTTATACTTCCAATTCCTTCGCTATCCTACTTAACTTCTTCCGTTTGCATTGCATATACTAACGCTTTATTTTCTTTTTTGACTTTACTTATTGCCATTAGGTGCCGGGCAGGAAGTGGGCAAGAGCTGCGTGATAGTGTCAATTAATGGAAAGCGTATTATGTTCGATTGCGGCATGCACATGGGCTACGATGATCAGCGTCGCTACCCCGACTTCTCTCTTATCTCTCAATCCGGAGATTTTGATGCTGCCCTCAGCTGCGTTATCATCACTCACTTGTAAAAGATCGAATTTTTTTGTTCTTCTGTTTCTGTCTCTCTTTTTTTTTTTTTGTGAGTTTCTGAGCTTCTATGAGATGGGTTTATCGCAGTCATCTGGACCATGTTGGCGCTCTTCCTTATTTTACAGAAGTATGCGGTTATAATGGCCCTGTTTACATGACGGTAAGGTTCTTAACGTGCTCGACAAAATGTTCGAATAGGAGTTTAATTTTCAGTACAACTGAAAGGAGGAGCCTTGAAGCGTCTTTTTCTAATGAAGTGACTTGGATTTTAGTCTCCGATACCTTGGAAATTATAAGGTTGGGATTCGGGTTTGGAATATTCAAAGCTTTATTCTGCATATAATATGGGACATGGACTCGAATTATGATCCTTGGTGTATGCAAAAGTTTCTAGTCTTATGGCTGCTGGAGTTGTGAAGCTGTGTTTTATGTTCCTTTTATGAACTTTTTGCAGCTATCTCATTAAAATTATGCTTATTGCAGTATCCGACAAAGGCTTTAGCTCCACTGATGCTAGAAGATTTCAGAAAAGTAATGGTAGACAGGAGGGGCGAGGAGGAGACATTTACTGCTGATAATATAATGCAATGCATGAAGAAGGGTAACTTTTTTGGATCAGTTTCATATACTTGATCATGTAACCAATAAGGGCAGTTTCTGATACCGGTTGCACTTGCATAAAGTTGCTAACGTATTTGCTTTGAACTTTTGCTTCCTTGATGCGTTCAACAACAAAGTAATTCTTTTGCAGAAAAGAAATATGCTTTTGATTATTTATGTACAATAAGCAAGAAACATAAAATGTTCAGAAGTTTTTGTTTGATATTTTGCTCTTTATCTTCCTGGAATTTCAATTCTTTATCTTTTTTTCTGTTATTCTTATTTATGTTTGCATTGCAGTGATACCGTTGGATCTAAAGCAGACTGTGCTGGTTGATAGTGATCTTCTTATACGTGCCTACTATGCAGGACATGTAAGATTTTAATTTCTGACACATACTAGAATAATCAGCCTTGTCCTCTTATGGTAGGCAAAATTCTTATTGTTTGCACCATTAAGATGATGCTTATCCACTACAGGATTCGATGAACGTGATTTGAAGACTTTGTTCTCACCATTACTCCTTTAGAAGAAAATAAGATAGAGAAAGGAAAACAGGAATACATGTTGAAGTAATATTATTTGATTGACATGTGGTTCTGACAATAGGCTGTTAATATATTAACTTAACTACTGCATTCAAGTTGTAAGTTATGTTATTTCTTATGTTATTATTTGAATCTTCTATGTCTTAGTGACATTCAGAACCTAAGCAACTAGGATGAATTTAACTATGGGTCTGTACTCTGTAGCCTACATTATTATTAAGTATAGAGCTAAAAGAAGAAAAGGTTATTAGAGAAGATTGATCAACATGATATTCTAATAAATTCACCAGTCATCTATTCCAGCTCAGTTTCCAACCCTAAAGTTTTGTTTCTCCATTCACATCCAGTTAGCTGAAACCCCACGGTTTAGTACTTCGGTTATTAACTACCATCATATTGTGTGATGTGGCTCATATGCATGGAACCCCACGGTTTAGTACTTCTGTTATTAACTACCATCATCGTGTGTGATGTGGCTCATATGCATGGATTCTAAGCATAATTCTTATTATCTGACATTTTAAATAATGTATTTTCGTATTACTTTTCTTTTTAAAATACTATTCATTACAAACTAATCCTACATACAACCAGTTCTTGCATGCTTGGCTTGTGCCCAAACTTGCTACCTGTTTCTAAAAGAAAGTTTTATTTAGTTAGTTTTCACTAAGAACTTACCTTAAGAATCGTATGACCACTGTCTGTAAGCGCTTGCTTGATCTATCTAGACTTGAAATTATAGGATCTTGTCGAATAAGTATACCTGAAACTTTTGTGCTGAGTTTTCATGTAATACTGTCTAGTCCATCTCATTACACCCATCAGTTTGAATGCTTACACATGATGAAAAATTTTAGGGAATTAATTACTTTGGACAGCGTTAGTGGAGAGGATTATTATTTCAGTTTCATGGGAGAAACTATAATAACACAGGAAGGGATGTTGGAGTCACATTTTCATTCTTCATGAGGATTAGGAATAGCTATTGCCTATCTCGGCTCTTGTTTGCCTTAGTTGATCTCATAACAAGAAAATTTCTGGCAATAAAGCTGTCTGTGAGTTTTCTGGTGTATACTGTGGTTGATATTATTCCTGAATTTTACTACATTATTTTATGAAGGTTCTTGGAGCTGCAATGTTTTACGCCAAGGTGGGAGATAGTGCTATGGTCTATACAGGAGACTACAATATGACCCCAGATAGACATCTTGGAGCAGCCCAGATTGATCGGCTGCAACTAGACCTTGTTATAACAGAGTATGAAAAAATATGTTTGCGTGTGGTAAACATATGCTTATAGAACTGCTTGTATAGTACATAACTATATAGAGTATATTTGGAATTTGGGGAATGTTTAATGGGATACTAAACGGAGGAAAACTGCAGAAAAAAGGAAGAGATAAGTTGAAAATCCAATTTTATACTAGCTCCACGAGTGAATAAACCGATTTAACTCCCTATAAGTTTGCAGTCTGTTATGAATGTGTGCTTTATAACATGTTTATTTATTTTGTATGGCATTTTTGTCAGTTTTTTCCACTTGACATGAATTCCCAATTTCGCTTCAAAATATAATTTATTTAAAATGGTGGATTTGAAAGAGATATTTAAAGAAAAATTCTGCACCAATACCAGAATATCAAGAATCACACATGCTTGTTTCTCTATATAGGTGGGTTTTTATGCGTTCGTATCAATTGACACTTAAAAAGGGCCATTATTTACGTTGGTGGTGAGGTCATTGGCAGCTAATTGCATGTCTTTGAATTAGCTTTAGAAAGTGGCCACTTGTCTAAAATTGTTGAAAGCTTGATCATCTTATGATCCCTTTCCCATGTCTAGACTTTGGTGTCAGCAACGATATGTGTAGAAATACAATGTATCAATACTTCAACCAAAAAGTGATTCTACATTTTGCGATGCCTTATGCAGAACAGGCTTTAAGGGAGCAAATAGGCATATTATTGTATGCATTGTTACAGAGATAGTTTCACCGCCTTACAGATGGTTTGCCATTTATTTTTGAGCATCATGAAATATGCGATGCTGAACCCTGAGTATTTTCATTTCATTTGGTAATTGTTGAGTCTTAATTCATTCAGTACTTCTTGTTGCAGTGTAATAGCTTTCAAAAACTTGTTATTTTTATAATATTAGTTAAAATTCAACAGTATGTGTTAGCAAGCACGAGCATCATGGTGAAGGAAATAAACCTCTATTGGTTTATTCTAGACGAAGGAGAGAGAAAGAGT
>JANZLD010000236.1:7650169-7662162 GCA_026413575.1 Erythroxylum carthagenense
GAGCTTGAAAACTCTGTAATTTCATATTTCAATACAACAGTCTTATTCTCTTCATTCTTTGAGCTCCTAACTCATCAGTATGCCATTTGGTGGATATGCAAAAATGTTCTTCTATCTATTAATCTGTTTGTTAACAAATAAATTTTAATATCTGATGCTTATATTGCCTAGATGATGCTATTTGTTTCGGCCTAGAAAATCTATTTTTGTTTGGTGACTGTAATTCTCCTTATAGATCCACATATGCAACAACAATACGTGATTCAAAATACGCTAGAGAGAGGGAATTTCTCAAAGCTGTAAGTACAAAATCCTATGAGTTCCTTATTTGATGTTCATTTCTAAAACTTTTCATATGCTCTGTGATAATCTTTTTCCCTTTTGATTCTTTTTGTACCAATAAGATTTACTTATTCTTTTGATAACCCTATATAGGTACCTTTAAAGTTACAATTGTTGCAGTTAAACTATGTTGTAAGAATCTGCTTTTACATTTTTTTTAATGCCGTGTGAGGAAAATTTGATTAGGAAGATTTAAAATATGAATGCCGTTACAGGATCCTATTTTTAATGGTTGTTTTATGCAATGAGATACGTACCTTTTGATATTGGATTGTAATATTAACCATATGAATTGAAACATTGATAAATATAATTCTTCTCTACCTTCTTTTCATTTTTTTTTAAGGGTTGAGGAGGGGTTGCTTGGTGCAGGTTTTGATGTGGTTTTATAAAGCTTTTGGTATTTCGTAGGAATTCTGGTTATTGAAACTTATTAGCATCGATTAGGAAATATGGATAATGTTTCACTCCTTGAGGTGCCAACCAAGATACGGGGATGTATTCTCTAGCATAATTGTGCATCTACTTATTCTGTATGATCCATCCCTTGGACAAAATCATGTTAGAATTAGATACGACGCCTTTGTTACATCCATGGGCTATAACACTTCTTTTTTGCTTTTCACATTATAGATGTATTTATTTCCTTTTAGCTATGTCCTTTAATAGAAACAAAAAACTGAAAGGAAGTTACACCATATAACTTGAAATCTTTCTGGTATGTGATTGCTTTATGTACCATAAAAGCCATCAAGGGAAATAATTGGTTAATTTCTAATGAGTTTAAAACTCAAAGATTGCTCATTGGTCTTTATAAAATTGGGAAAGAGTTTACATGTGTGAAAATCAGAGAATAGTTAACTGAGGGCTTGATAATAACTCAAGACCCTTGTAGCCTTTATATAGAACCAATTATATAAGGAAAAGATCTTAGGAATAAAGAGAAAATCACAGAATAAAGAGATCATACTTTTCCTAATATAGGTATTTCCTAACGTCTAATATAGATGTTTTCTAACAACATAATCTTTTATGTTGTTCAATTGTGAAGCTTACATTTATGAAGGCAAAGCCATTAACTTTGCATCTTTATTAGAGTCTTATGTAAGTTAAATAGTACAATTAAATAGCACATGTGTACTCAAATGCACTTTATAGCCTCTTAGAAACTTTGTAGTATGCCAAAGATTCCTACAACTCAATTGTGGTTTATTTGAACCCATAATCACTTAAAATAGTCGTTAGAGACACAAACTAGCCTTTACAATGGCTAGCTTTTGGCACATTTGGCTAGTCGATGCCCATTTGGGTGGGTTATCAGCTAACCAAACCCTTAGCCGAACACCCAATACTCTTTACTTTTGGAAAACATCATCGAGTAGCCAACCAAAACCGTTCAACTAACCCATGACCCATCGGTCAAAATATTGGCTAGTTAAATGTCTAGCTAGTGCAAAACCACCCATTCTATTTGTAAAAATTACTAGATTAGGCCAATTGAATCAAATCTTAGGTTAGGCAAACTCCTACATAAACCACTTTTCAAAAACATTTGAAGTAATCAAGTTTCAAGCAGTTAAAGTTTTTCAAAAGCATCAAAACACCTCATTTTGACAATAAATTGATTCAAAACTAATTAAAATTTTCCTCTTAAGTTTGTTTGGAGAACAAGAATCCTTTTAAAAGTTCAAAACAAAATTTATCTCAATTATAAAGGGGTTTATGCTTATACTTTACACATAAATGATCATACAATGATTGAGTCCCTAATTTGTTGAATGAATAAGAAGAGATTACGAGAAAGATTAAAATGATTTGTTTCACATGGAATGGCTTTATTCTTTTCTGTTTTTGGTTTATCTGACTTGAATTTCCTTGGCTCTCTTGAATTGTATTTGGTACTTCACTTTGTTCGTATTGATTCTTTGAACACTTTGTCACCCATTGAACCCATGCTTTCACCTTTTTTTGAATCTTTGACAAATTAACTTACTAATACTGCTAAATATAAATATATTACAAACAACATATTTTGTTATCATCAAAATTTTGAGTTAGAATTTCACTTGGTCCAACAAAAACATCTCATTATAGTTATCTGTCTAGTTAAGAGGATATGTACAATATTTTATTTTAAATCCTAAACACCTAAGATATTCATATTTTTATTGTAGGATAATGTTATTCTTTGGTGATATGTACACGAATGTGTTTTTGACATATTAAGAACTATATTATGATTTTTTTAATAATTTGTGACAGCTATTGTTATGAACTCATACAAGTTAGTGTTAACCTAGACATAAGTAAATATTATGCATGATTGAGTAGGTATTTTGCAACCCATAAATAAGCATCCTTCTTGCCTAAATATTGCAGGTCCATAAGTGTGTTGCTGATGGAGGAAAGGTGCTTATACCTACATTTGCACTAGGCAGAGCTCAGGTATTTCTTTCTTTGGGAAATAAATTTTGTACCTACTTGAATACGATTTATTTTAATGTGGAGGTTAATATTTGTTCTTTTATTTATAAAGATGTCAACATTGTGGGTTAGTCATACTTCTTTAAAGTAGAAAGGTACTTTTTTCCTTGTTTCATATTTTGTTATGAACGTCCACCTAGTAATGAATGAGACTCATTGTTTCATATTGTGTTATGAGACTTAGTGGAAGAAAACATTAAACTAGATAATTATTACGAAAAAATGGAGCAATATATATAAGGGATGCCAATAATCATACATTAGAAAGAAATACAAAATTCCTAGAGTTAACAATACTATTCAATATTAGAGTATGACCTCAAAACTTCTTCATTGTTCATTCCCTCATCCTGTTTCCCATTGTATATTTTAAGGTACATCTCTTTAAAAGAGATTTTGTTCCTACAGTGATTGAAGGATATTCTGGTAAAGAAAAGCTAAACTATTAGGAACACCTCAATTGATGTATGAAGTTAGAATATTGGTGAGTGAATGGAATTAAAACTAACGATAATTGGTTAAGTTGGTTGAATTCCATCTTGGTGAAGTTGACAGAATCTAGAGTTTTTATCATTTCTAGGCTTTTATATAAACTATGAGCAAGAAGAAAAACTTTTCAATTGCTTCAACTTCTTGTCTCAAGATCTGTTTTATAAACATGGAATAAATGTTAGCACTCGATAATACTTTTTAAAGTTTGATACAACTTCAAAATGCTGAAATGTAAAGTCAAATTGGCAGAAAAATCGTAATATTATGAAGATTATCTTTAAAAGAAATAAAAAAAATCTGCATATTTTTACGGTAGATTACAAACTCTAATAAGATTTCTAATTAAACAAAAAAAGCTAAAAATAAGTAAAAAGACAAATAACTTTAAAATGCACTTAAATTCTACACTCCTTTTGATTGTGCTTTTGACACTTAGTTTGATTAAAGAATCATCTACTACCCATTCCAATATCAGTCCCTTCTATTTGAGAAAGCCTCAACCTTAAAGTTACCTTGGACATTTGCATATAAGGCATCATTTGATAAAGGTTATGGAAAAATATACACCACATTCCACATCAATCCTGTCCACTTAAGAAAAACTCCACGACATCAGTTTACCTTAAACAGATAATATAAAGGATAATTTAATGAATAAAGTGGACAAATGTTCTTTATGTTAAATGTTTTGGAATTTCCCATGTTATCTGACAGGTTTATAGCAAAGGTGTTGTCATTAATCTTCTTCAAGTACTACTATTACCTATTATTTCTTTGTTGCAATAAGTCCTTATCAGAGACCTTTCTTTTCGCCGCTTGATCTCCAATTCCAAAATCCTGCTTCTTGTGGTCTTGATCTACTGATTTCTTGTACTTGACAGACACTTCCTTTAATTTTGTATCACTTTAGCCTAGTTTCAGCTTCTCCTTGAAATAAGCTACTAGTCTCTTTTTCTGAAAGTGAACATTCTCTGATGCTAAAGAACTTAAAGTTTGTAGAAGAAACAGAAGAGGGCAAATCACTCAACCACAAGCTTTAATTTGGTGAAATAAAGAGTGGGAGTTGAAGTGACAGCAAGGACAACTGGGGCTGAAATTTACTTTATGTTGGGTTTTCCTTATTAGATAGGAAATAAAACTAGATAAATTGTTCTAGTTGTTAAGGACTTAAGCTTATTTACAATTAGAATAAGGGTTTCAAAAACATTTTTTTATGTGTGCACTCAGCTCTTCAATAAAACAAGACTCGAATTTTCAACTAGAAAATCTGATACACTTTTCTAAGAGGGATTCTTAGACTCAATGGGTGATTCTTAATTCTCTACCCTATATTGTTTGTTTCCTCACTAAAATTCCCACACTTTTAGCATGAAATTCCTGCAACCTAAACGAAATATAATGAACCTGAAATTCGAGCACCCAAGTTTTATAAGTTTTGTGAGTTTTGGCTACTAGTTTGATATCTCTTTTATTTATCTCTTCAAACATTGTTATCTTCATGTTCAACCTCAAATAGTGCATCAAAAGGCTATCAGAAGAGTGGTACGCAACTTCTTTTACAAAGCAAAAGTAGTTTCAATTTCTTTCCACTTGAACTTCCTTTTTTCTAAGCCTTCTGCACCTCTTTAATTTTTGTTCTTGCCACTTTCTCCTTCTTATGTCCATCACTGCATGTAAGGGTATCTTGTAACTATTACCATTACTCCCCCTCTTCAACTCTTTAGTAGAAAATTCAAGCCTTTTTCCGACTGGCCGATTGAATTCAAACAAGCAGAATCGTAAAATTTATACTGACTCCAAATATTTTGGGTCACCCAAAAAATGATAATAAATCCCGGCAGTAATTCGTTAATAAGGAATTAAATAATTAATATTCAAATAAAAATAAAATAAAAATAGGGCAAATCCACTCCAATTAAGGCAAAAAAAAATTCAATATCCTCCATCCCAACAACATCCAAATTATCCCCTTTGTAATTGTTGCGAGGATATTCTAGCTTATTCTTCAACATTAGTTCGGACCTAAACTCCTATTTTGTCTCTAATGATGGCTTCTTGTCTCCAAATATCTAGTCTCTTGCTTCCATTCAATCTCCCTCAAGTAATTCCCCTCTTAGCCGTATAAATTCTATAATCCACTCATATACAAATTTCTAACCCTGATGGCATCTTTGATGCTATTGAAACAAATCTATCAAAATTTGGGGGAAGAACTTCCTCCTGTAATAGTTGCTCATTTTGTAATCTCCATATACTATGAAAACCTGTCTACTTCTGCAATCCAATATAAAAATTCTTATAATCAAATTTTCTTCAAAGGAATATATACCTTTAATTTGATTTTGTTGATATCTTTGTCACCATAATCATTCATTTTGTATTCGACATTTCTTACAGGTTTTGTGAAGAAATCATCATCTTGATATGAATCTTCAGTGTTGACCTGTTATTCATGTTCATATACAGGAACTTATCTATCAGTATACTATCAAGAAGCTAAATCTTCAAAGTTTTTATTGGCAACTACACTTAAAGCGTCAAATTGATTTGTAATTTCTTCAAAGTATCATTCTAAATGACGAAATCTGGTTTCCATAAGAAGCTCTGAATGCCACCTTGAAATATTGCAAAACAAATTGCAAGGTTTGAATTATCTGATCTCCATCATAAGATACTTCAACCTACACCTACACCTACGTCATTTGCTATTACAGTGATTGAGTTCTCTTACTTTTATAGAGCCTAATATGGCATATAAGCATGAAATAAAGATTAGTTCCCAATTATACTTTTGGGATTTCATAAACAAATATATCAGAATGTTGAAATGTAAACTGAAATAAGGAAAAAAAACTTCGTAATATTATCAAAGTTGTCTTCTTAAGGAAAGAGAACCACATATTTATGCGATAGTGATTGTAAACCCCCTAACAAGTTTCGTAATTGAATAAGAAAAATAATTGTTATTTTATGCAGATTGGTTGAAAATTTTTCTTTTGATGGGGCAAATAAGTTTTTTTATTGTAAGTTTCTCTTTTCTGCAAAAGAATGTAATTTCATGCTTCAATTCTTTCTGATTTTCTATAATTGATTTGTCTTGTTGCAAAATGTATCATATAGTAGGTCTTAATTGTTATTAGGTGTTATACATCTTATACTGTTCTTCTATAGGACAAGTTTTGGTCCTCTTTCATTATTTACTATATTCTCCAATCAGGAACTCTGTATATTGTTGGATGACTACTGGGAGCACATGAATCTAAAGGTTCCTATTTACTTTTCTGCAGGTATCGCTTTTGTGCTTATCTTTCCTTCCATGTGTTTCAGTGAGCATGTTATCCTGATGTTTTGAGTGCTAGCTTAAACTTTTGGGATAAGCAGTTTTTTATCTGCTCAGTTGCTGAATGAGATTACAATAGTCTTCATCCTTTCTTAACACCACTTGGGAATGCATTTTTAATATAGTTTTTTATTTCTAGGTCTTCTAATGATCTCGATGTTTATTTTGCAGGCTTGACTATTCAAGCAAATATGTACTACAAAATGCTTATCAAGTGGACCAGCGAAAAGATCAAAGAGACATATGCTACACACAATGCATTTGAATTTAAAAATGGTACTGTGGTAGTTCAATTTGATGTTTCTTGCATGTAGAATGTGAGTAATTTTCTGGATGTCTAGTTGCTGCTCATTATGGGGAACAGAAAGCCAAAGTCCCTCTAGTGAATCTTTTCCTTTAAGTATGATATCCAGTCAAGCTAACATGAGCAGCGACAAGACATGTTTAGAACGTCTTCAGTTTTCCAATAATTTATTATAATCAGAAATATAGCTTTCCCTCTTCAATTTGTTTTGTTCAGTTACATGATTATTCAGATTCAAGTTTATTTTCTTTTCCTTTCTGAAATGCTTCCTCTTACTTTTAGTATGGTTCCTGCTAGAGTCTCATCTGCAGATGGTAAATACTCTACCTGGTTCTGGAACAATAGAAAATAGTATACCTGATGTTTGTTAACAGAAGTTTTCTTAGCAACATGGAGACACATATTCAGGTGTTCCATCAATAACTCATTGATTGGCCTGTTGTAGTTCGCAACTTTGAACGCTCTCTAATAAATGCTCCTGGACCATGTGTCCTTTTTGCAACACCCGGGATGATCAGTGGTGGTTTTTCACTTGAAGTGTTTAAGCATTGGGCTCCTTCAGAGAAAAATCTCATCACATTGCCTGGGTAAGCTACTTAACTCTTTCTTTGTTCCTTTTCAGGAGACTACTTGAAAAGCTATCATTAGCCACCAGTTCCATCCATGAAAAAAGATTAGCAAATTCCCATGCATAGGATTTTAAGCTACATCTTGTGCATAATACTTCTGAAATTGTACTCTTTAACTACTTAATATGTTTATAATAATTAATATGGAAGGGCAAAGAAATGAAAGAAATAATACAAGGAAGAAAAGGTTCTCTGCTTTAGTGATTAGAGCCCTTAAATTCTATTGTTTACAACATTTTATATAGGCACTAAACATGTGTTAGATTTTCTTGAATCTCTTAATTAGACATGATGTCATTCTATTATGTTTGGTTGCAGACCCTTTCTGCTCTATTTGGATCATTCTTACTCGTCTGAAAACAATCATCCAATCATTCTCTTGAATATTTAGTACTTCCACATTTAATTGTATAAACCAGATAAAAAGTATAAGCTAGGCGTCTATAGTGCTTTCAAAAATCAAAATGGAAGCATTTCTTTTGGGTATCTTTGCATTATGTATACAAGACAAAAAGTTTGTGAGTTTCTTTTAGTAAAGCTGAACATGGAGGTCTGATGACCATGTTTCAGTTAGAAACCTATCATAATAATTCCCATGGTTACAGGTCCTACAATATTATTAACTGACTCTGTTTCGGAAATTTATAGATATTGTGTGGCCGGAACCGTTGGACACAAGTTGATGTCAGGAAAACCAACTAAAGTTCATTTGGACAAGGACATCCAAATTGACGTGCGATGCCAGGTATATGTTCATCTCCTCTGTCTTTGGACATTTTGTTTGTTAACACAATTTGATGCATCTCAAAGAATATAAGATCCTGCATTCTCTTTAAAAACAAAGGTATGTTTTGGGTTGTTGGTTGGGGGGAGCGGACGTGGAGGTTGATTGCATTGTGCATGCATGTGCATGTGTATGTTGGGAAATGGACAATGTTTTCAATGTTTTCTATTTTGTCCATCTGTAGAACAGTCCTGATAATATGCTTAATCTTACAGATTCATCAGTTGTCCTTCAGCCCGCATACAGATGCCAAAGGGATTATGGATCTGGTAAAGTTTCTCTCCCCTAAGAATGTGATACTGGTTCATGGCGAAAAACCTAAAATGGGTACCCTTAAAGACAAAATTCAGTCTGAATTGAAGATCCCTTGTTATGTTCCTGCAAATGGAGATACTGTGTGCATTCCTTCAACCCTCTTTGTGAGAGCACAAGCTTCAGAAACGTTTATTCGCAGTTGCACAAACCCTAATTTCAGATTTTTAAGTTCGAGCTGTGAAGATGAATCGATGTCACTAGAAGGAAACCCAAATCCCATATCTAGACTTCGGGTAAGTGACGAAAGAGTTTCTGAAGGGATTTTGGTTATGGAGAAGAGCAAAAAAGCAAGAGTGATACATCAAGATAATCTTTTGCTCGAGTTGGGACAGAAGAGACAAGAGCTCCAATTTGCTTATTGTTTCCCTGTACATGTTGACAGATCGGAAGAAACTCTGAAGGAAGACCCTTTCACAGCACTTGATGTCCTTGGTACCTCACATAAACGCCATCTGATTCAACTAGTGTGCACTACGCTTTCAGATCAACTTTATGAAGTGGACCTTCTTAACCATGGGGAGCATCTTCAAGTTGAGTCCTTCAGTGCATGCATATGCTCAAAAAACAACTGCCATCATCGAGTATTCGATAGTTCTCGAGAAAGCTCAGTTTCATTGTTCTTTTGCTGCACTTGGTCTGCAGCAGACGAAAAGCTTGCATGGGAGATAATTTCAGCTATGAAGAAGTACACTTTGAGCATCAATTGACTGTTGAGAAGATTAAAGTATCGTCATGGAAGTATGTTATAGTAAGAGCAGTTGTTTACTCAAAGAATCTGTTAAGATGCACTGGAAGGATCAATTACTGAATTGTTCATCTCCCAGGATGCTGTCCAGGAACTGCTTGGTTACTGAATTGTTCATCTCCCAGGATGCTGTCCAGGAACTGCTTGGCATGGAGCAATCAAGTGTCTGAACTCCTTATACTTCGGTAACAAGCTGTCTAGCATAGTTCTTTCTATAAGTTGAGTTTTGATGTTTACTCTTGCAAATTCTGTCAAAATATTAAGTCAAGGTGTGTACATACTCGAGCTTTGATTTAGACAGATTGAGAAATGATTCTGTCATACTCGAGCTTTGATTTGCATTTCGAGTTACTCTTGGACAAGCAGAGTTGGGGAAAAAAGTATGGTATCTTGCTTTACTCCATAGTTAGATGTTTTAATGCTCCTTGCGAGTAAAAACTGTCAACAAAAAAGTGCTGAAGTTCCTCGTGAAACACCAAAACAACACTTCATACAAGGCAAACTCTTAACAAGACCACAACAACTCGTACTAATACAACTACTTGTCGAAAAGGATGCTTATGACAGTCCTAAACAACTGACCTCTCTTGTTATTCAGAGCTTCTCTCACACCCTTCTCATCGGGCTCCAACCCTTTAGCCTTCAACTCCGTCAGAAACCCCCTAGCCTCCTCAACCTTGTGCTCCCTAGCAAAACCCTCGAACACCGCCGTGTAAGTAGGCGCACTGGGTCGCATTCCTTTGCCCATCATCTCAATCACGTACTTGGTGGCCTCGCTCAGTTTGCCGTCGTTAGCCAGACCCTTGATAAGGACTGCGTAAGTGTAAGCATTTGGAGAAACCCCAGAAGCAAGCATGCGGAGGAAGACCCTCTGAGCCTCTTTGGACTGACCGCCGCCGGCGTTGGCGTAGGCTTCGATGACGGCGGTGTAGGCCACAACGTCGGGCATATGACCCTTGTCCTTGATTTGAGAGAAAAGCTGGAGGGCTTCATGGGTGCGTCCGTCTTTAGACAAAGCGTCGAACATCTTGACTGCATGGTTGATGAGGCCACCATCGGAGCGCATCTTGTGGAAGATGAGTTGGAGGTCTTTGGGGTCGTCGGGATCTTCGATAGTGGGCTTCTTGTTAAAAGGGTCGTAAGGGGGTGGTAGTTTTGCGGTGTCGATTTCGTTTCTAAGTTTAACATTTTTGTCCTCGTCCTCGGCATCAGAAACAGAATCGGAATCGGAATCGGAAAGGGAAAAATTAACCTTAGTGTTGACGATTTTTTTGTTAATGGTGGTGGGTTCAGAAGAGAAGCGTCTAGCTACTGAGAGTTGGGAGAGAGGAGGAGGAGTCCAAAGAAGAAGCAAACGACGTTGAAGTAGGGAGTGAGGGATAGAGAGTAAGGAGCGACAGAAAGCCATGAAACTTAATACAAGGATCAGTGAAATGCAATTGGTTAATAATAATATAAGACGGCAGGACCCTGAATTGAATGTCTCAACTGAAAATGTTTAACAAGACTAGTGGGTTAATTGCACTGTGAAGCACCAAGGCGAGTATGGCCTTCTCAAGCTTGTCCCTTGTAGCTGTACCAAAGGCGTTGGAACTTTCTTTATATATTACACGACTAGTCGGAAGAAACAGGTTCTTGATAAATCCTTTAAAAGGATCTGGTGGTACCCGATAGGTGTTGTGTTAAAATAAGTGACTTTGATATCAAAATGACCAGCATAATTGGCAAGTCAGTCGACGTATCTGTTACTTTATCGATAGACGTGTCGATAAATAACAATTCAGTTCTGATTGAACAATTCATTAATGTCTCGAACTATAGAGTTGAGAGACTTGAGCCGGTGATTCGGGGAAAATAGGACATCAATCATTGCTGTGGAGTTTACTTCAAATTCGATCCATTAGTACCTCAAATTTTACGCGACGGTCAATCCGGCATAAACTTTCCAGAGTTTCACTATAACTAGAGTGGACTAGTCAAAATTTTGAATAAATCCTCCCTACCAGTTGCCTTCGCTATCCCAAAGAAAACCAACCAGTAGGCATTGGAGCTTTCATCATCGATGACTCGCTCATTATCTTACTATTTAACCATTACCGTAGGAGGCTGGATCGTTGTACCTTGACTTCTCTCTACTGTTTGTCAAGTGGTTATTGCTACTTTTTGCTGCATGTTACATCGACCAAGTTTTGACATCTTCAAGTGGAAGAAGTCCATTATGCTTCTCGCATTACTTTCTTAAGAAAAGTCATCATCGCCAGAAGGGGTCCAAAGTTAATTTTGAAATTTAAAATTCGGGTTTTGTTTTTTACTATTATTTAAATAAATAATTAAAAAATTTAGAAAACATATAAAATATGATAATATTTAAAAAAATCAGATCTCATCTTATCATGTGACATACTCTTGATATCATGAGAAATTAAAAATATTAAATTTCTATCAACGTAACAGACGACGAATTAAGAATTAAGTTCAATATGTTATAAAAGATAGAAATAATATGGTGTACCACTAATTGTAGACGCACCATTTCATAGTTAGTATAGATATGGATT
>JANZLD010000236.1:7669043-7693726 GCA_026413575.1 Erythroxylum carthagenense
CTCTTGATTTATTCCTGTTTTGCTTCATTTTATTTTTTAAAAGAATTCATTCTTGATATTTACAAAAAATAAAAAAGATCATTTTTTATTTTACCCAAAACCTATAAAACATTAAGAATGGGCTTGGAGGAAGATTAGGAACATACGAATGATAAAAAAAGAAGGCAAATTTCTAACAAATCATTTTAATTATGTTAAAATATATAATAATTAGATGTTTGTGATCTATGGATATGCATTTATTGAGCACAAATTTAAAATCATCTTATTAAAATTTAGCAAAAAAATAAACCCATTAAAATCGTAAGTGAATAATCACAAAAAAAAACCTATTTTTGTTAGAAGGATTGACTTAAGAAAGTCGAATTCATAATTATAAGGTGTTCTTATCCACAAAAGTTAATTTAATCCCATTGATCATCAAATATATAGACAATAGTAAAGTTGAAATTGCGTTTACTAAACTTAAGCAAGAACTTATGAAACTTAAGAGTAAGCCTTAAAATAATTGGTAACGTTATTTATTTGTGATCGTAAAATTACAAGTTTAATTCACAAAAAGTACCTCTTTATAAAAATATATAAAAAAAAAGACCACGCATGTTATAACCATATTCATAAACTAACACCATAATCATAGAATCCATGCAAAACAAGCTTAAAAAACAAAGGGGATCGATTTTCAAATGGTATTTAACATTAAATTCAATCAAAATATAAAGTTTCTACAATGTAGACTAACGATATTTTCAATAAGAGTTCCAATATATAATTTTTATAACAATAAGAACCATCTAAAATAATAGAAATCAAATTAAATAAGGCATGACCCTTTTTGCCTTGATATTTCTTTTTGCACCAAAGTGAGGATATAAGAAGGGAATACAAGACCTATCTTAATATTAATCACGATAACGGATTGAATACCAAAATTTGGCCTATTCAAACCATCATTTTGATCATTTAATTTTTTAATTATTAAATAAAATAATGCCCTTTTGTCCAAATTCGCTGGAATCATTCAAACTAATTCTTTCTAATCTAAACTTGATCCCAACTATCTCAAATTTGACCCATTAATTTCAAACCAAATCAAGTTAAAATTATCATCTCTACTTAAGATGTTGAAAGAATTGTGCCTAATGTTTTAAAAACTGGACCGGATCGTCCGGTTTGATCGGAAATGATTTGAACCGGTTAGTGGTCTGGTTCGATTTTACCTAATAACTTCTATATATAAAAACTGACCAGTTCAAATATTTTTCGGTCGGCCGGTCCGGTTTAGTTTTTAAAACTTTGATAGTTTCCTTATATTAATATTTGAATAAATTTTATTATATCTATTAGCATATTAAAATTACTATAAAATTAACCTTTAATCTTTTTTAATTACGGTATTAAGCTCATAAGATCGTTATCAAATAAATATTTATATTATTTAATTTGTATGCATTAATAAATTTATTAAAAATAAAAATCTTAAATGTTTATTCTCCGCGGTTTCCTGTTGCTTCCTCTTTTAATCCTAATCCAACCTAAAGACTTATAGGAAATGATCATTTTTATTATTAATTTATTATATAATAATAAACATTGAAGTATTTTTATTTTTATAAAATATTTTATTTTTACTTAACTTTATAAATTTTACTTCTTATTTATTATATACTGATTTTATAGCGGCTCATTATCGATTGAAACTCTAAACTTTAAATCTTTCGTTCAATCGGTTTGATGTCCGGTCTGATTTTTAAAACATTGATTGTACCATTACACTAACATCACTACCCCTTCAATTGGTTCCAAGGAGAAGTCCATGAGGATTTGCAAATTAAACCAGGCACTTAGTTTCGATCAATGATTTGTCAAGTAGCTCACTCAAAAGTGCGTGGTTTGTGTTGCATCGTTATTGAAAGGAAAAAAAAAAAGAGAAGCCTTTTGCTATGAACTAACATAGCAACTAGTTGTGTCAACAATCACTAAATATGATAATTAAATACATGCAAAGCTAAACATAGTATCCAAACTCTGTCTAGAGCAATGAAGAATGCAAATGACTTTGTGCTATGATTCAATCCAGTGGCATGATTTACAATGTTAAATAAAGTGTATTTCTTTCTGCCTCCATAGCTTATCGAGAAACGCATTCATGAATCGTGATCCAATGGAGACTAGGTAAGAAACCAAAAGGGATTATATGACATGAAGACCAATTGCTCCAGGAAAAAAGAAACATGTATTTCAAATCGAATACGGCTTTATCACATAATTTAACAACAACAATTTCAATGACCAAGCAACTGCAAACCAAACCTGCTTCTCTTATCATCCTGACGAGTCAGCCACCATCCTCAGCCTTGCCTTGTAAACCCAACTTATAAGCTTATGACAGGAACACTGCAATGTAGTTGCATCTCCTCGGAACATTGTCCTATGTATACAAATTGTACAGCCTCATGGATGCAGAACCCACGTATTCTCATTCAGCTTCCATCAGATTCTTAGTGCTAAGATCAGTAGCTTGTGGGACAAATTCTGCAAAATTAGAACTACCTTGTCCATTTAGCTTGGATTTATCCCTGACAGACTTGTGAGCTTCAGGTGTCCCTCTCGTAGCAACTCTTCCCTTCCTAAGAGCCTGTGTCCCAGAACTCCCTCCTGCTCCATTTTTTAAAATCTTGGATAAAACAAATCAAAATGTTGCCAATGATGCGAATAACCCAATAAACTTTCAGAGCTTAATCTAAAAAATCAAAGTTTTTTAGAGGAAGGAACCCCCATTCGAACCACAATAAAGAACTCCGTATGTACATAAAGAACTTCATTATGTATAAAACCACCTGTTACTACTGACCAACTCAACCATCATTTTGTCGACAACCTAGAGACATGCATATTAGCAGGCAAGCTCACTTTTCATATGCAATGAAATGCCGCACAATTTAATTTCAGTTTTATTACCATAGAAAGCAATATGCTTCCATCTTATGTGTATACTGCATTTCTTTTGAACCTTAAAGAACTGACTAAGATTAGAACAATAGCAGGCTTCTATTCAACACATGAGGGAGAGAGAGAGAGACTAACCACTATTAGACAGAGACAACCTCTTTCTCGTCTGTTTATCTGGCGGTGTGGATGTCTGTTTTGGATTGCTGCGAGATCTTGTAAAGATACCTGGTTTTGAGTTGCCTTCTTCAGCCATATCCTCTAGAACTGGCTTTGACTTTGGCTTTGGCTTAGCATAAAGTTTGTTGGACGGGTCTAACATGCCTGCAGACATACTAGGTGAAGAACTACCTCCATCAGAAAGAGATTGGCCAGCTTTATGGTTTGAAACATTTGGTTGAAGATTTGATGGAGCTGGTTTTCTACTGGTGGACTTTGACTGAGGTTTTGTGCCATTTGCACCCTCAGTTGTTCCATTTTCAAGAATCTTCACTCCATCCCTGAGATTTATGTCAACAAAGCGATTCTCCCACGGACGAACAGCCATCCATCTCTCCAACCAATTCCAACCCCAACTGCTTTTATCTGGTTCAAAACCAGAGAGTTCAGCTTGCTGTCTTGACCCTGCCTGCCACTGCATAAATAGATATTTACCTCAAATAAGTATCTGCCGCAGCATGAAACACCCTCAAGATGCAAGTGAGCTTCTGAAGCAAATTCAACATATAGAAAGAATCTCATTCAAATTTAAATTATTAACAAAAATTTAAAACATGACAATGGAACATAACGAGTATCCAAGCTGCAGTGTCGACAGGAAAAAAAAAGGTGATATTTGACATTTTGGCATGTTCAATATCAACCCTAACTAAACATGAATCACTATCTACAGAAATGGCAATTTAAGTTCATGTGGAGTTTTCACATGTAAGATGGCTGGAAACCTGAAATTTTATGATCTAAAATTATCTCCTGCACTTTACAATCACCTTCATACAAAATGTGAAATGCTATCCCAATACGAAACCAAAGCAGCTCCCTACTTTTACCTGATGGGCTAGTGCATATGCCATTGCCCTCTCCCTCTTAGCTGCAGCCTCCTGTCTCTTCAGCAACTTGGCTTGAATTTGTTCAACAGATCCTGCAATATCGCACCAACCTCCCTGTGTCATGGAAGAAATGGATGAAGAACCCAGTAAGTATTAACAACATAAGAAAACAGCTATATGAAACTAAAAATATGTAATTTCCATGTAAAAAGGGCAGACATTTGTGGCTCAATCTTAGATAATTGGAAGTAAGCATATTTCTATAAATTGAAAGGACTAGAAGAGGGCCTTGCTTACGCTTTTCATTTTCAACATTAGGCCAGAATTGGTCAATCTTCATTAACTATATGGATTGAAACACTAAAAAAAAGAAAAGCTCTAAATGTGGAGCAAGAAGTAGCTGTAAAATGGTTTAAATAATTTGCCAAAAGTTTTACATCTTTAGTTACTAAAACTCACTGCTCTTCATGCTACCTTCATGACACAACGTGGTTAAACATTGAACAGTTTTGCAAGAAATTATAAAAATAAAATGACGCTGACTGAAAATCATCCCCCTATTCAACAACATCATATTAACTTATTGGATTTGGTGATAAAACTCAATCTGAATCCCTCTCAGACAGACCTAAATCCCCTTGTTCAACAACACCATGTTTATCTAATGGAGTTAGTGACAAAACTGCATCTGAACCCCTCTCATATAGACCTCAATCTTTCTGTCAATGTCTTTACCATTTATAAAAGGTACAATAATCAAAATAAACACAGATAAAAATTTCTGCAGCTGGCAAATTGGCCAATAAGCATCAACTGTTGACATGAAAAAATGAGTAAAATACAAGAATTTTTCTGAATGTACACAGAAGAATAACTCAAGTCAATCAAAACAAGAACTGTCATGCACATGTCTCATATAAGTATGTTGCATACCAATACATGTACAATCAGACAAGAAGGGAAAGAGAAAGAAAAGAAATTTCACATAATTAACCTCTATTTCTCGAACCCGAGCTTCATTTGCAAGTTGTTGTTGAAGCTTCTGTTGAGCAATTTCACTTTCCAATGCCAAGCGAACACGCCTTGCTCGTACACGAGCTTGGACTCTCACTAAAGCTTGCATGCAGCGAAGCGTAATTGCAGCCTGTTTCCTCACAGCTTGGCCCCGGACAAGCGCTTGAAGCCTCACCAAACCTTTCAAAGCTTTTAGAGCTCTTCTAGCCTAGTCATATGCCAAAACAATTTCAAGGTGGATTACAACCACAAGGATGAGTGCACTTAAAATGATTATTTAAATTAGTCAGGTGTAAAGTTTGTGAAAACACCAACAAGATAATCAGACAACATAAAGAGGCACTACCAGAAATCCACGAAAAGCTGTTTGGATGCGTGTAGCAGCCCATTCTTCTCTCAATGTCTGCTGAGGATGAGCCGTGTCCTGTGCATGGAGTGAAGCAGACGGGAATTCAGAAAAATCTTCAACAGAATGGATGTTGTGATCACTGATTGGAGTAGCAAAATTGGTGTTGAACTCCTCCTGCAGTTTTTCAGCATCCACCTCAACTGAATGTTTTCTTCTATGCCGGGACTTTTTAACGTTTGATGTCTACAATAACTCAAAAAGAAGACAAGAAAAAACCAATATAACTAACTTGATATCACTCTTCATCACAGGAACTTCATTTACTTTTCCAAACAAAAGGAAGTCAAGACTAGTAAAATAAATTCATGAAAGAAGGAAAGGATAAATGCAGGTGTTAATGATACATCCCACAATTGAAGAGTAAGATGAAATGAATTTAGTACTAAAAGATCACAATATCACTCGAAGGAGAAATTGTGGGAATATGTCAAAAGCTCACTAAGATTTATACATGTGTAGTACACATCTCAAGCTTTAAAATAAGAAACTTAAATAAAAAGTGGCGGAACGATTAATTCACATTTTCTTCCTTCTCTGAAGATTGTGACTTTTCTGATTTCTTTAAACCAACTAATGCTTTTATCCATTTCCCGGAAACACCCATGGTGCCAGTCACTTTAACTTGAACAAGTACAGACCTGACAGAGAATATCACAAAATAGCATCCAAAAATCAGTATGCGAGCAGTGAATATCAAGACTAGTGACAAAAAAAAAGAGAGAAGAAAAATGGAGACATCATTCCTTAAGAATTTAAATAATATGGTAAAATACCCTATATGTTGAAATATAGACCAAAAGTACAGATCCACTGTTGCCAAGGATTTGAAACAAGAAGCACACAGGTGATGGAGTTCCATCACCCATTAGAACACTTGTCCAAACTAAAAAATAAAGATAATCATCATTTCATTGCCATCTGCAAAAAACATAAAGGCCCCAGATAAACAGGAAAAATCTTTTCAGCCTAACAGCTCTAGACAAACACTTAGGAGAGAATTTATTCATTCCTCACATGGCATCTCAGAGAAACAAAGTGTGACACTGAACTAGAAAACAAACTACAGGCAGAATACATTTACAGCCAAGGTAGAATTTCAAACAAAAATAACGCATCACGAACTTAACTGGAACTACGAAACCTTGAGCAGAAGCTAAAAGTGAGATGAACGAAGGTCACAGGAAAATCCTCGTTGCCACAGGATGACAACACCTTTCATCATAGAGGGATGCAGCAAAGCTTTATCAGAATGATAAACTTGTGGGTCTGAGCATAATTGAATTCCTGACAAGCTTATTGACCGACCGCATTGCCTATTTGCTCCTACCCAAGACCCATTTCTCTAATTTATTAACCTGTAATTATAATCTTAAAGAACTTCCCTACATCTTAGATGATTTATTGAAAGTTCGTTCCTTTATATACAAGTATCTCTTACTCTCTTGATGAAACATATAAGTCACCGACATATTCAAGAAAGGAGAAGTATTAAAGAAACAAAATCCACCACCATGTAGTTACCAACCTTATCCTCGGAAATCAAACATTTGGAATAAGTCACTTTAACAACCAATTACTGTAGCTGAAAGGGCCACACTAACTCCCTATCAGCCTCCTGTATCTCTTAGAACCTGAGAAGCCATCAAATTTACTTCGTCAATCATACAAAATCATAACTTTTCGACTACCAAGACACTAAGTTTAAGAAGGAAAAATCAGCAACCAAGCAATCAACATTGGAGTTGTCACTCTGATCCCATCATCAGGATCTACAACTTAAATTTCGGCAATGTAATCATGCAAACATAAGTTGGTGAAATGACACCTTACAGCAACTTTAGTCACTTCAGAGATAACCAAAGAAAGGAATCTGTTTTACTAAAAAGCTAAGCTCAAAATTGAAGAAATGAGGAAAAGACGGACACAGAAAAAAAACCAACTTAACATTTCATAACAACAAAATTGAAAGTGAACAATGCAGATCCACAGATTAAAACCCGATGCAAATTCACCCGAAACTCAGTGTGTTGTCATAAGAGAGGAATGAGTAAGCACACACGAGCAAGAGAAAAGGGCAGATGCTGTATTAGCCGTTGGATCTATCAGTCAGTCAACAAGTCAAACACCGCTCTCTGATGCACCGAACTCAGAAGCAAACAAATTCTGAGTCTCTCCTGCACTATTATCTACGTATTAGTATTGTCTTGCATGAAATTCTCTTTTTCTTTTTTTTTAACTCTAAAAAGTAACGTTTTAAAAATTAGATCGGAAATTAAATTGATAAGACAAGAAATTTAAAATTTAAAAGGTTTAATCGGTATCAGACCATTATAAAACCAGTTAATGATTGAATAAAATTAAAAGATTTGAAATATAATTGAAAGAGATTTTTCTCACTTATCATATAATTTGAAGGTTAACTGAAAAATAAGATTTTTAAATAAAAATAAATTTATTTGTTTTAATTTATAATAAATTATTAATTAATCAAAATTACCGATTAATTAATAAATTAATTAATTTTTAATAACACGAGTTATTAAAGTACGAAACGAAAAGTTAAAAATCGAACCCCAAAATTAGACAGTTAAAAAATTTTACGGTTGAACTGACCGAACTTGTTGAATTTTTTAATCAAAAGCTCATTAGTTAACTTATAAGTCTTATTCAATAAATCAAGAAATTAATAGATGAGGTTTAACTTATAAGTCTTACTAAATTTACTTTAATAACTCTTGTTGTTTAAAGCCGGCTAGTTAATTAATTAATCGGTCAATATTTGTAAATTAACGAGTTTTTATGAACTAAAATAAATCAATTAATTTTCATTTAACAATCTCATTTTTAATTAAAAATCAAAATTTTCAATAGGTAAAGACAATTTCTTTCAATTATATTTCTAATTCTTTAATTTTATTCAATTTTTAACTGATTTTATGACTAAGGGAACAAAAATTGTTCCGTATTGGCCAAAAAACAGAACGATATTTGTTATTTGGGTACTGTCTAGAGATACTGATCGATACCCCTAGTTTGCGTTCGGTACGGGTTAGTATCTAAAATACCGGCTACATACCGATTGGTACCATAAAATTGGAAAATAGTAGGAAATTTAAACCTTAAAAAAAACCCATCTCTGCATTCCTCACTCACCCTCTCGAAACTTCCTTCTCATTTTTTTTCTCTCTCTCTCTCACCGATTCTCACTTTCACTCACCACTATCGTTCTCTCTCTATCATTCTCCTCTTCATCTCCGACGATACTGCTCCCTCTGCAGCAGTGCTACTCCTTCCCTCATCCTCCTCAATCCACGCCAACATCAGAGATCCTTGACTCCTCTAGACGAAGTCCCGAAGATGCCACTATCTTTAACCCTCCTCTACGAGGATCACCGCACCACGTCATCGCCACCAGGTTGCTGCTCGCCCAAATCTACACCCGAAGTTGTGACTTATCACCCAACCCAAAGACCCAACTCAAAACCTGAAGCTTTTGAATTGGTTTTTGGGTGTGTTTTTTGAGTTTTTGAAATTTTTTGCTTAATTGCATTTTTTATTATGATTCGATTGGATCTTGGATTTGTAAATCAATTGGAACTTGGTTTTATGATTTATGATTTGTGATTTGCGTGTATCTGGGTTGGATATTGGAGTTAAATGATTCATGATTTTGTGATTTGAATATTGGAGTTGAATGAGTCACAATGTTGTTTTGGTTTTGTAATTTACGTGGGTTGGATTGGATTGGATATTGGAGTTGAATGATTGTTTGGTTGATTTTTGGTTTGGTTTTGAAGATTAGTTTAAGTTTAACTGATTAAGAGAAATTTATGATAAGTTTTTTAATGAATGAAATGCATGGCTTGATGTGAATATGTGATGATATTGATGAATTTAATTGATTCAATTGAAAGTTTGTAAGTTGAAAGTTAAAATAACTTAAATTAAAAATTTAAACCGAGAATATTAAAGTTGCAAACTTGCAAAGACTTAAATAATTAATTGACACATTCTTAAAATTTGTGAAATGGTATTTCATATTTGGGTATTGGCTTTAGGTAATAAATTAATAATAATTCGGTTGTAGTTAATGATAGTATTTGGGTATTAGCTTTGGGTAAATAGTTAATTAAGTATAAAATATGTTGAATTATTTGGTAATATATATGTACAGGCTATCATAAATATTTATAATTGTTAGAGTAGTGCTCTAAAGGATATCACCTTTAACACTTTTGTACAAACTTTATTTTGATTAATAAAGCAAAAGACAACTTTTCATTAATTTGATGTTCGTTTATTTATGAATTGATGTCGATCTTAAAGTAAATTAATGAAGTTCATAATACAAAACATAGCATGAAGAAAATTATGATGAGATCATGATAATGAGATTCCTATCATGTGTAATAATCTTAGTATCTAAATTATCCCTAGTCATAGAATTAATAAGACAGGACATTATTAATCTGGATAAACTAGCACATGTTATACTCCTTAATTTGATCAAGCAGCGGATCTCACAAACTGTAAGCATAAGATATTTAAAGTTAACATGTGGATGCTTACTAAGAGTAGTAAGTACATGGGAAGACCCGCTATGAGATTATCATATGGATGATCTATCAAATGTCAATGATTAATCTCATCATAGTAATAGTGCAAATGTCCTCAGACTTGAGGTACTCAAGAATATCTTGGATACTGATCCTGTGCTTTGACATCATTCCTTGTTGCTTCAAGACGTGGTCCCTCATAGGTTGGTGATTGGGTACAATTATTGGTATTCTAAGGTAATGTGGTAGCCAATACAGGATTCACCACTCCTAATAGAAGGAGATGATATCCACGACCTCTTGTCTGGGACATTACTCAGGAGTCTTTGGCTAGAGCATTTATGTATCATGAAGAGTAATGAGATCCCAGGATAAGAACTAACATCACTTGAACTAGATGTGATGTAGTCAGTCTAGTGAAAGTTGACACATAGTCCATACTCCAACCAAGTCGGCAATAGAATGGTGAAGGAACGAATTGTCTATGGAAAGGTTCGTAAGTCGGATAATTAACTATCGAAGAGTTCATGTATTAATCCACTTATATTCTAGTAAATTGGCATCATAAAACCCTTCAAGTGGCATGAAACCATCCATGATTTGCTAGGATTAAGAGTTAGTTCAAGTGCCCAAAATAATCGAAAACTTAAGGGTCATACGCATAAAAGATTGGATGAAAAACAAAGTATGTATGACTGTCGTAGAAGTAGGACATGATTGTGGTCTTGACCGAAGGCACGACAGATGATGCATAAGTGAGTTCTTCACTTATGTACACATGTACTAACAAGTTAAAACACACTTAAGTGACAGGATAAGGGGTCCAGAAGTGTTCTGGAGTTAGAGAGAAGTTGTATTGAGTCTTTTTCATGCAATTTATGCAATTATTGCATGAATCTATTTGCATGTAACATAATCTTGATCTGTCTCTCCATTTGAGCATCTACTTGAACTCATCTTGTTTGGTGCTCTAGCCACCCTTATACACTATTTTTTTCTTCATCATTTCGTGTTTTTGAGTGATCAAGGAAGGTGTTTGGTATTTACTACAACCCAAACAAGGAGAAAATTAAAGAAAGGAGGAGCATTAGCAAAGGTACATGTGCTGAAATTTCATGTTCATATAATTTATGTATGCATACATCTAAGATTTTGGAATTTTGGGGATGTTATGGAGTTGGAATTTAGATTCCGACACTTTTGCTCCCTTGTTGTGCAGGTGATGTATGAATCTATGACTCCCTTACAATAATAGATAATGTGTAAAAGTAGTGATGTAATAAACGTGTCCAAAAAAAAATTATTTGCAAATTGTGAACATGTTGTAGGCTCCAATCATTTATACTTAGACTTACTAATGTCAATTAAAAATCTTAAAAGCAACTTATATATTGAAGAATCAAATATAGAATGTTGTATATAATATTATGGTTTGTTAAAAATGAAAAGAAGATTCAAAGCTTTAAATAAGGAAAAAAACATTTCCAAAGAAGTTATATCCTTCAACTTAATCATCATGCTATGAATAAATGTGTATGCACAATTGTATAAGACATATCATTCATTATTTGACGATTATGTAAATCATATCATACCCTTTAACTTGATCCTGATCTTTGAAACTTTAAATTGAAATTGTTCGAAATTGTTGAAAATGGAAATTATTTATATATGTTTTTTGGTTGTTAGAAATGGAAATTGTTTTATGAATGTTTTGTGATTATTGGAAATGAAAATTGATGGAAATGAAAATTGTTGAAAATTATTGGAAATGGAAATTATTTTAGAATTTTTTTTGTGATTATTGGAAATAGAAATTGTTTATGTATGTTTTATGATTGTTGGAAGTGGAAATTGTTTTATGAATATTTTGTGACTATTGGAAATGGAAATTGTTAAAAATAGAAATTGTTTTATGAATATTTTGTGATTATTGGAAATGAAAATTGTTGAATTTTTTAGAAATAGAAATTGGTTATGTATGTTTTGTACTTGTTGAAATTTTTAGAAATAAAAATTGTTTATGTATGTTTTGTAATTGTTGAAAATAAAAACTGTTTTATAAATTTTTGTAATTGTTGGAAATGAAAATTATTTTATAAATGTTTTGTGATTATTGGAAATAGAAATTTTTAAAAATTGTTGGAGATAGAAATTGTTTTATAAATGTTTTGTGATTATTGGAAATGAAAATTGTTTAAAATTGAAATTATTTATGTATGTTTTGTGATTGTTAGAAATAGAAATTGTTTTATTAAACTATATCCTTCAACTTGATCCTCATATTATGAATAAATGTGTATGAACAATTGTATAAGATATGTCATTCATTATTTGACGATTATGTAAATTATATCATACCCTTCAACTTGATCCTTACGTTTGAAACTTTTAATAGAAATTGTTTTAAATGGAAATTATTTATGTATGTTTTGTGGTTGTTGGAAATGTAAATTATTTATGTATGTTTTGTGATTGCTGGGAATGAAAACTGCTTTATGTATGTTTTGTGTAATTATATATTTTGAATAATTGAATTGTTAGTTTTTGACTTATAGTGAATTATGTTCCATGAAATTAAATTGCGTATAATGTAATCATACAAAATGAGTTATATTATAGAAGATGGATATGCATATTGTGTAATGAAATTATGTATTATTTATTTTGATATATGCATTCATTTATTTTTACAGATAAATGAAAGGAAGTTCATGTGCTCCTGATCAACCCGTTTTAGGAAGATACAACGATCCAGCTTAGACTCATGCTACATTGGTTCTTGATATAAGGAATCATACTATTGGCATGTTTTGTAACAAGCATTTGAAATGTGGAGGAATCACCCGATTAAAGAAACATTTAGTTAGAGTTAAAGAAGATATGGAATCTTGTAAAAATGTAAGTCATGATGTGAAGTGACAAATGACAACATTGCTTGATGAATATCAATATAAAAGAGATAAAAGGGAAAGGTTGAATTTTGAAATTGGTATTGAAAGTTCGTTTTCTAGTTTCTGTAGTGATTGTAGAAATGTTGAAGGTGATAGTGGTACTGATACTAGTAGTGCTCCATCTCAGGTATAAGAAGAAGTACCTGAACCTGACGTGATGAAGAGAAAAAGGCAGGTGAGTAGCTTTTTTACACTACAAACAACTCCTGGAGCTCGATTTTCAATTTATAGTGCAATGCAATCAAGAGATGCGACTCACAATGTCGATATGGCAGTAGCCAAATCGTAGTATGATATAGGTTCATCATTTAGTCTTGTTATTATCAACCTATGATGAATGCAATAGCCTCTTATGGTCTCGGATACAAAGGTCCTTTGATTGATGTCTTAAGAGGTAAACTTTTGAGTTGTTATGTTTATGAAATTAGAAGTTATTTGGCAAAAATAAGAGTGAATTGGGCTACTTATGAATGTTCAATCATATGTGATGGTTGGACAAATAGGAGATAAGAACCTATTATTATTATTATTTTAGTTTATTCTACAAATGACTCTATGTTTTTTTAATCTATTGATGCATCTGGCCTTATTAAGAATACTGAGACTTTGTTTGCGATATTTGATGAAGTTGTGAATAAATTAGGGCTAGAAAATATTATTCAGTTTATTACTGACAATAATTCCGCTTATAAAGCGACAGGAAAAAGGTTGTAGAATAAGTATAATTCTTTTTTTAGACTTCTTGTGTGCATATTGCATTGACCTAATGCTAGAGAATATAGGATATCCTAGGTATTTCCTGTTATTAATGAGACTATGTAGAAAGTTAAAAAGGTGTCAAAATTCATTTATAATCGTGCATGGGTATTGAATTTAATAAGAAAGGAATTTACTAATGGTAGGAATTTGTGTCATCCGGCTGTGATAAAATTTGCAACAAATTTTTTATCCCTTCGGTCTTTTGTTATGTTGAAGAAAGAGCTAAGATAAATGTTTATAAGTGATAAGTGGATTGCATCTCAGCGCATTAGGTCTCATGCTGGAGTGGAGGTTTGTAAAATTATACTGAAAGATAGAGAATTTTGGTCTCAATGTCAATTTGTTATCCGAATTTGTGAACCTTTAATGAGAGTGTTTCGCTTGGCTGATATTAAAGAAAAGCCAACAATGGATTTTTTTTAATGTCATGGAGAGAGCAATGAAAACAATTAAGGCCAATTTGAACATAAGCCTTCTTTGTATATACCATATCTTTCAATCATTAATGAAAGAAGGGAAAAAACGACTTTCTTCTCCGTTGTTTGCAGCTGGGGCATTTTTGAATCCTAGTATCTACTTTAAACTAGATCTTATCAAGAAAGCTGAAGTTAATAGATAAATGCTTTTAACTATTACAACAATTGTTAGCATTGATGTGATGCAAGATCTCTTAAGCTCACAAATGGATCTTTATAAGTTGTCTTATAGGGATTTTAGAATGTCAATCACTATTCGAGTATTAGTTGTTTCCTTTTTTTGTTTATTGAAATTAATTAACACTTTATTTTGTTTATAACACTACTTTTGTTATCTTACGACTTACAATTTCTTGTGGGATTAATTTGAAAATGGTGTTTCATAATTGAAAAGGTTTGCAATTTTAATGTATAAACGTAACAGGCTGTGAACGAAATTAGAACACATTTGAATTTATCCACTGCATAAAAAGGAATAGATTGAAGCATAAGAGATTGAATGACTTGACTTTTGTTCATTACAATTCAAAGCTTCAGGAAAGGTATGTTATTATCATTATTAATAGCACAAGTAGGAGTCTTAATAGCATAAGTAGCTCAACTGATCCAATTTTCACTGATAATATTGATCCTTTGGCATATTAGGTTTCTGAAGAACCGAATTTAGTATATGTTAATGACTTGGAAGATAATCTTAGATGAGAAATCATTGATGTGTCATTTGGTGCATTAGATTTGAATGATAATAATGATGAAGCTCCTCTTAATGATGAGAATTTTGTACCAAATGATAATTGGAGTCAGTGTAGTTATAGCAGGTATCCTCTCGTAAACGATTGAATTTCGTTTCAGGTTTTTATTTTTTTTAATTTTACTTATATTTTATATTTATGTTAAATTATATATATATAATGTAATTATAAATGTTTTTATTTCAGGTTTAATTTCTACGTGATTGTTTTCTTATTACGAACTCTTGTTATAAATTGTAATAGTTTGAGAGTTGCGAATATTTATTGTTCTTTTTATTGGATGTTTTAATATAATTATTATTTATTAAAATGATGAAATTGTATTATTGTAATATTTTAAATACTTTGTATTATTCTTAATTTTATATTTGTATGATGATGATTGTCTTTTTTCATATCAATTGTGGTTATTATTTATATGTGAAATGTTTAAAAATTATTATTTTTATAATAATTGTGATTATTATTATAATTTTTGGAGACAGAGTTGAAACTTGTAAGTATACAGTACAGATGTACAATATACCAATAGAGTATTTTGCAAATTTTAAAAAATTTTAGAACCTATTTTATAAATTTAAAAAATTATTTGAAACGGTATCCGATATTAACTGATATTGGTACAGTACTTAGAACTCAATCTTGTACTAAGTCTGGTACAGTATTCACAACTTTGTTTATAACAATTTAATATCGGTTGAACTTTTTAAACTTTATATTTTCAGTTTGACTAGTTTAACTTTTAGTGCGGGGTTAAATTGAGAACAACTCTTGTGAGACCTTCTAACGTTATTTATAAGAAGTCGCATTAATCAAATAAAAGACATTATGCTTTCTCGTCACCAAGATCAAAAAGAAGGAGAAATCTTGCCTTATTTAGGAAATAACATAGTAGAGACATATTCTAGGACAAGATACTCTGTTCCAATAAACCAGTTTTTACCATATTTTGTTAAATCTCATCTACATATTTATATCTAATCAACACAAATATGTGGATAAAATTGATTAGAACAAGGTTGGAACACCGATTATGGTACAAAAAATTTCATGGGCATAATCCATAGATGCAAGACCTTCTGTTTCCAATTTTAATGTGCTATCTATTATGGTAGAATCCCAATCATCCAATTTTTGTGAGCTTTATTTATTAGATTGATAAAATCTTTTAGAAAACAAAGTAATACGAACAGTATCCGGTCCTGATCCACAAAACAGCAAAGGTGCTGGAGTCATAGAGCTGTAGGATTCTTTGGATTGATGTTTTGTTTTGAATTGAATTATCATCCAAATTTAGTTTAGTAACATTTAATATAGTGTCCGTTCTGAAGGGGACAAATTGATAACAAGAATTTTTTTATTTTATTTATTGCTCTTCTTACTGTTTTTCTTTGGCAAAATATATAAATGCTCATCAATATTTACCACTTTACATGCAATATTTAATTAAAATTTGTAATTTGCTAATTATTATATACAATAAATTTTGAATTTTGGACTTATATAATAAAATTCTATAAAATGCATTTTTCTTTAAATTAGAGAAATTTATTATCATATTAACAATATTAAGAATGATATTAGAATAACTAATTATAAAGCCTACAGCAACTAGCTACTACTATTAAAACAACAATAACTAACAACAATAAAAATCACACATCTAATTGATATAATAATATGCAACCTTTACTCCTAACTAGTAGAAACCTATAACTAATTATAAAGACTAATATATAAAATTATATTAATTTCATTATTCTCCATTAATATGTGTTAAAGTTATATTGGTCGTAGCTACATGGAGCCCAGTGATGCACTGAGCCCCCAAAGTTTTTTAAAAAAATTATTTTTAATATATATATATATATATATAAACGGAGTTATTTAAAAGTCAGTGGTGTACTAAGCTCCCCAAAATTTAAAAAAATTAACATCCGGGCCTTCCTATATTAAATTTCTGGCTCTGTCACTGATTGGTCGGCGTGCGATTACATTTAATACATAAATATAAATTAAAATTGATATTCAATTTTAATGACATGAAGTTCTAAAACAAAAGCATGCATGTAAAATAACTTCTTCAGAAGAATGTGTAAGATAAGAAGATGCTTTTTAAGTTTGGTAAAGGCTCAATCTTCAGAGACCGAGTTTCCGAAGCCAATCTTGAAATTGAAGCTAACGCAAGTCAGTATTTCATCTTTATCGTCTCTCATTGTCATCTTAAGAGTGTAAGATCCCTGTGAAAACAATATTAAAGTGTTTAGTGCCAGAGCTGGATAAAGAGGTAAAAAGCAAAGAAGATATTAGTATGAGAACATAAAGCAAATCATTAATTTTCTTCCATAAAAATTGAAGAACATAAAACTAGAATCCAATAAATTGTGAAGTTGGAAGTACTTATTCTTCAGGGATTGATTTCCAAGCTCAAACAAGTGGTTTGTAAGAAGTAAAAGCACATGAAACCTCAAAAGAAGAACCTACTTGTCAAGTAAGCAACATCTCAAACATACTTTTTGTTGCCCAGTGACAAAAATGGTGAAGAAAAATTTAGACTTAAGCCAAGAATATTTATTACATAAGCATATGGATAGCATTCAAGTTTGGAATGTTAAGCTTTTCCTAAAGAGAGGCCCTGGAGGAGACAATCGTAGGAACAAGGAGGATAGAACTGAAAGCTTTGTTGTGTGAAACTTACAGGTGGAGTGAATGCAGGTAATGTCTGTGTGTGGGAGAGCACAAAGCTGCCTACAGCAATTGGGCATGATATCTCCTCACAAAGGTCATGGATTTCGGTATGGACATGAATGGAAAAGTAAGAAACGTCAATAACCACCTTGCCACCAGATATAGCTTCACCTGTACAAAGGACCATTTATCAACCAACTGCCAGAAGGGAAAACCAACACTTACATGTCTAACAAATGCAATGGGAAATAGTGAATGAGATGGACCGAAAAGGCTAAGATGTCGGACGTAAAGGATCCTTGTGCAAATTAAATCAGGATTTTCCAATTAATGTATGTGTCGACCAAAGTGATGAACGAAACAAAAAGAGAAGTGTCTCTCCAGTCGAAAATATGTATTGATGTCATGCTTAGAATGCTACATTTTCACAATAAAGACAAGATAAGATCTCAATCAAGACCAACAAATCAATTCAAACCGCCATGTAGCTTATATATCTTGGTTCAAGCAATGGCACCATGACCCTCCATGCAAACAGATGATGGCATGATATTTGATATGTATTAGGTCTACCAATTTGACATGGCATTAGTGTAGCAGTGAATTCTATTCTCTTTTCCTTCCAGATTGATATCACAATTCACGAAGAAATCTAATTTCTTCTTCATCTTCTCAGTTTAGTCCATAAAGGTCTCATATTTCTGTATTCTATGAGAACCACCACAACTTATTTGAATCGAAATTTCCATGAATTAGCAAATATTTGCTTGGATTGCTTTGTCAAAAGCATTTGCTCCTCCATGAGGACCTCAAGGATTCCGTGCAGCAAGAATCATTAATCAAGGTAAACAGAACAATCCTTTATCATTACTCAACTGTCTATAAATTCTAAAATCTGCTTGTTAACAAAGGAATAGCAGTTTGAAGAGAATGTTTGTGCCTCTCCATTCATAGAACTGAATACCAGAAGCTAGTAAAAGAGTTCTTCACTAAGAAAATTTTAATGGGTATCATCAAGTAGCTTATCATGCTCCATAAGAAAATATTTGCATATCCAAAAGGAAAAGAACATAAGTAAATCACAACAATAACGCTGTCCAGATGAATGATCAAATAAATAACAAGGAGATGTTAAAAGGCCCGAAAGAGAAAAGAAATCCATATAGAGCCAGAGAAAGAGAGGAGAAAGACAAGCAATGAGAACTTACCAGTAGAACCTGAGATGTTAAAGGTGGCTGGCTTGCCACTTACCACAGGATTGGGGAATATTTCAACTCCCTGGACTTCGACACCATAATCCCCTTTTTTGTCTGCTCATGTTTCATTACATTAACATCTGATTAATTGCAATTAAAAAAAACTAATTTTGCATAAAATTAATTGAAAATTTTGGCAACCATCAATCACCCAATAAATCAAAGAAAACAAGTTCAAAAATAATCGACTTGAAAAAGATGTTAGTTAGAACCCAAAGTGCGAAACTTTTTGCTACAGAGAGTGAACTAAGATTTATACATGGCTACCCAGTCAAAAGCGAGAAGGGAAACGTTTGAATCAAGTAGTAGAAGAAAGACTGACCACAATACTTGACAACAGTGCCAAGGATAGGCTGAACGAGAAGACAGGTTGCTACGAGGATCAAAAAACTTTGCTTTAACCAAAAAATCAATGATACAGATGCAGAGACACCCTCCATCAGTTGCGAGAAACAGAGAAATTTCCTGAAATTTTGAGAGCTGAAAGCTTAGACTTCTCCAGTTGAATTGATGGTCATGTTCTTTTGTATCAACAGTGGCCCGTTCATGGGACCAGTGACTTAAAGAAACTTCAACCAAAAAGACAAAAGACGTAAAGTGAAGCCCACCTGAAGAGGTGAAAAATGAAAATGTAATTTTTCAAACTATTTGTTACCGGCAATAAAGTGAATGTCAATCTCAACGGACAGTTTAATTAAGACCTAATTGAACCTAAACTTTATCCGAATTGTTTAAACCGGATTGAAATCGAGCAACCCCATCGAGTTCAAGCTTAAGCCAAACCTCTTAAACTTGATCAGACTTCAAAAAATTCTACATATATGATCCTATTTAAGCGGCAATTGATTACTTCGCTAGTTGAACAACATAGTTTGTTTGCTAAAGAATCTCATTCAAGATAAGGTAATCATTGACTGCTCAAAACTATATCAAATTCCTAAAGAAAATGTCAAAAGTATTAGCAGCAACTGTCATTCCAATCAAATGTCAAAGCATTAGCAGTACCTATCATTCCAATCAAATGTCAAAGCATTAGCAGTAACTTTCATTCCAATCGTTTGCATAATCCGTTACAAGTTAGCTTGAGTAGCACTACACTCTTTTAAGTGTACAATAGTTTCTTACTAGTCCACTTATATTAATTCTGCAGCAATTCCATCTACATGAGTTCCAACTATCCTAACTTTCATTTGTGGTGGTGTGCAGTCTATTATGAAGAATTGGTCTGCTCTGAATATCCAACTTTACACATCTGGGATATCAAATAATGGAAATTCAACTTTTGCTAGGGCAGATTGGTGCTATATACGGATGTTGTTCCATGTTTATCTGACCCATTTGCTTTCTCCCAGCTTCAACGGTATTAGCATTAGGTGAATGAGGTTGTGACTGGTTTATGCATAGATATGTATTATTGGAACATTTCCTTTGGCTCAACCATCACTTGCTCTTGTTTCATTTAAGTCTCTTAAAAGTTTGGTTTGTGTCTCTAGCATCAGTCAAAGGCAGTAAAGGCAACCACATCGTCCTTTTACAAGAGAAATTAAATAAAGAAGCGTGTCCTTCTCCGTTGAAGCAGAAAGCTGTATGAGTAGGTGTGGCTAAGGCAAAGGAGCAGTCTTATGTGTCACTTGTTCAAGTCAAGAAAAAGGGAGTAGACAGTTTCTGGCGCAGAAATAAAGCAAATTGAATTGCCACTTTGTCTGCCATGTGGAGAAACTAAGCTTTTACAATTGTGAATCAATGGCTTCGGTAAAAATTAGAAGGATAAAGCAGTCAATTTGCCGATTGACGGAGAGAGGATGGTGGGGCTGTCTGATTCTATTCTTTTTTTCTTTATAGTGAGGAACTCATCAGAGTAATGAAGAAGCAGCAACTAACAGGCTGTGAGGGACCAAGTACTGGAAAAGAAAGTAAAAGAAATTGTTCTGGACTTTATCTTTGTTTACCACTACTGCTGCTGCTGCTACTGTTATTGCTACTAAATTTCGTACCAAAAGCGAAAGCCAATTCACATAGTTGTCAGTTGGGGTAGTTTCCAAATGGACATCAATCGCCTCATCCGAAAGTTCAGGCCTCATCTTCTTGCTTGGCTTTGCCGATCTCGTTCTGGTCAGCTTGTACTTCCTTTTCTCTTTTTCCTTACGCCCTTTGACTTTCAATTTTCTTCTTGTTTTCTCGTCTAAACAAGATCTTGCTCAACTCTTTCTACGCTTGATTGTATGTGCATTTGAAAGAAATGGGATAATTTGATCATTCAATTTGCTTATGATTTTACATTGGGTGCCATTTGGTGATGACTTGATCGAACTGCTCTGCTCTATTCGGGGCTTCAAATTTTCAGATAGTATAGTAGTTTTAGCTGGTCTGACTCTGTTTGAATCACATAGCATTATCATGTCATAATTCAGCCAGATCTGTCGAAAGTAATTTCACTAAATGTGGTGCCATGGACTAATTTGCTTTTAGAAGTAGAGAATCCTAAAAGGGAATGAGAGGATGATTTACTTTTGCAGTGTTGTCTAGGTTGGTAAGAACTTCCTCGAGAGAAAACTCTGTTTTTCTGTGCCTATGTTTGCACTTATCAAGGAATCATGTACGATTCCTGGTAGCTTATAAGATCTCAAGCAGCCCATAAGTTGTCAAAATCAGCAGAAAAATAAGAGCCTCTCAAAGCCAGTTCACTGTTGTAGTCTGTAGATACAATTTCCTTCGAAGCTTCTGTTTTGCCTGTGATAGTGAAATCTTTACTTTCAAGCTAATATGTAGTAATTGCAGGCCAAGTATCATTACTAAAGCATTTCTCATACAAAGATATAAAGAGGGCCACGGATAGTTTCCATAGGATAATCTATGGAAACTCTAGATGTGTTGCTTACAAAGCCAGATTTTGTGATGGGGATATTGCATTGGTGAAAGAAGTAAAAGGTTTTGATCAAAGGGATGATATGTTTGAGAAAGAACTGCAACTTCTAGTAAAATTGCATCATCGCCACATTCTTGGACTTCGAGGATTTTCAGCAGGGAAAAAGAGGTTTCATGCTAATTTTCTCACATTGCTTTACATATCCTGAGGTGCAGTCAGTTCTTGTTTTCAATGCCCTAAAGAGTAGATAAGATTTGGAATCTGTAAATTTACATTGCGGTTAGGCCATTGCGTCCACATGCTTTCTAGCATATGCATTAGTTGGGAGACAGAAACATACACGGTAGACAAGAGGAAACAAGTTATGGATAACTAATGAACATTCAAACAGGTTTCAGTATCAAGGTTTGGGGTTAGAGGTGCTAGTGACATCTAAGTTCGCATAATGGAACTTTGCCTAACAATTACTGAAACAATAGCAAAGACTAAATCAATTAACTAGCAGTTAAATCAGAGGTAGAGAGTTGAGTCAAGATTGATGATACTGCTACACAACAAAAGGCAATCGAAAGAATCTGTTAAGCATAGTCAGTGAGATTCAACTTTTAGCCAACAGTTGCGCCGAAAGCCTTGGATTAATATGATCAAAATTTCTAAGCTGGAATGCTGCCTAAATTTTGTTGATGACATTGAAGATGTTTCAAGATTATATGTTGAAAATTCATGGTTTGGAGATGCTACTAACTTGAGGAAAAATGTCATCTTCTGCTATGGCCAATAGTCTTTTACTTCTCTAGTATGATCTGTATTTCATCTTACACATCTTGGTTATGCTATTAACTTTTCAGGTTGCTAGTGTTTAACAATATAGAAAATGGAAGCTTAAAGGAACGTCTTAATGGTAAAACTCGGATGAGAACTTTTTATGTGAAATATTGTTTACCAAATTTAATAATCATTAAGTGTTGGATCTTGGCAGATCCTCTTAAAACTCCTTTAAATTGGAGGACAAGGTTACGAATAGCCAGTGGTGTGACAGCAGCATTGGTAAGTCATCAAGGTAGGATGCACATAATCTTCTCTCAACATTCATTGCTGCTGCATAATCAATGCATGCTTGAGCTCCTTATTCATTATTTGCGAAAGGGATTTGTTCTGTGCGTGAACGGGTTGTTAATGTGCAATCCGATATCTGAACCTTTAGGCTTCTCTATCTGAAGTTAACAGCATATCTCAAAAACAACAGACCATCTAACTAAGAAAACTTTATTCTGTGCTCTTAGAAATGTGAATGATTCTATAAATTCAGCTAGTTAGGCATTTTGTCTGGTCTCCATAAGATCAATAGCTTTGCTCGCACTGAGACACTTGTAAGGAGTTAATGACAGATGGTATATAACACTGCAGGAATATCTCCTTCGCTTTAACAGTCCACCAACATATCATGTCTCCGTAAACTCAGGCAGTATAATGCTGGACCAGAACTTCACCCCAAAGGTAATTTTACTGGTTTAGTTGTTGGATTCTGCACCTGTATCTCAAATAATGAACATCTGAAATTTTCTTGGAACAGCTATCTGATGTTGGTCTCCTTAGCTCTCTTGGAAATTATGCGGCAATGCCCAACGACTCATGTTCAGAAGGTGAGGGGTTGAGTATAATGCATCACTTCTGAGATTCCACTAGATTGCTTATTCAACTGTTTACTGATTGCAGATTCCGTGGATCAGCTATGTGGGAACATAATTTTTCAGCTAGGCGTGCTTATTTTGGAGCTAATAACTGGTCAATCATCAGAAGGAAGCACAGATTTAATCCAATGGATCAAAGAATATCGCTTTGGCAGCTCTATTCACAAGATGATAGACCCTGATCTTGGCAACAGTTACAACTCCAGAGAGCTTAAAAGTCTTCTAGCTATAGCAAGATTATGTATAAACTCTGGCAGTTCGTCTAAAGTCTCTGTCTTGCAGATATTTCGGTACATCCAAAAGAAGGTAGACATACAGTGCAACTAAAGTTTGTTATCATTGCCAGGATTCATTCTTTTCATTGTTTTGTATCAATTATTGTAGTATCATGATTCTGATCCGATGAACTCATACTAGCCACCATGCAAACTGCTCCACTCGGGGCCAGAGCTGTATATTGGCTTCTACTGTGTAATTCTAGATCAATAGTAATTTTTCAGCTTTATTAGGTGAGGTTTTCACTAGGATTTAACAAATTAATTGATGTTATAAAAAAATTCTTAGATATAAATTGAGTTAATGTGATCACGCTTTCTTTTAAAATAATATGATATTATAATAATTACAAGACATTTATATAAAATATTTAGAAAAGATAACGAGCCAAAATAACATAATTACCTAATTTAAAAGAATCCAATCTACTTATAAAAATGTTGCCCTCATAAAAGAAATATGTGAGAAATATTTTCAAATAACGGACCAAAAATAGAAAATTTAAAATTTAAAATCGGTTAAAGATAGAATAAAATTGATAATGGAAATTTTATTCTTTCTTATAAATTTAAAGTTTAATTAACTATTAAAGAAAGATTAATGAATTAATTTAAATTAAACAAACAAAAATTATTAAAATAATTGGTTCAATTTTTAAAACATTAAGAATTTTTAATGACTTAAAAAGAGTAGTATCAAAATTAATTAACATTTCATCGAGAAAAAATTAAAATATTAATTAACATTTCATCGACAAAAAATTAAACTAACATTTTCAGTCGAGCTTTTATCAATAGAACTTTAATCAAAATAGCTTTTCTAAAAAGTTAGTTAAGTGTTTGACTAACAATTAAAAAAATCACTTTTTTGAAAGAGCTTCATATAATAGACTGTTTGGCAATATAAAAATAAAAACACTTTTATTAATTTTAACTATATTTTATTTTGTAATAAAAATTATTTATGCATATAAATATTATTTAAAGTA
>JANZLD010000236.1:7721562-7757522 GCA_026413575.1 Erythroxylum carthagenense
TTCATAATTCTTATTAATAATTAATATATTAAATAATTAAATAATATATATTTAATTGATAATAAATTACATTACGAAAAAACATAAACGAAAAACAAAAACTATTTTTTATGTTTTTATAAATTTTAAAAACAAGAAGAAACCAAAACTAAAAACTCAAATAAATGAATTTTTTTAATTAAATTTGAAAACAAAATCAAAAAATAAATAAAAACAAGCATAAAAGTGTATGAGATTTTCTCAAAACATTTTCTATAGAAAGGTTGATAATTTTTATATGCAACGAGTTAATTAAATTTGTTAATTTGATGTGGTAGGGGAGTCCATATTTAAATAGAAACCATAGGATTGCCCTTTTGCTTCCTTAACACATCTTTGAATTAAAATCGTAACCTAATTTAGAGGAGTAGATGCAATCGAAACTATATATTAATTTATAATAGAAAAATTATAATCTATAATCTAAGTTTATCAATTAAATAATATTAGCTTACATTTTTTGCTGCGGTGCTGAAAGCTTCTCTGTGGCTGATATCGGGATTACTAGCCTTAATCCTTTGGATTTCCTCCCTGCCAAATTAAGTTGAGAAGAATCAAATTGATGATTAGCGACTTTGCGATCATATCGTCGTAGATTCGAATTACGAAAATAGTCAATCTTATGTATCGGATATGTTGACTTTTTTAATTATTTCAATCAAATTGGTGTGTAAGACTCTTATTAAAACTGTGAATAAATATAAATTTTGTTATCACGAGTATTCATACTAAAACCTTTTAAGTAACTTGTCAATAAAATGTTGTTATTGTGCAAGATAGAGGAGTGTTGAACTCACTTGATAAACGTATTATATGCTGATGGAATACGTTGTCTTTTCCCAAGAGCTGCATCCATTGATCATAAGATACAGAAACCTAATTAATTTTTCTGAGAAAAATTTGAAGAATAATAAGAGTAAAGTCTCTGTAAACATATACTTACTCCGACTTGGGGGCATTCTAAGTGTTTGATGCTCCTCAGCTTCCAATGCACTGGCTTTAGTGCACTTGGAGGATGAGCCACTTTCCTTACTACTTAGGTCTCCAGTGTCCAGGTGCATTTTCTGCAGTAAAAAAGCAAGACATTATAGCTACACTGTCTTTCACAAGTATAAACTATACACCATTGTCACTTAGCTAGCTTCATAGCAAGAGGATGCAAAAGCCAAAGAAAGACAAGAAAGAGAACATTTCAAATCCATCCGAATGTGCAATAATTGTGATTGTCTCGTTCTGGTTTTTGGCAAGACTGGTAGGTGATACAATATCTGCTCCTAAACCAAGATGGGAAATTCAAAGCAAAACCAAAGTGTTTGGTTTCTCAACTTGTTCCGTAAATTTTTGTGCGTGTTAGTTGCTTCTTGCATGCACTACTAAACATAGTATTGTACACATACAATTATAGAGTTAAACATAAGGAAGTATATAGTGTCTGAAAATAATGTTAGAACCTGTGGATCTTGAAGAGGAAAGTTCTGAAGTGAAGTTCCCATGTTTACAGACAGCAAATTGGCACAAGACCCGCATCTAACTGTCACAGGAGTGGTCCAACTTGTGCTTGGGACACTCACCTGTAAACAACAGCCATGGACTTAGATTGGACACAATGTGAATGATTTAATCAAAAGACTCCACCTTTTTATCAGGAAGAAAACTTTAAGCTCTATACTACACTGAATAAGAATCCAGATTTCTTAATTTAACAATTCGTAGGCAGATGATTGGTAACATGATGGTCTGGTTCCATGATCCGGTAACGGATACTCGATATGGAGCTCAAGAAGGAAGAGCAAGTGATGAACATAAATGCAACTTCTAATACGCTGAAGCTTCACTCGTCGAGAGCTCCATCAGAGTCGCTAAGGAATTTCCATTTTGTGTATCCCGTTTAGAAATCACATCGAGAAGTGATTTCCATAAATCTCAAGACAAGATGGCCAAAACCAAAACTTTCTGGGGTCATATTAGAAGAGCAATATCCTTCCTTGGGTGCTCATGACTTTTACTCTGACATTGCAATGATGACAAAGCAGAAACTAAAAGTAGCCTTACGAGAGAGAGAGAGAGATGAAAACGACATGACTAGAACGATAACCATAAAGAACATGACCAGTAATTAAGCACAGCAATCAAAGATGCCAATGAATAAAGAGAAAACAATAATGTACATACAAGATTTACAGCTGATCTTTGTGCAGTGCGTGTGGTTGCTTAGGATCTCCATTTCAAAGACATGGGCTGATAAGTGATAAAGGGGTCGTTTTATGAAAAAGGAATAGAGATTAAAGAATTTAGATATTGAATCTTGACCCCGTGATTATGTCTATCGAGAGAAACTCGCACACAAGTTCTCTCTGGCACACATGAACTCGAAAACTGAGCTTGGATAACGATCTTGATGATCACTTTTGTGGTCAATTCCTCAGAATGCAGCAGCACAAGCACCCGCCTCCGGAAAACAGTGAACAAACGAGAGATCTTATATAAATTACTAGTGCACCCAGAAAGACTTGTTCCTTGTTTCTGCGAGCATCACCATATCTACAAGTATGACCATTTTAAGAATATGTATGTGTGTAAAATCTAGATATCGTCTCATTTTACACCTGATGAGCTATAAAAGAATTTCAAATGTGACGGTGGTTCATTGATATAGGTTTGTCGTCAGTGTTGAGTAGAGTAGCATATAAATGTAGTACAACGTTTCTTGAAAGTCACTTAAAAAAGCTTCCCTTTTCTCTGTAGAATGATTTGATTAGAACCCTAATACCTACCTGTAACCTTATGAAGAAAGAGCAACGGGACTGCATTTTTAACCTTGAAATTGTACTTTCCTTCGTTCTCTTATCCCTTGTCTGGCTCTTCATCATCCAACCATTGAGCTCTTAAATCATAGCCTCAGTTTAAGAAACAACACAAGAGTTGCTGCCCAGAGCTATTTAAACCCTCTATGATTTGAGAAAATTTTCCTTATCTTGATTCGTGTTGCATGTATTTCAAAAATCCCAGAGAGAAATTGTCATGAAATATAACATGTGGGATAGATTCTTCATCTATTGAATGAAAATTTACCAAAAAAGGAGATTTAAATGTTAGGATAGAAATTCTCCTATAAATCGATTCTTGCTTTTTAGTTCTCACTAGTCTTTTCAACTGAATTCTTCTATACCAGTTTACATGTGCAATTCCACTCTGAAAGGAAATGACTGCGAGACAAAAGCCTTAGCCTTTAGATGCTGTTGGTCACAAGAGGAAATGAAAAAAAAAAAGAAAAAGAAGAAAAGAGTATAGAAGAGACTAGAGAGAGAGACAATTGAATGCAGTACCGCTAAAATGGAGTCGCAAAAGTTGCAGTGCACATAACAAACGCGTTCAGACGCCAACTCCAGCGACATCTTTTAATGCTTAAACTGAAGATACAAGAGTCAGATCAAGAACAGTTTTTAAACAAAGAGAAAGGTGAAGAATACAGTCAAAGATCAGGACTTTTATAAAAGAAATGAGCAAAGAGACAAAGAAGAGAGATAAATAGAGAAAAGAAAACAAACTTGCTATGGAGAAGAGAGAGAGAGAGAGAGAAGCAATTTATGCAAATAAGGTGTATAAGATGAGGATGGGACAAGACTGGTCGGGAAAAACAGTTCTGATAGTGGTTTTGGTATGTAACGAAGTGTGGTTCGGCTATGGATTTATGGCAAGGAAGAGATAGAGAGTGCGGTTTGGGACATAGTGGAACTGGGTAGAAGTCATCGCCTCATCGATCTCTCAAGTTTTCAGCTAACCATCATTTCTTTGCCAAATGCTTTGGAATGTTTAGGGTTGGGATGAGTCAAAGCCTATTTATTTTAGGGTTGACTGCAAAAATAAAATTCCAAATTTTGTTGCCGAAATTTAAAATGTGATAATAAACTAATTAAAATTTTAATTATTTTTAATTATAGCCTAAACATCAAAAAGTAATAATAAAATGTTCAAACTTTTATTTTTATCAGTTCTAATTTAACGTTAATGGTTTTTGTTAAATCAGTTGACTTGGATTTGTCATGTGTTCTAGAATTCTTAACTATTAATACACGATAGCCAAAATTAACACAACCAATGAAAATTAATAAAATGATGCCGCTTAATCACATAATTAAAACGATTTTATTATTTAAAAATGACTTAAGTCAGATTACTCAACCCCGACAATGTCACGTTTTGATTTCAGCTTTTCTCTTCTTTTTCAGTTTGTTCTCTCGATGTCTTTACCTAAGAACGAACTGAAAATAAGAAATTTGCTGATGTAGTATGCTGCGATACGAGAGTAATTTGGGGAGTCAGAAGAACAAACAGAAAATAAATGACTGAGGGCTGAGGGCTGAGGGAAAACAAACAGATAACGAAAGGCTAAGGTTGCGTAAACTAATTTAAGGATTTTATTTTTAACAATTCCATTTCATTAATCTTCATTTATTATATTAATTTTAGCTGACATGTTTTAATAGTTAGGTTTTTGGAACACATGACAAACCATATCAACAAACTTAACATATACATTAACATCGAGTTAGAATTAAAAAAAATTGAAAGTTTGAACATTTTATTGCCATGTTTTAAATTTCAGGCTATAATTACAAAATTGGGCAAAGTTTAAGATTTTTTTAGTTAACCATTTATTTTATTATACTTAGTTTAAATATACTTGAAGTTTTATGATTTGATTTTTTATTTCACTTAATATGTATAAAAATAACTTCTTCCATTAATTTTTTATTTAAAATAATGAATTATCAAAAAATTTTAAATTTTAATATAATATCATTTTAAAATTATGAATGAACAAAATATTAATTAAATATATTAAAGAAAGTTATTTATTAATTAAATAATATTACAAAAAAGTGATATTTTTAAAAATTGATTGAAATAAAAAGATCAAACACATTCCTTTGAGAGATTCACAAACTTAGTATCAAAGTGAAGCAGAAAACCCTATACTTAATCCTTGTTGCATCGCTGGACGCTCCTTTCCTTATCCTATAATAAGCCCAACAATAGCAATTCTACGGCCGACCTGGTTCAATCCATAGCCTTTTTCTATACAACACTAGCCCAAGATTATCCTTGGGCCTGCATCACCTTCTCCAGCCCAGTAATATAGGCTGGTTGTGGGCCATGCAGTAGTGCAACCTCCTCTACTTTACACATCGTCTATGGGCCTTGCATAAGGTTATTCTTGGCCTAGTCATCAACAACCATAGTAGTTGATACAAAGGTCTCCTTTGGACTCAAACTTGTACCGAAGTTGATCGTCAACATCTTTTGTACGACAGTCTCACTTAAGTTCGCTTAAGCAAGTCTTAACCTTCAATGACCCTCGAAGTATTTACCTCGAACACTCGAAGAAAGAATGATATGAAAGCAATAAGAAACAAAGGTAATAAGAAAATACAGAGATATAGTTAAACCAACCTTTATATGCTTTCTCTAAATATAATACAAGGAATGCTCTCTCTGATTGAATGAAAAGAGCAAAGCTCGAATAAGTTATATATAGGCTTTCTAATTTGCCTTCCAAATTACATTCAGAATCTCACTAAAATTGAACCTGCTTAAGATCATGCTAATATCACGTATATCTCTATTAGATTACATCACATGGATCAATTAGATGACACTTTCATCTAAATATAACTCTAACTGATAAGATAAGATAATAGAAAGATAGAGCTTACATTTGACTAGGACACTAGCATCCTTATCTACGAAGATCTCTACTATCTTCAGATGTTTAGTTCCACTAAAACTCTAACTCTTATTCATTGCCACATCATCCAAGATCTCCCCATGATCTTTATCCACCGATGATGCAGTGTGTTCTCACCGAAGTCCACATAGCACATTGGCCTGATCCAATGCTTTCCACAATAAGTCCGCTATTCGTGGTCCATTCATCCAAGCTGGGTAAAGTCTTTAGTCCGTTAAGTCCTTAGCCTGGGTTAAGTTAATCTCCACAAGGTCTGAGACTCTACCAAAATTCGTACCAAGTCCGACCTCACTCGCCCATGTTTGCCTCAGTATTTTCGCATGCTTCCTTCATACGTGAATCCAGCTAACTTTCCTCTTAAGGCCCGCCATGAAGGTCATTGAGAAGTACTCCGAAGTTTACAAGTCTAACAAACACCCCCACCAAATGGATTCGACGCCCTCGTCGAATTAGTATAAAGGTAGGCGTTCACTTAGTTTTTGAACTGCCACAAGGTTGTATCTTTCTCCCATGTAGCTTCCGTGATAGGTTTACCTTTTCACCGGATTAAGAACTCGGTCCATCGGTTCTTCTTATGTTGACCTATTGTTCAATGATCTAGGATTTTCTCCACTTGATCCTCGAATTGTTTCCTCACAACTAGTGGAGCTCACTTCACCTAACTCCTATTCGGATCTAATGCATCCTTATAATAAGACCTGAGAAAACTAATATGAAAAGTAGGATTTACCTTTAACCGCTCGAACAACTTCAGTCTATATGCCATATTCCTCACTTTATGTAGCACTTCCAACGGTCTATCGTACTTCAATACCAAATTCCTATAAACTTACTTACTCGAGATCTTCTTCCAAATCTGTGGGGTTAGTTTCAATAGAACTTTATCTCCCATGGCAAACTCTAACGGTCTCCTCCGAAGATTCGCTTGCTTCTTCATCTATCGGGAAGCTTTTCGATGACTATCCCTCGCCTCATCCAACAGTTCTTGCTTCTTCATCACAAACTTATGCGCTACAATACATTTGTGACCTATCTTTTGTTGAGCAATCTCCAATAATATAAGAGGCTGTTGTCCCAACACAATCTTAAAAGAACTTTTCTCCGTAGCTGAAGATCTATATAAGTTATAGCAAAACTGTGCAATATCAAGTAAACTTAACTAATTACATTGACTTGCATTTACATAATGCCACAGGTACTCCTCCAACAAACCGTTGATTCGTTCTATCTGGCCATCTGCCTGTGGCTAATTCGTCGTGTAAAATTTCAAATTGCAACCTATCATATTAAAAAGGGAAGTCCAGTATTGGCCTGTAAATCTGGCGTCTCAGTTGTTCACAATATCTACTGATACTCCAAAATACTTGACCACATTCTTATAGAACAACTCGGCCGCAACATCCGAGTGACAAGTCATAGGAGTCAGCACGAAGATTGCATACTTGAAAAATCTGTCAACTACCATTATGATTGATGCCATATTGTCCACCGTTGGAAACCCACTAATAAAATCCATTAAAACCGACATCCATAGTCTCTCGGGGATGGATAAGGGTTGTAGCAAACTAGCTTCATTCTTTCTCTCGGCTTATCCAATTGACACACAAGGCATGTCTTGACGTAACATTCCACGTTATTCTCCATCTTCTGCCAAACGTATGAATGAGACAGGAGCACTAGCATCTGTTGGACTCCTAGGTGACCAGCCCACTACGAGTCATACATCTCTTTCAATAATTGTTTCTGCAATCCACTAAAGCTTGGCACATACACTTGACTGCTTTTAGTAATAAAAAGTTTGTCATCATCGAGCCAAAACTTGCATACAACACCTTCCTTTACTTGAGATATTAACTTATAGTACATGGTGTGTCTAATGGAGTTGTCGCCTTAATTTGTTCCAATAGGTTGGACTCCACCCTCGTGATCGAATAAAGGGTCGCAAATATCTCCTTCCTGCTTAAAGCATCTGTCATGTTGTCCTCCCTGGTTTATGCTCCCATACAAAGTCATATTTGGCAAGAAACTCGTACCATCGGGCTTGTTTTACGGACAACTGCTTTTGGGTCCTAAAAAATGCGTTAGCAACATTATTCGTTCGAACAATGAACTTGGTTCCCAGTAAATACACTTACCATGTCTCAAGGTAATGCACCATCGCAAGCATCTCCTTCTCATGAGTCGGGTCACGCTACTTCACACCATTGAACTTTCGGCTCTCAAATGCTACCGAATGACCCTCCTGTATAAGGACTCCACCAATGGCTTTGTCTGAACCATTAGATGTACCTCAAATGGTAGATCAAACACGGGCAACTTCAGCACAAGTTCGGTTGAGATAGCGACTTTAAGCTTTCTGAATGCTCGACCAATACCACTCTTGCTTCTTCTTTAGCAAGTCCGTTAATGGCACTGCTTTTTTTGAGTATCCACAATGAACCGCCTATAGTAGTTTGCTAGGTTGAGAAAACTCTGCAATTCTTGTACTGTCGTGGGAGCTTTCCACTCAACTATTGCTTTCACCTTTCTGGGATCCATCTTGACCTAACCCTTGCTCACCACATGACCCAAAAGTCTAATTTCTAACTGAGCAAACTCACACTTCTTCATCTTCACGTAGAGCTTGTGCTGCCTCAGTCTTTTAAACATTTGCCTCAAGTGTTCCACATGTTCTTCCATGTTAGCGCTATACACCACGATGTCATCTAAGTAGACCACAATGAACTCATCCAACAAGTTGTACAACATATCATTCATAAGGTTGCAAAATATAATAGGGGTGTTGGTTAATCCAAACAGCATAACTAAAAATTTGTAGGATCCATACCGAGTTACGCACGTTATCTTTTGCTCATCGCTCTTGGCTATCTGCACTTGCCAATACCCACTCTAAAGATCCAGTTTAGTGAACACCTCAGCCCTTGACAACCTGTCCATCAAATCTTGAACCAAAGGTACTAGATACTTATTTTTTTATCGTTATCTTGTTCAACGCTCAATGGTCCACACACATTTGAAGTGTATCGTCTTGCTTATTTTGAAACAATACTGGGGTGCCTTATAAAGCTTTAGATTGTTGGATGAACCCTACCTCCAACAACTCACCAAGTTGTTTCCGAAATTCTACCAGTTCCATCGAGGACATCCTATATGGGGCACGTGCAGGTGGGATCGCTCCAAGAACCAACTCAATCCTGTGATCTATCTCGAGACGAGGGGGGAGAGTTTTCGGTAACTCTTTTTACATCACCACCCAAAATTTCCTCAACAAACTTGTAACCACATCGAGGACTTCCACCACGTAGTCTTCATTGACTTCCCATATGGCAGCGAGATAGGTCCCTATACCTTTCTTCAACCCTTTCTCGATGCTCATGGTTGACACATATCCTACCAAAGTTGTAGCATCCGTCGTTTCACCATCGAACTTATAACAATTCACGTAGAAGGAATTTTATTCATTTATCAACATCATACCTCCCAAACTTGGATACAACACCACCTTTGCTGCATTAAGGAAATCGACTCCTAATATAATCTCGAAATTCTCCAATGGTCTGATGATGAAATTCATCTTAGCATGCCAACTTCCAATGTTGACAAGAACATTGTAAGCAATTCCTGCAACTGCTTGTACCTTCCCCGCAGTGGTTTTGATTCTCATCGGAGCCTTGGACACCCTTATACCTAACTTTCAAACCATCTTTTTCGCTAGGAAACTGTAGGTTGCTCCCGTATCCACCATTGTGGTCACATCCTTTTCCCCAATCTGCACACCCGCATATATTATTCTATCAATGAAAACCAACTCACCACTAACCGCATTAAGCAAAGCGATCGGATTTAGTACCACGTCATCTGAAGATTCACTGTCTTCTTTGACAATTAGTGCATTCAGTTTCTCCTTCCTCGGGCACTCTCTGGCAAAGTGTGGACCGCCGCACAAGTAACAAGCAATCTTGTCCTTCTTCGAGGACATGTCCCTGTTCTTAGAGCCCCCATTCTGCTTACCCTTGCTTTTGAAATCTTCCTTCTTGAAGTCTTTCTTTTTCTTCCCCTCGATATTCTCCTGTTGGGCGTGGGCTTTACCCTTGGAAAAATTTGAGGAGCTCGCCTTAGAGTCTTTCGCCATATAAAAATCCACCAAGGCTTTGGCAGCTACGATTGTACCAACCATGTCCTTCACATTTTGCCTCCGTAACTCTATTTAAGCCCATTGTTATATCCCAAATAGGAAATTGAGGAGCTTGTCCTCGTCTGGCATATGCTCAATATCCATCATTAGAGAACTAAAAGATTTCACATAATCTTTTACCAATCCATCTTGCTTCAACTTCTTCAAGGCATCCCTCACAAGCCAAGAAGTATTCATGAGAAGGAACTGATCCTTAAGCTCCTTCTTCATTTGCACCCATGTTTCTACGGAAGTTTTACCCACGCTGATCTTCATAAAGGTCCTCGTTCTCTACTAGAGCTTGGCATTCCCATCCAAGTACACTTTCGTTACGTTGACCTTCTCAACATCAGATACCTTAGCAGCTGCAAAGTACTGCTCTATATCTCACAAGAAATTCTTTAAAACTTTAGCGTCCCGCATGCCTTCGAACACCTTAGGTTCATATACCTTCACAGAGGAAAGTTGCGGTGTGGAGCTTTCACCTTGCTCGACATCTATCTTTGCAGCAACACACCTCAGCATAGTGATCTTGAACTGCGACTTCTCTTGGGCCTTCAGCACATCTACCATCTGTTGTTGTAACTGTTGGATCCGTGCCTCTAACATCTCGAAACAAGTATTGTGAGATGTGACTTGTTCCTCCCCTTGAGGAATTGGTCCAATCAGTGCCTCCACAATATACATCCGTTCTTTCAAGTTGCCTACTACCATCTCGAAATTTGGCTCTGATGTCAATTGATACAAAGGTCACCTTTAGGACTCAAAGTTGCACTGAAGCTGATCGCTAATACCCTTTGCATGACAGTCTCACTTAGGTCCGCTTAAGCAAGACTCAGCCTTCAATGACCCTCGAAGATGTTTACCTTGCAAACTCGAAGAAAGCACGCTATGAAAGCAATACGAAACAAAGGCAACAAGGAAACATAGAGATTGAATGAGAAAATCAAAGTTCTAATGAGCTATATATAGGCTTTCTAACTTACCTTCCAAGTTATATTCAAAATTCCAATAAAACTGAATTACCTAAGATCACGTCTATCTCTATCAGATTACATTACATGGACCAATTAGATGACACCCCCGTCTAAATAGGACTCTAACTAATAAGATAAAATAACATAAAGATAGAGTTTACATTTGACTAGGACATTAGAATCCTTATCTATAAAGTTCTCTACTATCTTCAGATGTTTAGTTCCACTGCAACTCTAACTCTCAGTTGTCGCCCCATTATCCAAGATCTCCCCACAAACTCTATCCGCTAATGATGTAGTGTGATCTCGCCGAAGCCCACATAGTACATTGGCCTGATCCAATGCTTCCTACAACAAGTCTGCTCATTGTGGTCCATTCATCCAAGCTGGGTCAAGTCCTTAATCTGTCAAGTCCTTAGCCTAGGTCGAGTCAATCTTCACAAGGTCTAAGACTCTACCAAAATTCGCACCAGTCTGATCCCACTCGCTCACATTTATCTTAGCGTTTTTGCATGCATCCCTCATGCGTGAATCCAACTAACCGTCCTCCTAAGGCCCAATATGAAGGTTACTGAGAAGTGCTCTAAAGTTTACAAGTCTAATAATAGGTTAATTTGTCATTCCCCTCTTGCTTTAAAGAATGTGTTAGTGGCACCTAATTTCGTTAAAAATCTTATTTCTATTCGTAAATTTGTTACTAATAATTATGGTTATGTTGGGTTTGACCTATTTGATTTCTTTGTAAAGGACATTCGGACCCCAAACATGATTCTCATGGCAATAGTTTGGGTGACTTATACCCAAACTGGATGCCAACAGAGTCTACTTAACCTCGTGCCTTAGCTACCTTGTTCCCCTCCTTATGGCACCGTCATCTTGGTCTTCTCAGGTCTCATGTTTTTAGCTCTCTTTTGTCTAGGAAGTTTATCTCTAGTAATAAGAAGAAATCTCCACCACTTGACGAAGCATATCAATTAGGAACCATGTTAGACTCACGTTTTATTCTTTTAATTCTCATACTTCTATGCTTTTTGATATTGTACATGCCAATTTATGGACATCTCATATTCATAGTGTCATCGTCATTAAGTATTATCTTTTCTTTTGGATGATTTTACTCATTATGTCTAAATGTTTCCTTTACATGACAAGTCTAATGTATACTCTACATTTGTTCATTTTCATGCTTCTATTCACACAGTTTAATTTTTACTCATAATTCGAATTGCAAACTTTTACAATTCTTAAACACTACTTTCAAAGTAGTCCTACTAAATAACTATAAGATAATAAAAGTAGCATTGTAAATAAAATAAAGTGATAATTAATTTTCAACAAGTAACAGAAATAAAAAATTAACTATATTAAGTTTGTCCATTTGATGAATAGCAATGAGCATTCTAAAATCATCATAAATATCCTTATAAATTTCTATTTGTAAGCATAGGATATCTTGCATTATCTCATAGATAACAATAGTTGTAATGGTTAATTGCATTATCCTATTAACTTCATCTTTCTTTGCAAAACTTAGTCTGAAATAGACATTAGGATTTAAAAATGTCATTGCTGCAAACAACAAAGAGTAAAATTGTCTTTCTCACCTCTCAACAATGACTATAAGATAAAATGTGTACAAAGAAAGCCTTTTTTCATATTAAACTTGATTGCTTCCTTTGCCTCTCTATAACATCATAAAAATAACATTTTATTACCTTCTCATCACTATCAGTTAGATTAAGTACAGTTACTAAAGGCTCACAAATTTGGATGACAAATTAACATTGGAATCAAAATTTCTAATCTTTACGTATAATTTCTAGAAACCTTCAGTCCAGCATTAAACCTAGTATGCTGAGATATAATTCACTTTTCACTTGTAAACATTCATGTCAACTCTTTTTTCCTTAGAATAAAACACTAAAGTGATAAAAAAAATTAGTTGCAAATCTTATAATAGTATGATAACACAAATTTTTACCATTGATGAATTATATATAATGGCAGAGTCACGACTGTAACTATTTAAGTCGCAGGCGTGACAACGGTATAAAGAGGTAATCCGAGTCGTTCATGAAATGGACGGTGGGATGAAATTTTGTGATCGTCCATCCCGTTCATTCTTAGTATATATATACTTAATAACATGTATGTAGAAACAGAAAGTAAGGAAAACAATAAGAATAAAACTTAAGAAATAAAAATAAATAATAGCAGAGTCACATCTGTGACTATTTAAGTCACAGGCGTGACAAGGGTATAAAGAGGTAATTTGAGTCATTCATGAAACAGACGGTGGGATGAGATTTCGTGGTCGTCCTTAGTATTTATATACTTAATGAAGTTTTTTTTTTAAATTTTAGTTCCATATTTTTTAGAATTTGCAAATCACAACCAATGCTCACCAAAGTTTTGAATACCAGTCGATAGTAATTAATACATTGGGTACGGTATCCTATCCACTTCTGTGCTTCCTACTCCATTGTTTATGAAGCGACTGCTTTCGTGATTTGAATCCATAACTTTTCAGTAAAAAATGAATAACTTTTATCGGTTACCAAGACTCACCTCTTACTTTATGTATCTATATACATATATAATATACTAGATCAATTTAGTTTGAAAAAGGGCTTAATCAATTTGGAATCTCTTTAAAAGTAAAGTAGATAAAGAAGTGTACTTTAATTAAAAAATATATAATTTTATTTATATTTAAAATTCTTATTTTAAAATTTATGTTTGAATTTTTTATAATTGATACACCTTTATCTGGAATTGAGTCTAAGTTGATTCAGTACATTTCATTTTTTTAAATAGATTTGTATGTTTTGAACTTACATTAGCTGTTTAATTATCGAAAAAAGTAAGTCTAATTAAAATAAGATTGTATCATATACAGGGTTAGATACTTATCAAATACTAATTAAGTTACGTGGAGATTTTATTTAATTCTAATAAAATAATTAAAGTCCAAGTATATATAAAAAATTATTTATAAAATGAGATAACTATTTCAATAATTAAAATCAATGATCTTCTTGTATGTTTAACACCGTTCATATGTACTGACATAAGCGTGAGAATATCTTTATAAGACTAAATTTGTTAGTACTTAATAATTAATATTAAATGCTTTCCAATTTTAAATCTACAGCAATACTAATATATAAATATAATTTATTTTTTACTCTATTATTAATATTATTAACTCTTGTTGTAAAAATCGATTAATTTATTAATTAATTGACTAATTTTTATAAATTATTCTTATAAACTAAAATAAATCAATTATTTTTTATTTAACAATATGTTTTTTTTTCAATTTAACTTCAAATTCGGACAATCTATTTCAAATTCTTCAATTTTATTTAATATTTGACCGATTTTATGATAGTCTAATTCTTGTTGAATCTTTTAAACTTTAATTTTTTTGTTTTACTGGTTTAACTTTCAATCCGATTTTTAAAACATTGTTATATACTATATTAAAGTCGAATGGGGTATGGACCAATTTAATCCTATATCAAAAATATTAACAGGAGAATAATACTATAAACTATAGTTATAACAAATTAAAATTTTACGTATTTAATTAATTGAGTAAAATTTTAAATATATTTTATCCTAAAAATTATATTTTAATAGTATTGTTCAAAAAGTTGAATATTTATAATATCATTATAGAGAATGTTTAATAATGTGTAATCAATCCAAAATAAAGACTATATTAAATTATTGTTGTGTGCATTTAAAAAACTGGTAAATAATATTTAAATATTATCTTCTCCCAAAATCTAAAATTTCACGGGCAATTTTAACATAAATTTTCAACTAAAGAAGTTAAGAGTTAAGACCACCTTTGGGTTTTTTTGAATAGAAATAGAACAAAGAGAATTTTTCTACCAGTCTAAGCAAAAGCTTGTTAAGTGGAGTTCTAGTTGTCCAACGAAGTCTCACACAACACCAACACAAGCTTGTTAAGTAGAGCTCTAGTTACAGATTCTCTGTTTCTCACCGAGCCGTCAATGTCACGGCAATGACTCCGGAGAAGATTTTGTGGTGTTGATCCTACTGGCTGTGTCCTTCGGCTTTGAATGATCCATTCAAGCATAGCGCAATCTTCGGATTCCCATACTTCAAGGCTCACAAGGTTGACAGGCCACCTGTGCTGTCCTAACTTACAGGGACAACCTTAACTTGTTGGGAAATTCTGAAGTCAAGTTCTTGAAATCAAGTCCAGGGTCCTGATAGCGTGACTTTTGACCCTCATGATCGTTGGAATCTATGCCGGAGTTACTGATTCCAGGGTTCTGTTCTGGGATGGTCAGAGTTGGACTGGTTTTGCCAACATTTCAAACAACAGGTCTATTTTTGGCGTCCATCTTCATCTGAGCTTTTCTTTATATGTTATCCAGCCATTGTGCTTTCTTCTCGCATGGTGAATGAAAACTTCGTGAAACATTCTTGGACTAGACTAAGAAGTAAGAACACTTACATGACGTTCCCATGTTGAAACATTTTTGCACTGACTTAATCATCCAAACTTATTGGAGATTCACATGATCTATAATAATGTTTGTGTAACAACAGTTTTTTTCTTTGTACTTTTTGGTTAAAATGCTATTACTTAATTCTTATGCATTACTATCAACATCGTAATTTTGTTTCCAGGAACTATATCCAGTGCGAGGCTTATGAAGTAAACCACTGTCCTCGTGAGAAATCTTCGATTCCCCAGTGGTGTCCCCTTAAGCCAAGACGGTTCCTTCCCTATCTTTCGTGAAGGATCTGTTCGGCAGGTTAGTCCTGCTCCTGCGGCAATGTACTGGAAACTGAGAAAGTGCTCATTTTGAAGTTCTCAAGTACGTAACCAGACGGAAATGGCCATTCTTTGTTTTTGAAATTTTGGAGTTGCCCAAAAATGGAAAAGAACTAAGACTTTACACAAGTTATTCTTCATTTTTAACAGATAAAATAACCTAGTTCGTTGATAAGAATGGGGAAGGATAACATACCGCAGTTCAAATGTAAGCTAAGTCATATAAAGTTTTCAGTGTCTAGTTTAAAGTATTGGAATAAAAACATTACATGCAATCTTCTACTCATGCCAAATTCCAAGAAAAAATATTCTACTCATGCCACCATGACACCTTTTTCCCATCAGAAATACTCTCTCTTTTATTCAGAAGTCTCGTTTCAGATCCATTTTTCATATATGTTCTAATGCAGGTCGCGAAAGTAATGGCTGTAAGGCGAAAAGGCAGGTATTTCAGAGGTATTAGCCATCGTACCTGACTTTCCCGACAATGATAGACAGAATGAAGATGACGACTTTTGGGTGGCGCTGGCCATATTACACTTGCATGTCTGGACTATATCCCAAGCTAAGAACATTCTTACATACGTTCCCAATTCCTATAAAGATCGAGTATTGCTTCACGTTAGTTGCAAGCTTCTTGGAGTAGTTGTTAAATACAGTACAGAGGGGAAGCTCCTCCAGATACTCGAAAACAGTCAGGGAAAGGCTATTAGAGCAGTTAGTGAACTGGAAGAGAGGGATGGAAAGCTTTGGATGGGGCGTGTGCTTATGCCATCGGTTGGGGTTTACACTTTGGTTTGAGATACATTAAGTTAGGTATAGGTTTTTTCTTCATTCCAAAAGTAGGCAGCTGGTTAATCCCCAGACGGATCTTTCGGAGAAAGAAGACTATCTTGTGCATGTAAATTGTGAAGTCGATCCAAGAAAGAAAGTGGAGGTGCTTTAGGACCCTCAAATTTTTGCTACAATACCTGCTAAATAGAATTACCTGGGTGTAAGCAAGCATCTTTTAGCTGACTAGCTTCATGGTTACATGCCCGCACGCAATAAAATCTGTTTGCAAACAAGATGTAGTTTATGAGCAACATCATTGAAGGATTCCACAGCACTTGCTTTCTTTGTTTTCTCATTGAGCTAATCGTATCTTCTTTTTGTTTAAACCAAAGCTTATAATCCTGTGAAACAACAAAAATCCCATCTCCTAATCAACCACAGTAGCAATTATCAGAATGCTGACTTGAAACTACAACCCCTTGAAACAGTTGGGCGTTTCATGTAGCTTCAAGAGACTTTCCAGGTCAATATTCAGCTTAATCCACTAAAAGTAAGTGAATGATCCAGAAACAGCAACGGCAAGGAGCACTACAAGCATTCATCTAAAGAAGAATGCTAAAAAGTAAAACACTAATTAGCATTTTCTCTGATTGGGAAATGGAATTTTGATTGCTAATCACCAAGAAGGATCTTACAAATATGCTGAAAATTATACATATTATATACAGCACTATTGCCATCATATTTACATGCGACATATGATTAAAGTCAGTTTTTACAGCATACAGCAGACGATGCAATTCAGTCTTGCAACCAACAACATGCAGCTGGGCAAGTAGTAGAAGGCTACTATTCCCCAGAAAAAATAATCAAGTACAATTTACATCAGCTACATCTTTTATGTCAGAATGGAGCACCTTCAAATCTTAACAAGAAACGAATAAGTGTGGAGCTTATATGATTAACAAGTTTCACTCCATGAATTATACGCAACAAAATACAGGTCAACCACCATTTTGCAAAACAAGCTAGGAAGCTTCATTTAATCTGCTAACTACCTGTCATCAATCTTACTGCTCCAACTCTAAAGCATTTTTATTCATTTACCATCCAAAATTTGAGAAACAAGCAAAAAGCAACCCCATTACACCATTTGAAGTTTGAAAATATCACTTTTATTACTGGTAACTGCAAACTATTTCTAGATTACATTAGCTTAGCGAAGGTAATCAATCAGGCATTAAGAGTTACAGAAATGAATTCAATTGATCATTGCCAATTACATTACCTGTAACTATTATCTAGTGCCCCAATAAAATTGAATTGAGTCTATGCTTACAAATAAACGAAAGAACTCAAGATCTGGAATTCTTGGTTGCGGTTGGGTCGATGTTCAAAGACAACAATCCAATTGTATCAGGACTCTTGAGCAGATCCAACTGTTTCTTACCACGGCGGAGCAAATACTCAATGTAGAGGAAATTTTTGCGGTTCACTTCCTTAGAATTGCGGCGGAACTCAGCCGAAACTATTGATACAACACGGTGTCTCTCCTCAGGTGGCTTCAAACGAGCAGCTCTCAAAAACCCTCGATACAGACTCAAAACCTGCTTCTGCATTCCAGAGAACCTTGGCCCACCAGAAGACCCCATTGCATCGTTCTCAATGAACTATGTCCCGCACCCACCAACCTTTGGTTCTAGACAATCCAGATAAATACAATTACTGAAAGAAAAGAGGGAATCAAGTTACAAGTGTTTAAAGAAAATGCATCACAACTATTTCATTGTCAAACTATTTCATGAAATTGGAAGAAACAAATTGAAATCAAAGACAGACAATCACTGGGACATACTTTTAAAGGCATAAACGTAACAACCTGAGTGCCAGAGATCGAATACAGGAGGATTTTTGGTTTTTGCTGAAGAAAAGGAAAGTGAACAAAGCCAGGGACCCAATTGAAAAGGGCTTTTGGATTTTGGAATGTGTTATTGGGTGATTAGAAAGGCCCTTTCTGGAGTCTAGCTCATAGAAGGTCTGAGCGTCAGGAACGCAAATACTCCGTTCGTAATCAAAATAACATGAATTAAAAAAAAAAAATCTGTGTAATGCGAGTAACTTTCAGTTTTATTTTTAAAATAAAATATATAATAATTATATATTTAATAAAATTTAAAATTAAATTAATTGAAATAAATAAAATTTATTTTAATCTCTTATGTAATAATTACTATTAAATTATTAGTAAAATTATTTATCTTATGAAAATAATAATTAAATTATTTATAATTGAAAAAAAGATTTGCTAATATGCAAATAAAGATATCAGTTTTCTATTAATATAACTAGAAAATTTCAACCAATGAGACCCCAACGAACAAAAACAAGTATAAAGGTTAAGTAGAAATTACTTGTTTTTCAACAATTTATATTAAATTCAGTTGCATTTTATTGTTAATTGTAGGTGGAAGAATAGCTTAGATAAATAGAAATTGGATGAATTTAACCTTCTTTTTCTTATAAAGTCACTTTTATCAATCTGCAGTATTCTAATTTGAATCTTTAAGAAGAAAGGTTATATTTTCTAGAAAGGGGAGCTATAAATTGAGAAGTCCATCATTCAGATAGATAAGAGTTTATCATGATTCATGAAATATTGTAAATACTGAGCATCGAATGTCTTTTGCTTACATCGAACGGAAAAATGCTAATAAGGCATATGGCATGATACCTTTAATAAATGGGCAAATAGTCAATTTTCAAAGAAGCTATTGTCAACCTTTTTTAATATGAATCTATCTAATTCAAAAAAAAAAAATTTGCATCAACTTAACTATCAATCAAACCAGAGTCAAACTTTGCTAGAGGATGAAGGAAAGCCTCGAGAAGATATTAGATAGAAAACTTTTACATGGTTTCTAATTCGGCGCAGTGTCAATACTGCACATCCAACCCATTCACCTAAGAAGGAAAATTGTTATAATCCGGCTCCAACTATAAAGAAAGGCTACAGAAGCAGCATAATTGCCAGTACTGTTAAACCCAGCTGCATTCATCAACAATCACAAACCAAGATCTACACTTTATTTAGAGCATTAACAATAGAATAATATTGACATACCTCCAATGCTTGACATAGAGTCTTGGTGCATTCTTTCCTTCTTGGAGACCACAATCTATCAAAAACAACAACCCTTGTGCAAGAGGAAGCTAATGGTAGCAGACCTAATATTCAGTTTTCAGACCCACACACCATATATACACAATCACACCATATGTTATATCTTATAACATGCTCTACCCTAAGGGGTAAAAAAGGATAATTGTGTCATTTTAAGGATGTTATGAATTATAATTTAATAGGTCAACATATAGTTATTAAGGTATTATTATGTGCCTCAAATGCAATTAGTAAATTATTAACCATCCTATTATGGATATTAAATATATATTAGGCTATTCGATTAATGGTCATGCATATGGAATCAATGTTGTGATTATATTAATCTACATATTTCTAGCATTCTCCCACTTGGACAATATAATCAAACCACCATACCAATCTCCATCATCCAAAAACAGTCAAATAAATCATATGAAATATATTATCGACAGGATATATATACTACACGTGATTTGGCCATGGAGATGTTCAAATACCACAATAACTATTGAAACAACATGCATGCAGTACAACAACTGAGATTTTGTACCTATCATTTCGTTAAACTACATATACATACATACATACATACATATATATATAGTTTGACGAAATGATAGGTACAAAATCTCAGTTATCGCACATGACAAAATCTCAGTTGTTGTACTGCATGCATGTTGAATATATATATAAATGATAGGTATATATATATCAATATTAACAAGCAATGACTGCAAATATCATTATACATGTTTCAAATATAAAAGTCATAAGCAATCTGCATAAAGTACTAATAAGTTCAATACAAAATAGCAAACTCCTACTAATCTTATCAAGCTAGGCTCCTAACAATCCCATACAGGAGACATATTTTGCAAACACATATATAGGTAAGTCTTTTGTAAGTGGATCTACTAACATGCTAGCTGTAAGCGTATACTCAATAGTAATGAGAGATTCAACGACTTTCTCTTTAACAAAATAGCACTTTATATCAATATGCTTTGAGCAAGAAGTACTTCTAATATTCTTAGAGAAAACTACAGTTGTGAAGTTATCATAATACAATTTTAGGGGACTCGAAATAGAGTTTACAATATCCAATGCTGGAATAAAATTTCACAGCCATATTGCTTGACAAACTACCTCATAGCATGCCATATATTCTGCCTCTATGGTAGAGGATGCTGAGAGTGTCTGTTGACACTTTTCCAAGATATAACTCCTCTAGCTATCATAATAATGTAGCCTGAAGTAGACTTTTTATCATCCACACATCCTGTATGATCTTTGCTACCCTGAAGATGCCTCATGACTTTCTTAGTCGCTTTCCAATGGCTAAGACTAGAATCACTTAAGTATCTTCCCAACATGCATACAATAAAAGCAATATCAGGGTGTGTGCATACTTGAGCATACATCAAACTACCCAAAAGTGACGCATAAGGAATAACTTTCATTTAATCTCTCTCTTTATCATTTTGTGGACATTGGGCCTTTGAAAACTTATCACCCTTCACTATTGGTGCCTTTTCAGGAGAACAAGAATGCATATTGAATCTTTTCAAGATCTGATCAATGTAAGTCTTTTGAGACAATTAAAGAATCTCATTAGCTCTATCTCGGAGAATCTAAATTCCAAGTACATAAGAGGCCTCATCAAGATCCTTCGTATCAAAATAGCTAAATAATAATTGTTTTGTCTCAAATAATAGATCAGTATCATTAGAAGCAAGTAAAATGTCATTAACATATATAGTATAGAAAAATGAAACTGCTCCTACTGAACTTCATATATATAGATTGATCAACTACATTCTCCTTAAAGCCATTAGCAGTAACAACCATATCAAACTTGAGATACTACTGCCTTGATACTTGTTTTAATCCATAGATAGACTTTTTGAGCTTGTAAATCATGTGTTCTTTACCAATTATCTTGAAACCAACTGGTTGGGTCATATAAACATCTTTATACAGATCTCCATTCAAGAAGGCAGTCCTCACATCCATTTGATTGAGTTCCAAGTCAAAATGACCAACCATAGCCATAATGATTCGCAGTGAATCTTTGGTAGGAACTGGTGAGGTTTATTTGAAATCAATCCCTTCTCTCTGGCTATAGTATTTAGCTACAAGTCTAGCCTTATACCTTTATACTTTTCCACTTGAGTCATGTTTGATTTTGTAAACCCACTTACATCCAATGGGTTTGCAACCTTTAAGTAGTTCAACCAACTCTCAAACTCTATTTTGTGATATGAAACTCAACTCATCTTCTATTGCATTCATCCATAACACAGATTGAGGACTATTCATAGCTTCTTGAAAACTGATAAGTTTAGTATTATCTCCCACATCGAACTCATGCTCTTGCAAATAGACAATATCGTCATCAGGAATGGTAGGTCTATGTGTTTTTTGTGATCTCCTAACAACAACTTCATCATCCCCAGTATCGATGACTTCATCTTGTACTTGATTATGAGGTTCATCGTGAGATTCTACTGGAATCTGTTCAATCACAGGGTCATCAGTAGGAGTAGAAGCGATAGGTACAGGGAATGTGTTCTTCCTTGAATACATTTTCTCTTGACCCTTGACTTCAAATTCATCTTCAAAATAGACAACTTTATCAGATTCTATAATTCTGGTCATGTGAAATGGGCAATAGAATCTAGAACCCCTTGATCCAACAATGTAGTCTACAAAGGAGCCACTAATAGTTTTCGGATCAAGCTTCTTAGATTGTGGATTATAGGACCTCACTTCTGCTTTACATCCCCAAACATGAATATGGAACAAGCTTGGTTTCTTACTTGACCGTAACTCATACGGAGTCTTTAGGACTGACTTGCTAGGTACTTGATTCAAGATATAAGCAGTTGCTTACCCTACAAAACAAACTAGTATGAATCAACATACATCGCAACACATCAAGAAGTGTGTGGTTTCTTCTTTCGACGATTTCATTCTGCTGAGGTGTTACCAACATTATATATTTTGCTTCAATATCACCTTCTTACAAGTATCTAATAAAAGGCCCTAGGTTCCTACCACTCTCATCATAACAATCATAATACTCTCTACCTTTATCAGAATTAACTACCTTGATTTTCTTTCCTTTTGAAGCTCAATATTTGTCTTGAAGATCTTAAATGCCTCCAAAGATTCAGATTTTTCACAAATGAGCTCCACATGATCGTACTGGAAAAAAATCATCAATAAAAGTGATAAAATATTTATAACCACTTATAGCCAGTGGAATAAATGGTCCATATATATCATTATAAATCAACTCTAACAATTATGAGCACCTGTCTGTTTTGTTTTTTCTAACCTTGACGGTCAACTTTCCTTTGATACAATCAAAACAGGAGTGAAATTTGAAAAGTCAAGATCCTAAAGTACACCATCTTTTACTAACCTCTTCATTCTATTTCTAAAAATATGGCCTAATCATTTGTGCCATAACATAGAATATCTCAAATCCAACCTCATATATTTGCCAACAACAATATTAAGAGAAGAGGAAGAACAACAGTAACAACATCATTCAACTAAAGTTTGTATAAATTTTCACATAAAATTCCATTTCTCACTAAAAGAGAGTTATGATACAAAGTCAATTTTCAGTTCTAAAAAGAAGACTATAACTTATTCTATCCAAAATGGATACATAAATCAAATTCCTCCTAATAAAGGGTAGATAGGCAACCTCATGTAACACAAAAAGATGTCCTGTATTAAACTGTAGTATAATTGTCCCAAAAAATTTAACTTTAACTTTAGTATTGTCTCCATGTACACATGTTGCTTAGAACTAGTCAGCCTTCTTCGACTTGTCAGTTTCTTTCTTCTCTAAGTGAGCTTTGAGTTTTCGACAATCAACTTTCTTGTACCCAAAATTCTGACAAAAGTTGCACTTCTCTTTGAAAAACTTATTCTTCTGACTAATAGAAGATGAGCCCTCCTGTCCACTTCCTTTAAGACTAACAGCTTTCTTCTTGAAAGGCTTTTAGTCACTTGAGGTATTAGAAGTGAACTTTTCTGTTGAGAATTGTTGTGGATTGTCATCATAGAGATGATTCTTGCCCTTCCCTTTTACATGTCATCCTCTTCCTTGGCAAGAATAGCAGTCATCTCCTCAAAAATCCATTGCTCTTTCTGAGCATTATAGCTTGATCTGATCAAATCAAATTTAGAAGGAAGAGTCCCCATCATCAACCATACCATGTAATCCTCACCATGGTCCATATCTATAGCCTTAAGTTTATGTTAACAACTCATGAGCTAGTCAATGTGAGCCCTAATGTCACTTGTCACATTATAAATAGTGTGATGAAGCATGTTTAAGTACTCATTCTTCTTATTCTTTGAGAACTTTGTGTACTTCTTCTTAATGGCAACAAGAAAATCCTTTGCATTTATAAGCCTCAGGAATATTATCACGAATGGATTCATCCATATGATACCTCATAATCATCAAACAACATCAGTTAAAGTATCCTTACTCCTCATAGGATTTCCTTTCCTTCTCAGTAGCATCATCAGTGGGTTTAGGTGGTGGATCAATTCTCAAGGCCAAGTCTATTCACATGATAGTCAAATTCATCGTGAGAAATTTAACCCACTGCTTGTGGTTTGTTCCATTCAGCATTAAGATAGTAGAGACTCTTGAATTTCTTAAAGATGAATGAGAACCAAGAGCAATAACTATGATATGCATGTTAAAACAGAATCATACAATTCGTGCTCATTTTCTCAAAATTAATTATATCACTTATGCTAAAGTTCCTTAAATACATATAAAACTCATTCATAAGTAAGAACAATTTATTAAATATTACAACCAAATCATCAATATACTATCGAAAGGATAGAAAAATTGGGTGGTTCATAATATTTCAATAAAATTTCTTCACCATACTAAGCATTATACTAAGTAGTAATTATCAAAAGGATCATTAATTTCCTGTATGTATCTTAGGTTTATTTTAGAGGAAAACACAAATTTTAAACATACATTAATATTTAAAAAGTTCCTCATCATAAATAGTTTCACATACTCAATTTTACGACAAGTAAACCTAAGCATTCACTATTGTCAACAAATAATCATGTTTATAGCACAATAAGATTAAAACAATTAGAATTATCAAATAAAATTACTAAATAATCTTGTGCATAAATATATGAAAAAATAGAATTAAAAAATGGAACAAAAAGATGAAAAATTAGTCTAAAAAGGACCTTGCACGAGCCCTCAAACGTACGGTGCAGAAGTCTTTTGAATTTTTTAAAAAAAATTAAAAGAATTTAAAAAAAATATATGTATCAGATTGACAGAGTGGGGATGACGCTGTAGGTGTCATCCCTGACCTTCAATCCTTGTGCGCAGGTCCAACCCGCCTAAAACTTTCTCTCTCGGCTTCAAATTTTTACAATTTTTAAGGAGTTTTCTTCCATTTTTCATGCTCTATGGATTTCCCATATCCATTTCAACCAAAAGTGCTCTAAAATTCAAAAATATCAAACCCATTTTGGCCATTATCGAAAACATGAATTTGTTAAAAAAACTCACCAAAAAACCATGATTCTTTATCCAAAACAAAGGTAAAAGGCAACAACAACAACCAACAACATTTTTTAAACCTCGACGCATCATTTTAAAGTTAATTATGCGAAAAACGAGTTGAAATAAAAATGGTTTTGTATAAAAACAAGTCCTAAAATCAAATGTCCATGGAGCTCTGTTACCGATTGTTAAACCCTAATACATTCATCAACAATCACAAACCAAGATCTGCATTTTGTTTAGAGCATTAATAACATAATACTATTGACATACCTCCAATGCTTGACATAGTCTTGGTGCATTCTTTCCTCTTTGGAGATCACAATTTATCAAAAACTACAACCCTTGTGCAAGAGAAAGCTAATGGTAGAAGACCTAATATTCAGTTTTCAAACCCACACACCATATATACACAATCTCACCATATGTTAGATCTTATAATATGTTCTATCCTAAGGCGCAAAAAAAGGATAATTGTGTCATTTCAAGGATGTTATGAACTATAGTTTAATAGGCTAACATATAGTTATAAGGACACTACCATGTGCCTCAAATACAATTAGTAAATTATCAACCATCCCATTATAATTATTAAACATACATTAGACAATTCAATTAATGGTCAAGCATATGGAATTAATCTTGCGATTATATTAGCCCACATATTTCTACCAAGTACAACCTAGTGTAGGCTACCAAAAATAGGAGTCCCTCGGTCCCTAATAGCCTGTTTGGTTTACCAATCAGAATAGATAAAGAATGAAATGATTATTCTTAAGAATATAATAGATAAGGAATTTGTTTGGTTTATTGCTAAAGAATTTATATGAAAATGTTTGATTTGATAACATAAACTTTGAATAACAAAAAAATAACTAACAAAAAGACCAAAATATCAATTATAATTATCGTTAACTACATGATGATGATGATGATGATGATGATGTAGTTAATGATGATGATGATTATTATTATTATTATTATTAATTTTCTTATTATCCTTATTCTTATTATTATTCACTTCATTATTATTACTATTAATTTATTTTTATTAATTTTATTCTTCTTATTCTTCTTCTTCTTCTTATCATCATCATCATCATCATCATTACTATTATTATTATTATTATTATTATTATTATTATTATTATTATTATTAATTTTATTATTCTTATTAATTTTCTTCTTATTATTATGATTATTATTAAATTTCTTATTATTATTAATTTTCTTCTTATCATATGACAAAATTAACATTTTGCAATATTTAATTTGTCCTTCATATTCTTCATGAATTTAGTCAGACTCATATCAGCATTAATTATAAAGTCGTAATTGCAATATGAAATAACGTTAGAACGCTATTGAAAATAAACTTAACATAGGGCTTTAAATTACTAATAAAAGTTATTTAGTTGAATAAAAAATAAGTTCAGCCCTATTTTAAATAACTAAACAAAATATTTATACTTCAACATAATCTTTAATATGTGGCAAGAAACCTTCTCACTCATACAAGTCTTCGAAAAAGCACAAGATTGAAAAGCACAAGCATTTGTGCAGGATGATCAGGAATTTTGCCTAAAGCAGTCCCTTTCATCATCTATGAGTCCCTCTATCTCACCCAATGCACCATTTGACTGTTCAACTCTTTGTTGAATATGTGTTTCAGTCCCAATACTCTTACACAAATTTTCTCCAATTTCATTCATGATATCACCTAATATCCTGACAACAACAATAATTGAATCTGTACAACTTGGTTCACTCGTATCATTATTCTTTTTTCTCCCCCTTATTGAAATATTTTCAGCTTGTCTTTCAAGATTTGATGTTTGAAGTTGGGTAAAGGACTCATCTATATCATGCAAACCATGCTTAACTTTATATTGATCTTCACCACCTTCATTTATCCCACCTACACCTTCTTGCCTTTCCATTGCTTCAAGAATATCTACAGCAATTTGTGCGTCAATTCCAGTTGCACAATCTTCTCCATAGATCCCAGTCAATTCATTATAGAAAGGAAAGTTCTTCCTTCGAAATTAGGCAACATCTTTGTGACTCTAACAATATGAAAAATAACGAAATCAATAATTTATATAAATGACAAGAAAGTAGTTAAAGAAAATACTTAAAACAAGTTAAAAGTTCAATACTTAAACTTAAGTACAAATTCCATACATGATCTTCAGCAATGACGATTTTCCTTTCGGTATCCCATCCAAATCCACTAGTATCTTTCCTTACCATATCATATACAATGCTCCACTTTTTCTTTAAAGTCTTAATCCTAGACTTTATGTGAGTTCTAACTTTTAAGTTTGATTTTCTTGCTACCATTCTTTTTATTTTATTGAGATAGACAGCATTAAATCTAGTATTAGCATTCTACGTTTCTACATTATGCAAATCAACCATGCAGGAAACTAGCACAACATCCTCATCATAGTTCCACTTTCTTTTTGCTCTTTTTGAACTTTGATAATCAATAATTGACAAAGAATTCCTTGACATACTTATATGCCAAATTAAAACAATATTGATAAATAAAAAAATAATCATCATAATAAAGGAAAAATAAAAACATTTATAAATTCTTCATTTTATTAACATTAAGCATCAACAACTTAAGAGAATAATATAGTCTACAATAACAACTTATAACATAAACAACAAAGAGTATAACAACTTACATAAACAATAATATAAAACCTCCTAACACTAAACATAATAGGACACCTAAAATATGTCAATTTTTATTTTGCCTAGATGTTCGATATTTGTTGAACATTTTGCGTGCCAGTTTAATTCTCCAATTTGTCAATGCATTAGTTGGGTCAATAGCAGTTATACACTCCTCCTCAACAACTGGATTTATGTGAAAATAATCCCCTAAATCACTCTCTATGGGATCAAAACTCATCTCTTGCCTAATAAAATGTTGAAGCAAACAACCAGCTATAATAATTAGAATGTGTATTCTTATTGGATAAAATGATGGACTCATAAGAATAGCTCGCCTAATTTTTAATAGCCCAAAACACCTCTCAATTAGATTGCGTGCAGCCGCATGTTTCATATTAAAAAATTCATATGGAGTTCTTAGCTAGTAACCTTGATGCCATTTATTCAAATGGTACCTTTGACCCCTAAAAAGTACAAGGAAGCCTTCACAATTTGTATAACCTACGTCGACTAGGTAACAACAACCTATATAAAAAAAACTACATGAGTTATTTAATTTACATTATCTCATATACAAAATTTCAAACAATCTTTATATATCATATAGGAAAGCTTACCATGAGGCAATTTTAGTCCACGTCTCTTAGTAATTGCATCACGAAGAACTCAGCCATCAACTACTAACCCTTCCCAACTGGGAAGAACATAAATAAATTACATGTCAGGTGTGTACATACCTAACATATTTGTTGCAATGTTGCCCTTACGAGTTCGAAATCTATACTTATCTTTAATTGGCACATTAACGCTGATATATGTCTCATCCAGAGCACCTAAGCAATTCTACAATTCAAATGAAATAAACAATAATGAGGTACCTTAATCAAATGCACTATATTTTCTTATAAAAGTAATAGGGTGATTATCTACCTTAAACCACATCTACTGATGGTCTGAAGAGTTTGTTGGTATGGGCTTAGGTTTTCTAAATATTATGAAAAACACCGACTAGTTATCTCACTTGATCTTCTAAAATTTTTCCTAATAACTCTATTTTTAATATAATGAGCAATAATATGTAAGAAAATTACTACTTGTTCATCAATAAGCCTGTTTTTTTATTGACTTTAATCCTCTTATACTTTTTAGTATTTCATATAGCTTAAAAATGCTTGCCTATTCATCCTAACTATTGAAATACATGACTCATCATTGTCATGCACAATTCGCCTCATATAATCCCGATTTGCATAAAAATTTAGAAAATAACTTCTAACCTTTGGCCTATAACTATATAAAGAAGCCTCTGATGCTAACAAACTCAATAACAAACTAACTATTACACAACTGCAACCATATAGTCAAGACAACCACAATTTTTTTAATTCTTTTAGCATTTTTATGTAAACTCAAACTCAAACTCAAATGAGCCATGACTGCAAGAAAAAAATTCTAATATATTTACATAAATTTGTTCAAACAATGTACGATGTAAGAGATGTATGTACTATGTCACAAATAAATAGATGTACTATATCAAGGATAAATAGATGCTACAGTTCATTAATTTCAAGAAAAACAACAAGCTAAAATCACATTAATCAGTTTAAAGATTGTCCCAGTTTTAGGATAGAAAATGCTAAAGAAAGTAGATGTATCAGGTTTACACATCTAAAATTTATGGTTAAATCTATTAGCTTGTAAGAGAGCCTCTTTTATTAGAAAAGGATAGGATTAAGCCTGAACCAAGTTTCATGAATTAAAAAGACATGAATCAGCTCACTTCCACTTTGTATTTGGGTCCAACAATTCAAGATATAGAGAATGCTTTGTTCATCACTAACCTAAAACTTAGCAACTGTGTCAAGAGTCCAGAAAAGTCCTAGTGGAGATTCTGCAACAAGTTCTGCTGCTTTTTTATACTTTGCTTGAGAGAATAATTCCTAAAAACGCTAAACAACCTAGTAAAGAACAACAAACATGAAGATTATGAGTCAATAGAGGTGAAGATAGTACAGCTAAAATAGAATAGCTCCTCTTTGGTTTTCTGCTAATAATCTATAACTAGGGAACTAAAAACAAAACCTAACATCAAATGAAAAGGGTTTAAAAAACAAACACAAAACAAGGAAAACAAGATGAAAATTTGAATGCAAAATCAAAGATCCAAAGAGATGATAACTTTTCAAGCCCTCACAGTCATCAACACCTTATAATCATTCTTATACTTAACCAAACCCATCACAGACAGAAGATATCGAACCTTGAATATTCCCAACAGGGAAAAGAGATAAAACTGACCAAAACTTTAAAAAAGATACGATTTTTACTTAGAACTAGACATTGTTGGACAAACTAAAAATAACCAAAAAAGAAAGACTAGAAATTTCAAAACATACCAATCAATCTAGCTTTCAAGACAAAGAAAGAACACTTCTTGTTACGAAAAAAAGACTCTCAATGACCTGAGCTCTCAAGAAACAAATGTTGGGAGAAAGGCTGTTCTTACCAAATCAACGCAAATGGCAAAGAAATGTTGGAGAAAAGAGACGATAGTGAGAAGAGCGAGAGAGATCCACTAAGCCAGAGACGAAAAGCGTGAGTAAGACAAGACCAGAAAGTGGAGAACAAAGACGAGAGCATGAAGAGGGAGAGAGAGCTACTGGGCATGAGTGAGACCAGACAATGCATGAGTGAGAGTTTTTGGTGGGAGGATAGGGACAAACTTATCCAGATGTTTACTACTTGTGTTTACCTATTCCGGATGTGCATAAAATACGTAAAGAGAAGGGGGTGTCATCTTTATCTATTCTCTCATGTCCAAGAATTATTAATCGTAGAAATAGTTATTATGTGGGTGTTTTAAGAATACTTAATTATTAGGAATAGATGCGTAATTGAATATATATTCCCCTCAACCAAACAAGCTAAGGGAAGAATGAGCTATGACGTTTCTTTCTAAAGATGGCAATGAGTCAACCTATAGGTCGGCCTGCTAATTTTTTAAAATAAGTTTATTTAATTAAAGGTATAAAAATCATCTTTTTTAATTAGATCCAACTTGTGTTATACAAATTCAAGCCTATCTAAGACCCAACTTTTTTAAACAAAGCAGTCGTTTTGCTTCAAATGGTTGAGTCTCGAGTCAGTGTGAGCCTGAATTTGACCTATGAGTCAATCCATTGAAAATACTCGAATATAGCTCATGGGTTAGCCATTGTTATCCCTATTTCTTCCACCAAAAGGCACAAAGATAATTAATATTAAATAATTAAATAATATATATTTAATAAATAACAAACCAGATTATAAAAAAATTAAAAATAGACAACAAACCTACTTTTTATAATTTTTATAAGTTATAAAATTTTAAAAAAATTAATTAAATTTAAAAAATAAAATAAGAAACAAAAAAACGTACTAAAAGTAGTTTTTGCCTCCATAATAACCAGTAAAACTCCAGATTAATATAGATAGAAAAATGGGAGAACCCAAATTAAGAGACTAATGGTTGCAGATTATAATCAGTAGGAAAATAGTTGCCGATTATATACATATCATCATAACTATGTGGTCCATATAAATATCGCAGAAACCAGTAACTTATTCAAGGGGTTCAAATCTTGGAAATCTTTAATACCATGCAGGACAAACTGAATCCTAATCATCATAAGCGCATCCTTGCAACTGTCACTGGCATCTAGCTCCAGAACAGATAATATTGCCTCTTATCTTCCATACTCTACTGAGATTTGAACATTCTTTCGTGTTGTACTATCCACTGCCGCGAAAAGAAGGATGATGGCTTCTCATGCTTAGCATCCCATGTCTGCAAAGTAGTTGATAACATTCCATTAGTATTGTATGTTCATCAATCATCATTACCAATAAAAAGAGACCCAAGTGTATAATAAATAAAACGAAAGCAGTCCCAAAAGGTTTGGACTCAACTTTGTGCAAGAACTATACTGCATGCCTGTTTGATACCTCATTTCATTTCAGTCATTGTTATTCATAACATGAAAGAACCAGTCAAATTGGTAAAATCTTCCACATGTTGCTTCAGTTGCAATAAATTCACCCAAAAGGTCACCAAAAAGTACAGGAGTAGGACATTTACACCTCAACTGTTAGTTGTGGCATCCAAATGTCCAGTAAGATCAAATAGGAAAAGCTTACAATCAACTTTTGGATACTACTGCTCCTAAGGAACATGATTCAGTAATGATTGCATGCTGTCCAAGGGCTAGGCCATCTAACATTGAGATTATGGAATTAACCAAGTGGAAAATTTGACACTCTTGTCCGGTAAACATGGCTTAAGAAGGAGGAATTATCGGGGACATTAACAGAAAATATTGGTCAGCAAGATTTCATGTTTTAAAAATAAAACTGGTACGTATCACCAAGTTAAGGAACCCAGGACTGCACTTTATGTGCATGGTTATGACTTGATTTGACCTGACCAAAAGTCATCACTAATATCCATTGTGTCATACTATAATCAAAAATTTACCTTCTCAAGTTATATACTTTGAGCACAGAATTGCTAAAGATTGTTCTTAATTAGAACCAGAAGTTGCAGGACACTGAGCTGGCGTTTTAGCTGTAGTGGTATCAGTATTATTATTGCCATCACTGGCTTCGGAAATTCTCTGGTCAACAGGTTCTGCATCAGAAGTAGTATCCACCCTGTTTGGCATAGAATCACTGTTTGTTCTAGTGTTATCTCTGGTTTCCAGTCGCTCCATCATGCGTGATACTGTTGCAATTCCAGCATTTACCTCTCTCCTTACTTCAGAACCAAGATCTGCCATGCTAGTATTTCGAGAGAAGAATTTCTCCCTCCATCCCCTTGTACTCTTTGAAATCGACTCCTTGTATCTACAAGAATAGAGCCACTTACATCATTAACATAAAAAGGATATGCTAATCCACCAAATCACTTCTCTACCAAAAGTACTATCCCTTATGCTACCTGGTTGAAACAGCATTGAACTTGGATTTGAGAGACTCCGAAAATGAATGGAAGTCTGATGGCCCTGCTCTATCTTGACCGTTTGGGGATAAGTGATTAGGAGATCCCCTGCCACAACAAAACATGAAAATAACATTAGCAAAGCAAGATGAATGTTTCCAGAAGAAGGTCTTCATCCATGCAACTACCCAAGGTATGCATGATGTGACTAATCTGAAAAACACAGAAAAAGGAAAAAAGACATTTGTAACTGGTGATACCTATTGCTGAAGGAATTCCCATGTTGATTGGTAGCAAGACCACCAGATCCAGATCCAGAAGCTGAAGCAGTGGCAGGACCAGTTATGCTGTCAACGGATTCTAGAGTGATTAATTGTGAAGGTTCTTCCCCAACATTAATGTCAGGAGGTTGATTGACCATTGTGATTTGAGAAGCAGGTTCCCCTTCTCTTGGAGTAGGGGAAGAAGTGATTGGTCCAGTGGGAGGCCCATTATGATTACTTGAAAATACTAAGAACTGTGGACGACCATGAGCTGATGACCTAATCCTCTGGCCTTCCCTTCTTGCAATCTGACGTCGTCCCATCGCAGCAGCAGCAGCCAGGTGCTGAATTATACGCTCTTCAAGTTCAGCATCATTAACACCTACTGGCAACTGCACTCAAATAAAGCGACAAAGTTAAGCTTCAAGCCAATACATTAAAAAACAGAAGGTTAGAAGATAAAGAAGAAAATTGAGAACAGCTTCACATTAGCTAATTCAGAATACAAACATGCTGTACTTCGAAATCCCCAAGAGCTGGATGATGAAAAATGGCAGTATTCCTAGAAGGACGAAACCTCAAACTTCTCTCATGTTCAACAGCCTCAAGCAATTCCTGGCTGCCAAAAAAAGAAAAAAGATAAATGTTAGTATTCCATCTAGAAGCAAAAGCAAATACAGTCTGGTTAAGAACACTATTCTACCTTGTTGGATCCTTCAAGCTGATGGGTTGCCAGCACATGGGACATTGGGAGCTTCTCTGGCACCTGCAATATTGAAAGAAATGAAAACTTAGCCCATGTTTTGCTTTTCCACAATTATGATGATAAGTCCAGTCAAACATTTGGCACGGTTCAAATTAAAGTAGCAAGGAAATTACCTGAAACCTGAATTACGACAATATTATCTCTACATAAAAATTATCTGAAGGAATTCTAGAGTGCTTGGATGACATGCTCTGAAAATGGGTAGTATTTTGATGTGACCCGCACTTATTCAATAAAAGAAGGTGGAGAAACATCAAAAGCAAAAAAAGGTGCAAAGAACTCCAAACCTACAGAAATAAATTCTCTACTCAAGTTTCACCATTTAATTATGCCATGGCTTCACATACTTCTCTATTGGATGGTTCCAGTTTTTATGCATCTAAGGATTACAGGATAGAAGGTAGTTTACTAGCCTTTCTCATCATCCCTTCATATAATAATATTTGTGCTAACTCTTCAGAGTTCATGATCTTCTGATTGCATTAAAAAAATAACATTTTTTCCTAGAAATTTCAAACTCATGTTAGAGATAATGAAAGAATCCATGTATCATACGAGTGTTCACTACCATCCATAGCAGAAAGCTTCAAACTACTCAACAATCTGAAAGTTCTGCTGAAAAAATTGATGCCAACAAAAAGCCACAGCTACACCATTCTACACAGTTTTAGTTTTTTGCCTACAATGTTTATTCTGAAATCTATAACTCTAATGGTCACAAGATAGTATAAGCCAGCCATTTAGAAGTTCTTCACACTTTTGACCAGCTCTGCACAAACCATTTTTCTTTTCAAAGAAATTATCCTCCATTTCTTTACATGTAAATGATAACATGTTTGGAGCACTGTTCTCATCCAAATAGCCTTATCCAGAAAACATACCCTTTCAGCAAGCTATATGCAAGTTAGTGGTCAAAAGATATATTGGGAATTCTGCAGCCTTTGATGACTTGTGTCTATGTTTTCCACATCCCAATCTCGTACCTCCCTATCTAGGATTCCATACAATGCATCATCGACAGCAATATCATCTCATGTAGGCTTCACGCTTCTCTCAACTAAATCTGCTACCTTAGTCAGCAGTGCTTGGCAAAACTTTGGTTTTAATACATTAAGCCATCAACCACAACTTTATTGCCGAAACACATAAACAACCCTCCCTCCATCTTGCCCACCTCCTCAACCCAGAAGGAGGAAACTTTCGGAGTAAAATTTCACATCCCAACTCCGAGGAGTACATTGGCATCGGTTTATACAGTTTTAAGTAATTAGCTCCTTGATCCTAATTCGCTAGAAAATAAAGTTCTGATTGTTTCTCTTATTCCTTTTTCTATTCTAAACTCTTTTCTTCGTGCCTTTGTGTCTCTAAGGATGGAGCTCTTAAAGAAAAAGGTGGGGGCTTCTATTAATCCTACACTGCATTCAATATTTTTCTCATAAAAGAAAAAAAAAAAAAAAGAGTATGTTCCAAACCATACATGAGCACATCCCCCAGACCTTGACTTTTTCAAGAAACATTCTAGAATTATTTATCGAATTCATTAGGTAAGTTGTCTAGAACCCTTCTACAAAAGTGTTCCAGTAAAGACACAGTGACTCTGGCTAGCACTATCAAAGCAATCTTGGAAATCTGCTTGCAAACAGCTTCATACTGTTTACAGCACCATCCGTCTGTATAAAATACTTCAGTCACCAGCAGGACAGGTGGAATCCAATTCCAAATGATGTAGGTCATTAATGTGGCCAGTCATTCATATTATTTAAGAGCTCATAATTTTGGGTTCCCAATAACCATCCAACCCCAGTCACCATAATAACTGTACATATGATTACTGAACTAAGGTGGAAGATAATAGGAATCATGATAATCAAAAATACCATTCAAGGATGCATTGAAGGTGGAACTGGTGTTTGCAATTCGTCACCTGCAAAAGAAATATTAAGGTTTTAAAAAATCCATCAAGGAAATTCCAACAGGTAATTATTCAGACCC
>JANZLD010000236.1:8154937-8166382 GCA_026413575.1 Erythroxylum carthagenense
TCTGGTATAGGAGGTGATCTACGGATTCACCTAGTAATATCAGTGTAGAACACTGATTTCTATCAATAAAAATACTAATCTCTAGCCTATTAAGCTAGAGGTTCCTAACAATTGGTGATCTACGGATTCACCTAGTAATATCAGTGTAGAACACTGATTTCTATCAATAAAAATACTAATCTCTGGCCTATTAAGCTAGAGGTTCCTAACAATTGGTCCGACCTGCCGGATAAGAAGAGAGGGGAGTATTAGCGATCGGAGGACTTCCACAAACACAAAACAAATTTAGAGTAACATACCTTGATGCCACCAAAGATGTCAGACAGAGTTGAGCTATTGGAATCCCGCATGGCAAGTCTGGAAGCTGGGGTAGAAGATATGCAAGCATCCATGCGAATGGCCATGATGGAGATGCAGCGAAACTTGCTGCTGGAGATGAGTAAGATGATGGGCAAACGACCGGAGGAGGGACAAGGAAGTGATGATGCCTCAGGAAGAGGTCCGAATGTGGCGGGAGACAAGGATCCTCAGCGTACTCACCAGCATGTTCAGTCGGAGCAATCTTTGGGTAATATGGAAGAGTACAGGATGTCGGTGAGAAAGGTAGACCTACCCATGTTCGACGGGTCTGATCCAGTAGGATGGATTACCCGGGCGGAAATCTACTTCGAAGTCCATGGTACTTCGGAAGAGGTGAAGATCAAACTGGCTTTGTTAAGCATGGAGGGATCGACTATTCACTGGTTCAATCTCCTCCGAGAGACTGAAGTCGAGCTAACGTGGGAGAAGTTGAAGTAGGCGTTGATCGACAAGTATGGCGGCAGGAGATTTGAGAACCCATTTGAGGAGCTCTCTGATTTGCAACAAACGAGTACGGTGGAGGAATACATCGAGGCCTTCGAGTTCGTGTCTTCTCAGGTAGGACGCTTACCCGAAGCACAGCTCATGGGGTACTTCATGAGTGGGTTGCACGATGAGATCCGACGAAGGGTGCGAACCTTCAGTCCAATCAATAGGGTTCAGATGATGAGAGTAGCAAGAGCTGTGGAGGAGGAGCTGTACGGGGATAAAAGAGGCTTTGAATCATCCAACCCACGACATCGCAACTGGCATCACCGAGGAGAGGTCGCATTCAGAAGCCAGAATCGAGGTCAAGCTCCTTATACGGAGTCGGGGTCCTCTAATATTGTGGGTTATGAAGCAGGTCGCGCAAAGAACGGGTCGGGTCCAACCCGAAATGCGACAGGTCATAATTTCCAGCCCCGATCGTCGACCCAAGGCGTCGGTTCTCACCTTCCGACGCCGACTAGACCAGGGGAAGGGGACCGAAGACTATCCACTGAGAAAAATCGAGGCTTGCGACACCTTTCGTACCAAGAGCTGATGGATCGCAAGGCCAAGGGGCTGTGCTTCCGATGTAGGGAGCGATTTCATCCCCTCCACCAGTGCGCCGAGAAACAGTTGAGGTTGCTAATCTTAGATGATAACGAGACTTTGACTGAGAATGGAGAAATTATCGCCTTGGAAGCAGAACCGGAGGAAGAGGAAGATATAGCTCTGGAATGCCGCACCATGGTTCCTCACTTCAGCCTTGAGGACAAGGCTGTTCCTCGAGGAGGCGGCAATGTTAGGATCTACGGGGGTGAGGGAGAGAATTGTTCTAGAAGGAAGGACAGGGGCTAGGAGGGAAATTGGTTATCAGCTGAGGTGGCTAAGTAGTTAGAATAACCGAATGTACTAGGGGGCAGATGGGGATAAAAGGAGGGCAGAAGAGAGAGTGAGGTAGGCAGAAAATTAAGAGAAGAGAGTGACAGAAGGATTCTTACCTTCTGAGGAGCAAATCTGCTCTAGTTAGGGAAATACTACACTAATATTCGGTAGTGATTAGTATTTCACAGATATATATAGAAATAATATAGAAGAACTCTAGTATTATAAGTCTAGAGTTCTAACATTAACAATTTTATATCATAGAAATAGGTGGAGCTGCTCAATCGATACTCATTCCTATTTCCCTAATGCAAATAAAAGTACAAGTCATGTACTAGCATCAAGACACCCAAAAGATAATAGGCACCAAATGCAGATACAGGATCCAATTATGTGCATTCACTTAGATAAGGGTAGAATTAGGTATATCAGCAAATTAACAAAATCACGATTTTCATAACAAGAGCAACAGCCATTTATCCTGTAATACTTACCTAAATATTTAGAATTTCCCTAAACTATGTAGAAGAAAGTGGATCAAATACTCAAGTCCACATTCTGCGCATACATAATTGAAATTCATTGAACTCTGAGTATTGTTAACCTTAAACCATTAATGTTGCAAAATTGTGCATCCAGAAGAACTATAACTCTTCAAAGAAAAAAAAAAGGTCTCTACTTTATTTGAAACTGGTATAAAATGTTAACCATACTGCTTCCATAACATCAGAACCAGAAAGACAATGTCTATCATCATTTGATTGAAATTTGACCACCTGGAAAGTTTATTGGATAATATAATGTTACAAATACTTTAACAACCCTTTGGTGATGTATACAGTAAGTATGCTTGATACTGACTGGGGAAACATTTGGCTTCACAATATTACTGTGTAAATGGTAAACATATAATAAAGAACCATCTCAGACCAATGTCAAGTCTGTAACTGCTCTAGAACATCAGCAGATAGGAAGATATGGAGATGTTAGTGAGGAAATTAGTCAATATCTCCCATCTACGTGTACTACCTATGATGACAGAAAATATACAAATGTTAAAAGAATCTCAAACGTAATCATTACCTGCCGATGCCTGAATTCCAATTTCAACAACAGAATTTCAAGTTTTTGCAACATTTTTTTATAATAGATGTCTCTAGCTAATACCATTGCTTCCAAGCCTTGTTTGTTGAAAGTCAATGTTGATGGACAAAAGAAATGATTGCCAGCATAGCCATCCCAACATGGAACAAAATCTTCAAATGTATAATCACCAGGGGCAGCATGATTACATAATTGATAATTCAAATAACTTCTTCAGAACTTGAAGCTGCTGACCTGCCCTGACAAGTGGACTCAAAAAGTCCTTCAGAAAACAAGGAATAGCAACTCCATCCTGTAATTTAGGTGAAAAATACGATCATGAAATGTGAATGCAATTTTTACAGGATAGCATAGGTAAACAGAGAGATTTACGAGTATGAGCATTCTGTGATATGTTAAAAAAACATTACCCTGAGACTTGCCAACGAGAAGTGAATAGGGATGCCAGCTTTAAAGTCAACACAAGAAGACTCACTCTCAACAAATTTTATAACAAATTCCTCATACGGATCACTCAGCTCAGCTTTAAATATCCATGATCTGATGAAATCACAATATGGCTCGTACGAGCAAAGAAATAGATATTTGAGCAAAGCGCAATAACCAGGATCAGCAACCTACACAGAGTGAACAGTATGAGGCATACTCAAAATAACACTTTGACGTTGTTCAATACAATTAGTATGGTAAATTGAATTTTAATCTCACTGCAAGCGATATGTTTCATATTGGCAACAGATATGATATTGACTAACACAATGACATAATGGTAGATTGAAGCCTTGCAATTCACATTATCATCAGCACATATCCAACACCTATAAGTTGGATATGATGAAGAGTTTATCAACCTCACTAAACGACAGATAAACATCTACGAGGATATGATTGTGCAATGGTTGGTATTAGGAAAGTCTTACGAATCCTAATATATTAGAATAGTCGATGATTCTAGTGATCTCCTAAATCACCTAGGATTTCTTTTCCTTATGTAATTAGCTCTCTATTGCTATATATATCAGATGAGGGTCTTGGTAAATTATCAAGCCCTCAATTCTTCCTCTAATCTGTTCAACATGGTATCAAAGTCATTTTGAATCCTAAAACCAAAAACCTTTCGCTACATCACCACCCTTCTTCTATGTGTCACCTCCCTTCTTCTCTGCCCTAAACCAAAACACCGAAATCGACCTCACAGCAACAACCAACAGCCACCGGCAACCAGAGCGGTACCGCCACCAGTCGCTAGAAACCTCCCACACACTAGTGCATGAGTGACGCACGCCGCCATCTAGCGTCCTCTAGCCACGGCAAGTTGATGGGTCAGCTCGCCTCCTCTGTCTAAACAAGGTTCTAGTCTCAGTTTGTGTCAAATATGACCAGAATCTAAGTATTTCGTCCTCCGTCATACGCTCCAAGTCATCGGTAGCAACAGTCTAGCATCTTCCGTTAATAGTTCTAGTGAGTAGATTGCAAGTAAGTCAAAACACGACGATAAGTCAAAGTCCAATGGCTCGAGAACAATTTCGACAATGGGATCCTCTAATCTGCGAATCACCAAGCAATGTCTACATGGTAATAATTACTCTTTCTGGTCCAAGAATGTTGCCCTATTTTTTCAAGGGTCAATGGAAATTTTCTCATCTCACAATTGATCCTCCAACTGATAACAAAGAACTAGTGAATTGGCTAGCCTATGATGCGCAGTTGTTACATGTTCTTTTTGATTCTATGGAACCTGAAATCTCAAACTTGTTTTCTCATGCCGATACTTGTAAGTAAGCTTGGGACTATGCCAAGCTTCTATATTCAAGTAATATGCTTCGTGTATATGATACCTCTGTTGAGTTGTTTAAGTCCAAACAAGTAGGAAGTTTGATTGAATACTTGGGAAGGTGAAACGAGCATATGAAGAGTTGAATTCTTTACAATCAATCACATCTGATGTAAAGGAGATGCAAAGGCAAAGAGAGCTCATTGTTATTGCAAAGGTAAAGAGAGCTCATTGTTATAACAACATTCTTATCAGGATTGAAAATTGAGTTTGAGCTTGTTTGAGCGCAGATCCTTGGAGATGCAAAAAATCCCATCTTTGGCTAAAGTATTTTCTAGGCATTCTCGCTCTATGGCTAAAGAAGGTCTATCTGAGAACCTCTCAATGCTTGCAACAAATTCTGGTTGGCAAGCTAGAGGAGGACATGGTGGTCGTAGAGGTAGAGGAGCACATACTGGACGTGGTGGCAGAGGACGTGGCGGTAGAGGCACACGTCCCCATTGCAAATATTGTAATAATTATGGGCATGAAGAGGAAACTTGATGGGATAAGCATCATGATTTACGTGTAGCCCATTATGCATCACTAGAAGAACATCCTTCTCTAGTTGCAGATTCAAAGTCTTGTGTCACTCTATCTCAGGATGAGTATGCTAAATATATGCAGTATCGTTCAACTCAGCAGGCGTTGTCTTCTTCTATGGCATCTGTGGCTCATCAAGGTAACCCAACTCCTTATTATTCATCTATTCCTGATAAACAGTCATGGGTATTAGATTCCAGTGTCACTGGTCAGATCTCAAGTACCATAACCAAATTCGATCATGTTTTTTTTCTTACCTTCCTCTCATAGTAATAAGCTTACGATCGCTGATGGTTCCACCGCAACCATCAAAGGTGTTGGAGCTTCTCATCCTAATGCCTCTATTATTTTACCTTCTACGTTGTTCGTCTAAATTTCCCTTTCAATCTTATGTCTGTAAGCAAATTAACGAAAATGGTAAATTGTTGTATTTGTTTCTTTCTCCATAATGTCATTATCCAGGATTTGAAGACCAAGAAGACGGTTGGAGAAGGACGTGAATCGAGAGGAATGTACTATTTTGGCGAGTTGTAGTCTTCCGTCACTTTGTCAGCCTCAACTTCTATTGATGTTCATAGTTGACTAGGTCACATATCATTGGAGAATCTAAAGAAATTGATGTCAAGTCTCGAGTCTATTTCCAGTTTAAATTGTGAGTTATGTCAGCTTAGGAAACACCATCATTCTTTGTTTTTCCCTTGTGTTAATAAAAGGGCTGAAAAAACCCTTTATGTTAATTCATATAGATATTTGGGGTTCGAGCCGTGTCAAGCCCAAATTGGGATTTCAATACTTCATAATTTTTGTTAATGATTTTTCTCGGATGACTTGGTTATATCTAATGAAAGATCGTTTAGAAATATTCTCAATCTTTTGGTCTTTCTGTGCTAAAATCCAAAATCAGTTTAATACCCGGATCAACATTCTTCGTGGTGATAATGCCAAAGAATATTTCTCTAACCAGTTCTCCAGTTACTTAAAGCAACAAGGTATTCAGCATCAATCTTCTTGTCCTCACACACCCCAACAAAATAGGATAGTTGAAAGGAAAATCCAACATATTGTTGAAACTATGCGCACTTTATTAATTCACATAAATGTTCCCAAAAGTTTCTGGGGGGACGCTATTCTCATAGCATGCTTTCTTGTCAATCGCATGCATCTTCTGTATTGGAGGATAAAATTCCCTTCTCTACTCTCTTTCCCTGTCAAGATCTTTTTCCTCTTAATCCTCGTATCTTTGGTTATGTCTGCTTTGTTCATCAGCTTCAACCTGGCACAAATAAATTAGACCTGAAAGCTATAAAGTGTGTCTTTCTCGAGTATTTTCATGTACAAAAAGGGTATAAATGTTTCAGTCCTTCTTTGAATCAATGTTTTGTCTCTGCCAATGTTACATTCTTTGAAGACACATCATATTTTTCTAAAACTCCACATGGCCCTAGTGACACAAATGAGTATTTGCCTATTTTCTTTATGCCTTCTCAACCAGTACCTAGTCTGATTGTTCCTGACACTAGTCTTTTGGAGTCTACACCTGACACTCAGCCTGCCCCTTTAGAACATTTATCTAATCCTAATTTGCAGGTGTATACTCGATACACTCGTCAAGAAGAACAACCAATTGTCAATCTCCACCGGCTTCTTCCTCTTCATCTCTAGCGAATGATGATCTTAATCTTCCGATTGTTCTTTGTAAAGGGAAAAGGTCTTGTGCATCTCACCCTGTCTCAAATTTTCTCTCTTATGATTCATTATCACCATCGTACTCAGCTTTTGTGTCCACCTTATCTTTCATACCCACACTCAAGACTGTTTCAAAGGCTTTGGCTCGACCTGGAAGGACACATGCCATGGAAGAAGAGATGTCGGCTTTGTAGGCTAATCACATATGAGACTTAGTACCTCTTCCACCTGGTCACACGATGGTTGGTTGTCATTGGGTGTTCACTATTAAGGTCAATCCTAATAGATCTGTTGATCGTCTAAAAGCTCGGTTAGTAGCTAAGGAATACACACAGGTGTACAGTATGGACTACACTGAAACTTTCTCTTTGGTTGCTAAGTTGACCCTTGTTCGTGTTTTCATTGCAATAGCAGCCACACATAGTTGGCCCCTCCATCAGATTGGTGTGAAAAATGCTTTACTTCATGGTGCCATTGACAAGACTATCCATATGGAGCAACCACCAGGGTTTGTTGCTCAGGGGGAGACTAGACTTATGTGTCATCTTAACAAGTCCCTTTATGGTCTAAACCAATCACCGAGAGCTTGGTTTGGCAAATTCAGTACAGTGGTTATAGAGTTTGGTCTGCAGCGATGTGGTGTAGATCGTTCTGTATTTTATCATCACTCTGCAGTCGGTAGGCTTCTTTTGATTGTTTATGTTGATGACACTATTATCACAGGTGATGATAAAGCATGGATCTAGTCCTTGAATCATTTCTGCAAATCAAGTTCCAGACAAAGGACCTAAGTCCCCTAAAATATTTTCTGGGTATTGAAGTCGCAAGGTCTAAAATGGGTATTTATCCCAAAGGAAATATGCTCTTGATCTTTTGGAAGAAACCGGAATATTAGGCACTAAACCAGTCGATAGTCCTATGGAGCTAAATGTAAAACTTGATTTTGGAAAAGGTGAATCTTTAGAAGACCCAGGCAAGTACAAAAGGCTGGTTGGTAAACTTAACTATTTGACTATCACTCGTCCAGACATTTCATTTGCCACAAGTGTGGTCAGTCAGTTTATGGGTTCTCCACGGACTAGTCATTGGGATGTAGTTGTCAAAATCTTGAGATACTTGAAAGGATCACCAGAGCGAGGTCTTCTGTACCAAAATCATGGACACACTCAGATACGAGGGTATACAGATGCCGATTGGGTTGGTTCTTATGACCGGAGGTCTACTTCAGGTTATTGTGTTTTCATGGGAGGAAACATGGCGTCATCGAAAAGCAAGAAGTAAACAATTGTTGCTCGCTCTAGTGCTGAATCTCAGTACAGGTCCATGGCATACACCAAATGAGAGTTGATTTAGTTGAAGCATCTTCTTAAGGAACTCGGTTTTGAGCATCCATCTCCAATGGAGCTAATGTGTGATATTCAAGCAGTCATTCATATTGCCTCTAATCCCGTCGTTCATGAAAGGACTAAACATATCAAAATTGACTGTCACTTTGTTCGAGACAAGTTTGAAGCAAGACTGAACAAAACTCCCTATGTCAAGTCAAAAGATCAACTTGCAGATTTATTTACCAAAGCTCTTGGGGCATCTTAGGTGAAATCTATATGTAACAAGCTTGGAGCCTATGATATGTACCCTCTAGCTTGAGGGGGAGTATTAGGAAAGTCTTAGGAATCCTAATATATTGGAATAATCCATGATTCTAGTGATCTCCTAAATCACCTAGGATTCCTTTTCCTTATGTAATTAGCTCTCTATTACTATATAAATCAAATGAGGGTCTTGGTGAATTATTCCTCTAGTCTATTCAACAGTTGGAAAGGATAAAAAGAAAAAATTGCCTCAACTAAGGTATTCAATATACCACTGTTTCTCTTTCTCATAAAGGAAAATAAAAGTGAGGGAAAAGGTCTGAAGTAAACTGACCTGTAAATGTTCATACAAATAAGTAAGAAGATCACCTCCTCTGTGGAATTTAAAAAACTTTAAGGTGGCAGTAGAAATTAAATCTTCGAAAGGAGACACAGAGAAGCAAAGAGCTATATCATTTAATTCGCAAATATTTCCAAGAGCTTCAATCCGAGTTCTCAAATCCTTTGTGTGCAAGTACAACTCCAGAAGATTAACTTCAGAATGCACAACATTAGTCAGGCATTCTGACCCATAATTTGCATAAGGAGGCAGTTCAGCACTCTTCGATGAGCGCCTCAAATATACAGATGCAGATAAAGTGTCTAGTGCACATACGTATCCATCTAAAACCTTCCCTACTGCAACAGCAAATGCCTGATTGACTAGACTGTAAGGAGGATGCTCTTCCTTCTGTGCGTTACCATCACAGTGACATTGATCTTGAGTTGATTCAGAAACTCCATAGCTCTTTCTCACTGCATATGTATGACAATTCAAATTCAAGAAACTATCTACAAATTTCCGGAGAAGACAGACCAAGGTGCCTGAGCAGCCAATGGACTTGAGGATTTTTCCCAATGCTTGAGTGCTTGAAGACCGATTCCATAAACTAGAATTTTGAAGGTGGGTCCTATCAGCTGAATCAGAACAAAAGGAAGCATGGAGTCTTTCAATGCTGAGAATAGCCGACTGCACACCTTGCAAAGCATTCAATGCCAATTTCACCAAACTTGCCTCCTACAAGACCAATATATATTTTTATAATGCAAAACGAAGGAAAATAAGAACAAGATAAGCAAATTAAACCCAGGTCCAAAACAAGAAAACAGTCTCCATCAAGAGTGCCTTCAAACTTGAATCACTTTAGAAATCATTCTCCAGCATTATTTGGCAACAGTTTAAAAAGAGTACATTAACAAATAACAACGGTTTTAGAGGACCGCAGCCACCGAAACCAGTCAACCATCACAATCATCCGTTCCAGATTCACAAAGGATGAACCCTATTTCTTAGATCTCTACAGATAGTTGAAAATCAAGTAAGTTACTGAGACGGGATCAGCAAAAAGGTTGATAATGTGAATAAAATTTCAGAAAAACACGAGAAATTCAGTAGAGAAGAGAATAAAAGAGAAGGTACCTTGCAAGTGTCGTATCGACGGTGGAAAGTGTGGGAAGTGGGAGCCGGCTCTCTCATGGCTTCCGTTTCTATACTACTATTATTACTACTACGGCTCTGTAACACGGTAACACTTGCGTTCGTGAGCCTCGCTCTCTTCTTTTACGATCCAGTGCTTCGCTCTTTTTGAATTTTTCAGTTAAAATGATTGGGCTTAGGGGTCGTGCTTTTGCATACTTTTGAGATGATTGGACCTCTGTTTGGCACACCCTGAAATATTCACATAATTTTTTATTAAAATTTAAAATTCAATAATTTTAAATTTTATGACTTTTTTTTTTTTGAAGGTGAAATTTTATGACATTAAAAATCGTTAAACTATAAAAAAAGTTCCGTACCTTTAATTCAATAAAATATATACATTTTTTTAAATGATTGGGCCCAGGCTTAGTCTGAGGCTTGATCAACCCGGACATGATCTATCAACTTCAGGGCAAGACCCATTTGTCATCTCTAATTAAAATTTTGAACTTTTTAATATTATTTGTAATATTATAAGATTTTAAATCTAATTAACCCTCAATTTATATAAATTTTTCATCAAATATACACATTCAGTAAGCATCAATAATAAAAATAATCATAACCATAATAATAACGATATCGATAACTATAACGACAACATAAAATAATTATGAATATTAATAAATTATAATATGTTTTCAAATTTTTAATTTCACCTAATTATAAAAATTGTATCAATCAAATTCATATCACACTATAATTTCTTTTATGAATCTAACTTCTGTTATTAAGAATGTACATGAATAAGAGCATTAAATCCTTCCTATCTCTAACAATTTTCAATAGTATGTGCCATTGATTCATCTTATTTTTACAGTTGTGCTTGAAGTCAATTTGTAAATTATAATTATTTGAATTGAATTTTTATTTTTTTCATTTACTTTATTTCATGCTGAAATTGAGGATAACTTAATATAATTAACAAATATTTTAGATAAGTCAATTAAATACATGTCATATATTAACCTATGTAATTCCGATTAGACTCACTTATTAATGAAATTTTTATTATTTTAAGGCGCGATTGAATTTGTAAAATTTATTATTCTATAAATTTTAAGTTAGAGCTGAGTTTGAAGATTATTTCTTATTTTAGTGATTTAGAAGATGATAATTTCTTTACTAATTAAAAAAATTGCGTATTATTGAACCTCTCAAAATTTCTCGTTTTAGTGAAATTTTGACTAAATTGTTGTTGGCTTAAAAGATGACATTAAAAAAAAGATATGTTACTTAGATTTATTAGTACTACTAGTCAAACAATTTATTAAAAAACAATTAGTTAACGAGTTATATATATATATAGTTATTTACTTAGGTGCATGAAAAATAAGAATTACGGTTTTCATATCTAATGAATAATTGTTATTTAGTGGATCAAAGTTTCTAAATGAAGTGTGGTTTGGGCCGGGAGCCTCACCGGCCAGGTATTGTCCCTGGTGTGGTCGCCAGGTTCTTTAGTGAACCCTATCCCC
>JANZLD010000236.1:8169246-8183583 GCA_026413575.1 Erythroxylum carthagenense
TGCCATTTTTTATTTATAAATTGAGCATATCAATTCTCTTTGGTTCAAAAAATAAATATTTTATGAATATTAAATTAACTACTTTAAATTATTATTATTGTTGATCTTGCCATTTTTTATTTATAAATTGAGCATATCAATTCTCTTTGGTTCAAAAAATAAATATTTTATGAATATTAAATTAGCTACTTTCAATTATTATTATTGTTATTGTTATTATTATTTTATGCTACATTATATTGTGCATTCTAATGTTTTGCTTATATAGGTTTAAAATAATTGTAATACAGTAAATACAGCAATGCCATTAATTATTAAGAACTTCAAATTAAGCTTATATTGAATTTAGGATATCTCAAATAGAGTTAATTAATTCTGAGTAGAAGAGTTATTAACAAGACATTCGCGGCGATAACGTGAACGCCTGCCGAATCTCAAGTCGAGGAACGGCGTCGTTTAATAATTGTCGACGAAAAGTAGTCTCCGTCTCTGGTTCGTTTCTCTGAAGTCCACGCCGCTCTCCGCCGTCACTTTCTCTCGCCACCGTCTTATCCTTGTTGCTCTCTAGGTCAATTGGACGTGTTTCTGTGATCTGTCCTTAGAGTTTGAATTTCACGTGTACCTCACAACATCATGAACTTAAACTGTTTGATAAATTTTGAGTGAGAAAGTTGCAACTGAAGTTTCCAATGGCAAACAGCAAATATGAGTATGTTAAGTCATTCGAGGTCGAAGATGAGGTTATGCACCCTAATATCATTGTTGTTCGACTCGGTGGCAGTAATTTCACAAGGTAAAGATATTCTAAACCAATCTACATTTGTTATTCAACTCTTTTTTCTAACTTTTTATCTCTATGATCCCCATTTTTATATCGTTTTGTAAAAAAATGGTAGATTTTCTGAAGTGCACGATTTTGAGAGGCCAAACGATTTGAAAGCGTTAGAATTGATGAACGCTTGTGCAACTTTGGTGATGGAAGAATATCCAGATATAGTCTTCTCATATGGTTTCAGTGATGAATATAGGTTCTGAAGTTCACTTTTTTGGTTTTTTTTTTTTTTTGAGTAATTAGTTAACACGTTGAATAAATTCATAATCTTTTATACATGCAGCTTCGTTTTCAAGAAGACTACCAGGTTCTATCAGAGGCGAGCCAGGTTATTATTCTTAGCTTTTTATTACTGCTTGCTTCACAATGTAGATATCTGGTGTGAAAGTTTTAACGTACTTCTATGCATTTTACCAAGAGATTTGTAAAAGATTATCTAGATATATTGCTGTTATACTATCGGAAAGAATGGATAAAGAATTTTTGATGTCCTAACTTTAGCTTCTTTGCAAATTGGAAAATCAAGTAAATGGTAAACAGATATACTCTGAATCAGCATGTTTATATGAAATATCTTGTTCAAGGCTACTGCTACAAGGGCAACATCAGAAATCTACTTTAATCAAGTAAATGGTAAACAGATATACTCTGAATCAGCATGTTTCTGATCTTCAATCATATTTCTTATTTTCTTAATTTATGTATGGTTACCTTTTCGTGAAAGTTATATAGATATTCTGAATTTCTATTTTAAGTTATAGTCCATGTAAGGGGGGAGTCTTTACATACATGAAATTAATGGATCTTGCAGCAAAATTCTTTCGCTAGTTATGTCATTCTTCACTTCTACATTTGTCACAAGATGGAAGGAATTCCTCCCTCAGAAAGAGTTAAGATATCCACCTTCATTTCACGGGAGGGTCATAAGCTGTGCAACTACCGAGGTTCTTCAACAGTACCTTGCTTGGAGACAGCATGAATGTGAGTTTGGACTGTAGATAGTAAGCAAATTATGAAAGCCAAATTTATTTATGCAAGGAAGTACTTCGTGGTAACATGGGAGCATTAATACACCAGGATAGTAATCAATCACACACATTTCTTCAATTTTCAGGCCATGTTGCTAACCAGTATAACACTTGCTTTTGGATGCTGGTTAAATCTGGAAAGACTAACGACGAAGCTCGTGAAATTCTAAAGGTGCTTTTCTCTTTTCTTCTTCTCCTTTTTCCTTTTCCTTTTTTAAAAATTTGGTTTACTTTATTTGATAATTTCAGTGATGTTGGATATTACCTGGAAATTGTTATTCTAAGAAATATAGTTTCCACTTCTATCCATTTTCTGAAGTTCTTCTGTTGTCCTTTTCCTCTCTCTTTCTTTTACTCTCTCTGAAGTAGAGATTTAAGTTTGCTCTATCAATCAGGAGTCTGCTTCTGTTTATGTTACCTTAGGTTCTATGAATGCAGGGCACTCAAAAGCAGGAGAAAAATGAACTACTCTATCAAGAGTTTGATATAAACTACAAGAAACTTCTAGAAATCTTTCGTCAAGGATCCTGTGTTCTGAAAAGAGAGGTTATTTCTCCAATCTATTTTGATTATGAACATACACACATCTGATGCATATACTTTTCTTTCTCTCATCACTTCTTTGCTTGGTTGGGGATTTGGAAATGGTAGGAGAAAGATCGAGAGTTAAAAAAGCTTACTTTCTTTGCATGTCTCGAAATTTTCTTAAGCCTATTATCTCAGGGAATTTTGTCAAGTGTGCACCATACATTAATCTGCTGAGCTCTATTCGTATAATTTTGAGGCAAATTTTAATGCTAGGTTGTTCCATTGCGAGTTTGAGATCAGTGAATTGAATCTTGTTATAACTTACATGTGGCTTCATAAGCTATAACACATCATCTCACTAGTACTTTCTCCAAAAGATTTATTCATAGAAGTCGGCTATGTACAATAAACGAACTTCCATCTTTTTGATGTTGTACCACTAGAATGCTGATGACATGTTAGGAGCTCTAACATATTTCAAGTTAATTGACATACAGATCTTCAGAAATTAAGACAATAATTATTGGTTAGTCTTAACTTATGTATCGAGAAGTTGTAAATGCTAGGTATAACAGCTAGACCATGAATGTTGCTAGTATATTTGGCAACTTCTCTGCCCCTCTAATTCTAGGCCATTTAAGCCTAACACTAGGACCATAGGCTTTCCAGTTGAATCTGGTGCAAAAATGTTTTTAATCTTGCTGTGTTTGCAAGATCATTCTCAGAAATGATTTTTAACAAAAAAATCAGTCTTTGGCTTCTGAAGCTTCCATTTCATGCCATCATCTATGGATGACAGAAGATGACTAGTAACAGGCCCAAGGCATTTCTTATTTTCTTTTTGCATATTTTGTGTTATATTTCCTCTCTGTTTAGCCTTTGGCATTTCAAACTCAGATCTTGGATGTAATATTTATAGGTGGAGGATATTGTGAAGTACACTGATAATGGCTCTCCAGTTAAAAGACTACGAAAAAGACCAATAATAGTCCATTCAGAGAATATAGCTGGGAGAAGCTTTTGGAATGAGCACCCTAATCTTCTTTTAGAGCTGGGTGGTTTTGTTGAGGATGTTTCCAAAACTAAATCAGATTACGTACGGTCTTTCATATTTGAGAACAATTTGATGCCATCTACTTGGATTGTCATCAGAATAGATGGGTGCCATTTTCACAGGTGTTGCATTTAGGTTTCAATTGGGTTGAACAATTATTTTCATTCCCATTATTTTTAAATTTTTGAAAAATAGGACTATTGTTTTAGTCAGTAACTTTGTAATTTGTAAATTTTTAGTTGTTTGTCATAGAGCTTAGCAATTTAGATTTTCTTGAATATGAATTTTTGATAATGGCATAATCCTGGCTTTGATAGTCTTTACATAGGGCAGAACTACTGTGTATCTGCAGCCTTCTAAGCTTGTTGGGATATTGAATGTTCTTTTATCAAGGAATAACTGTTTTTAAGGTTGCAGCAATTTAATTTTCAAATTGTTATCATTTTATGATTCTATTACTTGATTTGTGTTACTTGGGGTAGATTCTCTGGAGTTCATGAATTTGAGAAACCTAATGACGTGCAAGCTTTGAACCTCATGAATGCATGTGCAATGGCTGTTCTTCAAGAGTTTCAGGATCTTGTGTTTTCATATGGTGTCAGTGACGAGTACAGGTACCTAATTGATTTCCTATTTATGATGGGTCTTAATTCCTTTTTTGTGAAACTATATAAGTTTGTGCAGTTTGTTGTGAATACTTACAGCTTTGTTTTGAAGAAGAATTCCAACTTTTACCAAAGGCAAGCCAGGTATCCCTTCTACGAGTCCTGAAGCTTTATGCTTTAATATGATTTTGAGCTTATACATGCACATGGTGGGACAATAAGAAACCATAACTCCACGCCAATTTGCATGGTTAAAAAAGTACTCTTGATATGAACTTACTGTAGTGGTCTAGCCGCTTTTTCTACAACATGCTGTATTTTGACTTCTATGGCTTTCTTTTTTGGTTCAAATGCTTTGCTAATTACTGAAACTTATATATTATACTTTGCAATTCTGCATTGGTCATTCAATAAAGTATATATTAGCAAGTAATATTTAGGAAAAACTGTCTACGTAGAGCTCATTCCTCCAATATGATTGGCTTCATAATGAGCTTAGTCAATTGATCTTCATTTTGAACTTTAGAAAATCTTGGCTTGTTATCAGCGTTGATATTAGTTCTTGATCTTCCCTGTGCAGTAAAATTGTATCTTTGATAGTATCTTTCTTCACGTCAATGTACGTGATGAAATGGAGAACTTTCTTTCCACAGAAAGAACTGACGTATCCTCCATCTTTTGATGGAAGGGCCATATGCTATCCATCATATGAAATTCTTCGAGATTATTTGGCGTGGAGACAAGTTGACTGTGAGTAAAGATCTAAATGCTTGTTCCATTAAGATTTAGTAGAGACTCGAGTATGTTTCAAATTATGTATTTCGTATAGATCAAACTAATGTAAATAATCCAGTGATTATGTTTCTGCAGGCCACATTAACAACCAATACAATACTTGCTTCTGGGCCCTTGTGAAGTCTGGAAAGAGCAAAAATGAAGCTCAACATGCTCTGAAGGTGCTCACCTCCGCCAACTCTCTGTGTCTCACTCAACTTAGCATGCCTATATGTTTGGCTTATCAGCTTTTATCTTGTATGTTTATTTTATCTTTCTGTTTTCACAGGGTACCCAATCGCAAGATAAATATGAACTGCTTGCTCACTTTGGTATTGACTATAATGCCTTAAACCCCATGTTCCGTTTGGGGTCTTCTGTTTTTTGGGTAATATTCCGGGTGATTTCCCCTTAACGCTTTACTGTTTAACTGTCTGCTATTTCATTTGCATTTCATCTGTTTGTGTTTAGAGGACGCCTAAGTAATTGAAACTGGTTGAGCTCGTGTTGATTTGAATTGACACATACCCATCTGTGCACTTGATCCACCATGTGAATTTTTTGACTGACTAATCCTTATTTTGCTATGTCTTTCCTGCATGTTTTCAAGCACAGCTAATGCCTGCTTCATTTCTTCTCATCTCAAATCCACTGAAATCTTACTTTGGTTATGGGAGAAGTTACTGGCATTTCCACTAAACTACAAGATGCAGTGGCTATTACTACCTGTTTATTGTTGACTTGTTCCATGTTAAGAAACTACTTGTAATTTTATGCTTGCCTCTTCATTTGAATGCAGGAAGATGCGGTTGGAGACGAGCATGGATCATTTGTTGAACCACTGCTGAAAAGGAAAGTGATTATAGACCATTGTAACATAATCGACAAAGAATTTTGGGATACACACCCCAGTATCCTTCATTAGACCCTTTCAGGAATTCAGATTTTACCTCTTCCAACTGTATTCTTTACCTTGTGGGAGTATTTTATTATTGTATATGATAGTCGTTAAACACGGTAAAACTGAAGTCTTTTTTCGTTTTTGAAAAAAGTTTTGCCAGCATAAAACAAGACAATGTCACACTCCTGAGGAAATGTCTAACCAAGAAAGCTGAGAAAGCTATTAGCCAACTCTGTATTCATGTATTCAACACACTCTAAAAAGAGAACTGAAAAGCTTCTTTCAGAGGAAACATCAGAGTTTTGCAGAATCCTCTAGGGCCCCAATACATGAACATTGCTCAACAAAATAAGACAAATTATTATTTGAGCCTTAATGCATTCTCCCACTCATATGTTGAAAAGGTTGACACTTTGGCATTTCCTCACTTGGCACTTGCAAGCTCCGCTCGAAGAAGCTTGGCCGCAGCAACCATGTTGCTAAGGGCGGGTTTCACTTCAGTGTACTTGCGGGTCTTGAGACCACAATCAGGGTTGACCCAGAGGATGTGACTTTCGAGCACTGCAAGCATCTTCTTAATACGATCTGCGATCTCCTCCGTGGAGGGGATCCTAGGCGAGTGAATGTCGTACACACCAGGACCAATGCCTGCACCATATTTCACTCCCTCGCGGAAAACTGAGAGGAGCTTTTCATCTGATCTGGAGTTCTCGATGGTGATTACATCAGCATCCATGTCGATGATTGAGTGGATGATGTCATTGAAATTTGAGTAGCACATGTGGGTGTGGATCTGCACAAGTTGAGCATTTTGAAATAATAAGTTGCCTTCCAGCATTTATGAATTGCTCAATGTAACTGTTAAACCAATGCTAAACCATTATATTCACAAACCCCTGGAGAAAAAGTTAGAACCATTCGCACCTAATTCTTGGTCAGCCTCTTATTCATACTTTCCATGTGGAAAAATTATCAGAATTTTGATTTTTCATCGTCACGTGCCCTTAACGCAAGGGCACTCCAGTATTCAACATTCCGGTACCAAAATAAAATCGATGACAAAACTAATGAAGTGCATCTAGAGGGGAAGAAAGGGCACCTGAGTAGTGTCTTTGACACCACAGTTTGTAATCCTGAAAGAATGAACAGCCCAATCGAGATAGAAAGCATGCTCGGATTTCCTAAGGGGTAAACCCTCTCTCAAAGCAGCCTCATCGATCTGGATAACATTAATTCCAGCTCTCTCAAGATCCTCAACCTCATCCTTAATTGCCAAAGCAATCTGATAGCAGGTCTCATGTCTGTCAACAAACATGTCGACAATGTGAGAGCTCATTAAGATGATTACAAATAGCATATTTTGTTATCAGTGTCTTGAAGCTACTTACCTAGGCTGGTCATTCCTTACAAAGGACCAGTTCAATATGGTAACAGGTCCTGTAAGCATTCCCTTCATAGGCCGCTGGGTCATACTCTGAGCCATTGAGGACCAGAACACAGTCATGGCCTTAGGGCGGCTGACATCGCCATATATGATAGGAGGCTTGACACAACGAGAACCATAAGACTGGACCCATCCATTTGCAGTGAAGGCGAATCCAGACAATTGCTCACCAAAGTACTCAACCATGTCATTTCTCTGAGACACAGAAAAGATGAAGGCTGTCAATAGAAGTACAAGAAGGAAAAGAAATCATATCATCAAAACCAGACAGCTGTTTAATTGAGGCAAAAGCTCACTTCAGGTTCACCATGCACCAAGACGTCAATGTCAAACTCTTCCTGGAGTTTCACAACCTTGCTAATTTCCTCCTTGATTGCCTCGACATAATCATCCTCTGATATCCTGACGTAATAACCCAAGAAGAAAGAGAAAAAAAGAAAAATATAGCAAAACTAGTCAACATAATTGACGAGCTGAAGTTAATTAGTATAATCTGAGAAGTAACAAATCTTCTCACTTCTTGGCTTTGTATTCACGGCGCACTCTTCTAAGATCCATGGTTTGAGGGAAAGATCCAATAGTGGTTGTGGGAAGACTTGGAAGGTTCAATTTCTTCTGCTGAGCATCAAGCCTTGCACTGACATTTGTTGCCCGACGATGGTCAGATCCTTTCAAAGTAGCAGCCTAAGCAAAATGGATGAACAATCAAAAGTAACAGCCAGTTAAACAACCTTGAGAAACGATTCCAATGAAGAACAACCTAACCCAAAATGGAGTCAAAAAGACAACAGATGGCAATAACCCAAGAACTTACAGCCTTTTGAACAGCCTCATTTGTCACTCTAGGTGATGACTTTCTTGAAGCATGAGCCAATGCATTATTAGAGAAGAAGGCCTGTATGCACCAAGAACAGTAAATCAACAAGCTTTAGAATTACAAAAAACTTAATAAAGAGATAAAGTCTAGTTTCCCATATAACCTAAGAAATGTTATCCTTGTTTAAATTTTCTAGAAGGACAAATTATCATAAATCAAAATTGGTTCCCAACTCTTATAGAAGTTAACACTGCATGTGCATCCATTATTTAAATTCAATGAAGCATAATGAGAAAAACATAAGAAAAAAGAAATCAGCAGCATTAACTGTCATTACAGTTACCTTATTGAAGGTAATATTGAAATTCATAAGAAACGGGTGAAGTGAAACCTAAAAGTGTACCTCAACCCTTTGTCCAACAAATGCCTTGGCCAAGGCATTTACTTCAATTACTTTCTGAGCGGCAAATGCTAGCCATGACTTAAGATCTTTATCAAATTTAGGTTCATTTGCCAAATCAACTGCAGTGTGAAGAAGAGAGCAGGAAGTGGAGACTACGACCTTGTCTGCATAAACATGATAGCTCAAATTATTTCACGTCTTGCAAAGATAAGAAAAATTGGAATGAAAAATCAAAGGGAAAAAAGTCAGTACCTTTGCCCACAATGCCCTCAAGATCCTGCAATAAACTAAAGGAAGAAGCAAGGTCATTCGCCCAGATGTTCCTCCCATCAACCACTCCAGCAAAAAGGTACTTGCCTGAAGGATATCCACCCTTAATTAAATCAAGGGTTTTTGTTCCGCGAACCAGGTCAAACCCAAATCCAGAAACACCCTTCAGAGACGTGAGGGTTTTATATGCTTCAGATGTCAAATCGGCAAAGTATGTCTCAACTAGAACATTCAAACCAGAGAGAGATGCCTCCAGTTCTGAGTACGCTTGAGAAAATGCTTGTAACTCATGATCTTGAAGATCCATTACAAGTTTAGGCTCATCAAACTGAATCCAGGATGCGCCAGCAGCTTTTAGTTCACCAATAACTTCCCTGAAACAAACTAATCATTTGCATGGATCTCATGACAGAAAAGGCTTAAGAATATGTCTGCTCCCTGCTGATCCTATGGGATTCAGAAGAATATCCAGACACATGAAATTTAAAAACAACTACTCTTACTTGTAAACAGGAAGAATCCTGTCAAGTAAGGAAAGGAGAGGAAAGGATTTCTCCACACCCTTGGCTGGTTTTGATAGCAGCAAGTATGAAACAGGACCTATGATCACTGGCACGGTATCAATTCCAAGCTGCAAGACATAGAAACAAAAGAAGATCATCTAAATATTTGACAGAAACAGTAGCAGTACTTAGGAAACTTGGTGAATTCAGGAAATGGCTGCTACTCGACAAGTGAACTTCATCGGTTGTAATTAAATCAAGAGTGTTCATCGCTAGCACATATTAAGTTAGATATCGATGGAAGATAAAGACTTTCTAACCATAGAGGAACCAAGAGAACCCTACTGAGCAAAGAAAAGAACTAGTAAATGGGAGATAAAGGATCAACACAACTTACCGATCTGGCCTCCTTGTACTCGTCAACAGCCTTGTGAGAAGCATAGGAGAAGTTAACATCTGGTCCTAGCTCAGGGACAATGTAATGACTATATAGAAAACAAAATAGTGTCAATCACGAAAAATCAAGTCTATGGCATAAAAGGAACAACGAAAAGAAGCTTGTTTTACACCATGAAGCTCAACTTACTAGTTGGTGTCAAACCACTTGGTCATTTCCATGGCAGGGACAGAAGCATTACCCCTGGCCATCGAAAAGTAGATGTCAAACCCAATCTCACCACCATTCCAACCATATCTGGCAGGAACAGCACCAAGCATGGCTGTAGCATCCAATATTTGATCATAGTAAGAAAAGGTGTTGCTTGGAATAAACTTGATTCCCACATCAGCCATATACTTCCAGATGGAGGATCTGAGGTCTGCTGCGACCTTTTGCAATTCCTCAACACTGCTCTTGCCATCCCAGAAAGATTCCAAAGCAAATTTGAGCTCTCTCTTGGGGCCCATGCGAGGATAACCAACAATGTGGGATGCCATTGCCCTGTTTCACCATGGATCAGGATCCCAAAGCGTGCAGCTAAGCTTAAACATGTGATTTCAAAACAAAAACCAACAGAAATTGCTCCAACAAGTGTGATGAACACAAAGTTGCATCTTTGGGATTATTTCAAATCAACTTTATGAGATGCTATCTATCAGCATGTCATATTGTCGCAAAAGGACAATGGATGTTGAAACATGGGAAGGAAAACATCATTTAGCTTAGATCCATTAAGTTCAGCCCCAATTACTCAACGAAAAGATAGAAAAAGAAAGTTGCAATGCAACTATCATTTATGAAGGAATATTTCAGTAAGATATACCAGGAATAAGGAGCATGTACAAAAAGGATCCGTTTCAAGTCACTCGTGTTAGACTCTAAAGCATAAATGGAACAGGTAGATATTAAAAAGAAAGTAAGCTTCCAGCTTTGTGCTGAAAATACTAAGCAACAAGAAGAAATTAGAATATGAAAATAAACTGCGTTTTTAAGAACCGTAACGTAGAAGAGAGTTGAATCAAAGCATGCGCTTTTTTGAATACACGACTACATAAACACTACCCTTTTCTAAATCCAATATCAGTTAGTTCAACAACTGGCGAACTGCCTATTTCCCAGATCTATAAAAGGAACGAACTTAACATAAAAGAGATCCAGATCACAACTAGAATCAAACGAATTAGTCACAGTTCCTCATACAAAGACCCCACTTTACAAAATCTACTTCAACCAAAAACAAACGATCCTAAAAACAAAGTATTCATAAGAAATGAATAAAGTTTCAATCTTTACATCAGATAACTTTAAAAATTCAACAAATCAGAACGAAGTGGAAAGAGAATGTGTTTCGAACACGTACCTTACGGAAAAAGTAGGAAAAGAGAAGTAAAGCAAAGAACGAGAACGATAAGAGGATGAAAAGGAGAGTGTTAGAGACTGAACAGATATGAGCTTTAGAGATGCGAAGGGAGCAAGTGTGGGGTTAGAAACTGTGTTCATCACATTTATAGTGCTTTCTATATCAACTGATTGTGTCTCTCTAGATCTAAATATCATTACTTATTTTAAGTGCTTTTCAATTTACGATGTTGTCTATTAAAATTGTTTATTAAATTCGCTATTCGATTTCTACACTATTTTTAACAAAAGCAAGAGTCTTATATTTTTGCAAAATTTTTAAATAAATTCGTATAATTTTTTTATTTTTATGACTAAAATTTTAATACTAATATCTATTTAGACAAAAAATCTTGATAAAAATAAAAATTTTATTATTAAATTTATAAAAAAAATCAACGAATTTAGTATACAAGCTTTCCGCTTTGCAAAAAATTAAATAAATCCATATAATTTTTAATCTTTGATTAAAATTTTAATATTGATATCTATTTAGACAAAAAAAATATAGAAAAAAATAAGAGTTTTATTATTAAATTTATAATCAGTACACAAGATTTTTCACTTTACGAAGTTTGAAAAGGATCATAATATACGCAACTTGTCTTTTGAATTTTTACAAAAAAACTGTTCTCGTAAGTTAAACTCGAGACTTTAAGGTCACAAAAAAGCTCACCCTCTTATTATTAAATTTATATGAATAAATATTATTATAAAAATTGATGATAATATTAAGATTAATTGCTTCAAGAAGATCGTGATTGCATGAAATGATATTTGCTGCTTCCTCAAGTAAATGTTGGATGTTGGATCATAATACCCACTCAAGTAGGTTTTCTATTCCTTTTGATACAATAAAGGATGATTTAAAATGCTTATAAATACCCTTAAAATTATAAAATTTGTATTATTGTTTAATTTCATTTTTTGAAAGTAGTATTTTGAATTTGTTCTTAATCACGTAATTTACTTTCTAATATCTTTTTAAACTGCATATAAGATATATTACAAGTTTCATTTAGATTTTTTATGGGAGTTATTCGAAAATAATCTCTCAACTAATTAAGGGTAAAATTACGAACTACTATATTTCATAGATCTGTGTATTAATAGAATTTTTATTGAATTATTGTTGCTATTATTGTTATTTTTATTCTTGTTATTTATGAGTTTCATTTAGAGGAATTATAATATAAGTGTGAAAAAATATAGAAATATTGAGTTTTGAGAATTAAAGTTTACAAGAAGACAAATCTCCCACCCACTCCACTTTTGTTTACTCAAAGTCGTTATCCTATCAACCCAAATGTCAAATCTCAAATATGGCTTAAGTTGAACATAGTCATGATTTAATAATAAAAGCAACCAAAAAGTCACATCAACAAGGTTGGTGAGGAGGAGCAAGTGTAGAATGCAAAATTACTCAAAACCATATCATGGAAATATAAATATCCTCATTAACTTCATTTGTCATATGATAGTATAAAGTCTTGGTGAGTAGGTGAAATGGAAACAAACCAACCATACCAAAATTTTCAAGTGGAAGACTTTGTTAGCCAATCATCCCATCATATCAAGGGTTTGGTAGGAGATAATTGGACCATATAACATTTAAGACAAGGCCTCTTGCACTTGAGGATAATTGATTATAAAAATACAATAAATGTATCTTTAACATGTAAAAATAATAATGATACTTTAATAAAAATTTTACTGATACGTGAAATCTGAAAAATCTTAATAATATACAATCAGATATTTAGTAGTATGCAGTCTTCTAAAAAATTTTAATAATATATAATCAGATATTTAGTAGCATGTAGTCTTATTTTTAATTAGTAGAGTGACTAAGATTAACAATTAAAGAATGTAGCCTTTTTGTGAATGGCTATAGAATCAAACAGACAAAGCATCAAACAAAGGAGCTTAATAGACCAATTCTCAATTGGGTTCCATTTTCGAGTCAAAATAAGCCCAATCGACCAAGATAAAATCACAGTTAAAAAAAAGAAAAAAATGATATTTTATTATTAAAAATTATAATATCAAATATATATGTCAAATCATTTTAATACAGATTGTTATAAAAATTTAATATTTTTAAATTTTAATACTTCAATTTTTAAAGTAAATTTTAAAATTAAATAAAATTATTAAGAAAATTCTGTTTTTTTATTCTATAAAAATAAAATTTGATTGACCTTTAATGCATGAATTACAATTTTTTTACTTATATATCTTGGTTATATTAATTTATTTTAACGTCGTTTATTTGATCATACGAGTGGCTTTTTCTTATAAATAACCCTTAAATATTTTACAAAACCAATTTCTGTAATTTCACTTATAAACTCAAATTGACTAACATATTGTGACAACTAAGGAACAAAAATCCCAATTAATATTTATGCATGTAATAAAATAGAAGGTCATTAACGCTGGAAACTCTTTAAACAGAAGCTAAAGGTTTCAAATTAAAACAAAATAATCTATTCTAATATGTTTTTTATAGAAAATATATATTATATATTTAGACAAAATAATTTTACAAAGTTGTTTTGAAATAAAAATATAATATCTTTTAATATATTTCAAAATAAATATAAAATTCATAATTTTAATAAGATATAACAATATAATATTGTAAGAATATTAATTAATCTAAAATGAATATTATCTGACAATTATAAGTTAAAATAATTATAAATTACTTGAATTGGGATTTTATTTTTTACCAAAAATTTGAACTTGATTTTTAATAAGATTCGATTCATCAATTAAATCATGAAACTAGATTTTTTTAATTTTGAAATTTAATACTATCAAATCAAATAAATTAAATCAGTTCCAATATCAAGAAATAAATATACTTTAAGGGGCATTGATATGAAAATAATTATATTCCGAAGGAAGTGTAATTTAAAGTGCTACATAGGATTGGATATCATTGTCGTTGACAAAATCCCAAGATAATAAAGGTTGAGGCAAGTTGAATTCTGCAAGTAGTAAGATATAGACAGAGAAGTCACCTTCACTTGCTAGTGCTAAAGTGGTGTGCATATGCTCCATTATTGGCGTCTAGATGTAAAGTTAACTCAAAGGGATTAGATTTCATTCATATTCTTCAAATATATATAAATAGAGAACTAGACAGAGGGAATAGGAGCAAATTAGAAGAGAAGAGAAGAGAAGATCAGAGAAGAGAGGCCTAACATGAGGACTAGGGTTGTGTTAGTAAGCCAAGTATGATTTGCCTGCTTGTTGTAAGATGCTACTGCTCCCAGCTCTTGGTTCACAGGCAATCTCCTTGGCTTCCCAACAGACTTTTCTTTCCCATGATA
>JANZLD010000236.1:8213869-8227204 GCA_026413575.1 Erythroxylum carthagenense
GAATTATCCAATTTGAATCCGCTTTGGTTTCGGCAACTTTCGTTTCGTTTTCCGGTTGGGATCCGGTTTCCGGATCGCGTCCCAACAGATATAGTATATGGTGGTTAAGATTTTAAGATGTTTTCAACCCCTCTTAAGCTTACGGGAGGAAGAAATCATGAGCTTGTCTTGAAGTTGTTGAAATATTGAAGAAAAAAGAGTTTTGGTCATAATATTAACAATATGAGCAGAGGGCAAAATGTGTCAAATGAGTAGAGTTTTCTTGGCAACTAGATCACAAACAAAATAAATGTCAATTTCAATATGCTTGGTTAGACTATGAGAAATTGAATGAGTTTAAAATTTTAACACCGAGATTATCACACAAGGGAGTAGGTGAAAGGGTAGTAAAACTCATTTCATCAAGAAGAGCAGTAATCCAACATAATTTTACAAAAGGAAGAGCAATGTTACGTTGCAGTACTCAACTTCAATATTGGATTGGGTCGATCAACAGTTGCTTTTTGATGCTCTAGGAAATAAGATTAGGTCTAAGAAAGATACAGCAAATAGATGTAGAACACTGATCATCAGGACAGCCGCCCTAATCAACATCACAATAGGCTTGTAAAAAAAGGTGGGGAGATTTGGTGAAACGAATACCATAGGAGGGTGTGGAGTGGAGATATCATATAATTTTTTTCACCACAGACCAATTAATGTTAATAAAAAAATTGAAAAAATTGGGATACCTTATTGATAACAAATTGAATGTCAGAATGAGTGAGATAAAGATATTGAAGTATACCAACAGTGTTACGATATTCAGTGGGATAAGAAAGGGAAACACCATGATTTTTTGGACAAGGGAAGAGATGAATGATGGATGTATGAATTGGTTTAGGTTTATCAAAGTTAGTTCAAAAAAGAAGATATTTGGTGTATTGTGTTTGAGTGAGAGGAATACCCAAAGAAGTGGTGTGAGATTTGATACCAAGAAAATGATGAAGTGGACCTAAGCATTTTATAGAAATGGCAAAGTTGAGATCATAGATAAGTGTTATGATAAAAGAGCGTGAAGAACCAGTAACTAAGATATTATCCACATAAACTAAGAGAGATTGTGTGAGAGTTGGTTTTATGAATAAAGAGAGAGGTATCTAAATTCGAGGCTTTGAAATGAAGATCAAGGAGTTTTTGACTTAGGTGATGAAACTAAACTTGAGAGGCTTGTTTGGAATCATATAAGGTTTTATGAAATCTACAAACATAGTGAGTATGGTGTGGATCTATGAAGCCAAGAGTTTGAGACATGTAAACAGGTTCCTGTAAGTAACCACGAAGAAAGACATTATTAATATTAAGTTGGTGAATAGGCCAATTATTGAATATCGATAGAGTAATGATAATGAAAATAGTTGCGGGTTTGACAACATGACTGAAAGTGGTGGTATAATCAACTCTTAAAGTTTGATGGTAACCTTTAGCTAGCAGACAAGCTTTGTAATGCTCAAGAGAACCATAAAGATTTCATTTAGTGAAAAAAAACTCATTTGTAGTCGACAATGTTTGTATTTGTTAGGAAAGAACAAGAGTATATGTGTTATTGCGATGAAGATCACTGAACTTATGAAGCATAGTTTGGCTCCAATGAGAATTTTTTTAGCTTGAGTAAATGATGTAGGATCGGAAAAAGTATTTGGGGTAGTGGCAATGTAAGTGATGTAATCATAAAAGTGACGAGGGGTACATGTGTGGTCTTGAGTACATGTGATCATGGGATGAGGAGGAGGAGGTGATGTGGTTGTGATAGAGGGGAGCAAGAAGTAGAGGGTAGAGAGGGAAGAGGTAAAGGCAAATAAATAGGAGAGGTGGAAGGTGAGGTGGTTTGTAGGGAAAAAGGTGTTTAATGAAGCAAACATGACTGGAAATATAAATTTTAGAGGTGATGAGATCAAAGCACCGATAATCTTTATATTGTGAGGGATAACCTTTATATTTGGTGTAAGTTTTTTCTGCATGAGTAGAGCCCAAATAAGGAAAAGTATGCATAACCAAAAACTCGAAGATGAGTAAAGTCAGATTGAGTGCAATAAAGGATTTCATAAGGAGATTTGTGATGAAGAATAGGAGTAGGTAAAAAATTGATAAGATAGATAATAGTTGTGAATGCTTCATACCAGAGAAGTTTGAGAAAGAAAGGCATGAAGAAGTAGGGTGAGAATAGTTTCAGTTATATGATGAATTTTTCATTCAACAAGATCATTTTGTTCGGGTGTATAGGAACAAAAGATGCGAAGAATGATTCCATTAGAAAGAAGATAATGAGTAAAGACACCTTTTGTGAGTTCAAGAGCTTCATTGCATTGAAATCTTTGTATGGTATGGGAGAATAAATTTTCAGCTGTGGTTTTAAAGGATTGAAAACAAAGGCATGATTTTTATGGGTTAGAAGAAAATCAAGTAAAATGACTAAAATCATACACAAAGATAATGAAATATCGATAACTATAGTGAGAAAGAGATAGGATGGACCCCAGATATTACAATGTATTAGTTATAAAGGTTTTACATAAATTCAAAAAGACAGATGAAGGAAAGACGAACACTTTTGCCTTTAAGACAAGAAGTACATTGATTGAGAATATTTTTAAATTGCAAAACATGCCCTAATATATATAATATGGAGTGATATAGATGACCAAGGCATTAATACCCACGAGAAACAATATCTTGAATTTAATGTCCTTCACAATATAACTAGATAAATTAAATTCAATGACCCAAGAATTATCAGTAACAAATTTTACAACAGATAAAAGATTAGTAGTGATATAAGGAACTAGTGGATGAAATAGGAAGAATGTGTCCATCACTGACAATGACTTGATTTGATCCTTCATATAGTGTGACAGGTTTTACGCTATGAGAATGTGAAGTCATATGAGCAATAACACCAGTATTGGCTAGCATTCAATAACAGTATTGATATTAAAAGGAGCCTGATCATGATCTAGTTGGATATTCATGACAGAAAAAACTGTGGTAATATTATTTGCAATGTGGTGGAAGTGTTGAAACCGACAATGAACAATAATTTATCTCCATTTCTAGCAAATTTAACATTGGGTTGGTGACTTATTATTATGAAAATTGGGTTTAGGATAATAGGGATTAGGATGAGTTTGGGGTTAAAATTGGGCTAGAGGGTTATGTGAATTTTCATTCAATTGCATGGGCCCAAAAGGTGGTATATTATGGGGCCCATTAAATGGACCACTAAACTGGTCAACCAGTAGATGAAAAGGTCCTACTTGGCCAGTTTTATTACACCATGTACTCTTTATCTATTTATTTTAAGAAAGTAATATTAAAATGAAATTCATACTTGTAGAACTATGGTTGGTTTCTCAGTCAAGAACCTTACAAAATATCTCTACAACGAGTTCATCACTTTAATACAACCATTTGGGCCTAACTTGGTGTTTATCTAGGTATAATAACAAAAATTTTATTTAATAATTTTTCCTAATTATGTGATTATTATTTTATAATCTTTATAATCATCATAATTTACATTAATTAAATCACTTTTTACAATATAATAGACATTAATAATTTAATTGATAAGTAATAATAATAAGAACAAAAACCATTAAATAATGATTATTAAAAAAAATTATAACGATTAATTATATATTGAATAAATTTTTAAGTAAATGCAAACTATAAAATTGAAATAATGTATTTTAATAATTCTTGTAAAAAATTGACCAATTTTTATAAATTAATAAATTTTTATAAACTAAAATAAATAAATAAAATTTTATTTTATAATCTCTTTTTTGATTAAACATTAAACTCTTAAAGATGTAAAGTAAAATTTTAATTATATTTCAAACTATTTAATTTTATCTAATCTTTAAAGTAATAATTTAATATTAATTCATTCTTTTAACATACAAATCAGTTAATTTCCGGTCGAGTTATAATTACATACAAAGCCCAACATGTTTTTCTCCGTAACTCATTGACAAGACCTTATAATAAACTGAAGCCATGGTAATTGAAACATGAATTTGACCAATTACCAACATGATAATAGTAGATAGAAGAAACAGGGTCTAAGCTGAAACCATCCAAGTTCTGAGACAGAGACTGTTTCCCATTAAAGGGTTTTCCTTTTCGAGTCGCATAATTTGTGCGGTGAAGATGGATATGTTACAGTCTCACAGGGCGGAGGCGATCAGCATTGCCGTGGCACTTGTCGCCGTCGGCGCTGCTACTGCCTATTATTTTTATATCGCCAATTCCAATTCCAAATCCAAACAAAAGGGTAACCCTTATCTTTCCTTCTACGTCTGCGTCTGTGCGTCTGCGCATCTGTGCTTTTGTGTTTATGTTTCCGAAGCTGTTGCTGACTTAGAAATTTTCTTGTTTATGGCTTATTAATTTAGTTGATTTTTTTATAGAAAACGTAGGGGATAATTCGATTCTAAACACGATATGTAGAGTCCTGGGATTATATGCATGCGATGTATGCGCTTAGATTGTAACTATCAAATGTTACGGAATGTTCAACGTCTTTCACAGGGCATTTGGTGATATTCTGACCCCTCAGTGGTCCACACAACAAAAATCATTCCCTTGTTTTGAAACTTTCTTTTGTTCAATATTTTCATTTTCATTTTCATTCATCTTCTTTTTCCATTTGCACTAATTAATAAGTAAATAGGAGATGATACCTGGTGTTCTTTATGCCTGCGTTGTGCAAAAATTAGTTCGATATTTGCATGTCTTCAGGTTGCTTGGACCCTGAAAACTTCAAAGAGTTTAAACTTGTTAAGCGCACTCAGCTTAGTCACAACGTGGCCAAATTTAGATTTGCTCTTCCCACAACAACGTCGGTTTTGGGATTACCAATTGGGCAGCATATGAGCTGCAGGTTTGACTTGGTTCCACTTTTCCTGTACTCTTCCAATGCATAGCCATTGCTTGATATTCGTAATTAGCTACTTTTGGGTTGCCTGAAAATTTTACAATTTACTGTGAACAGAGGAAAAGATAGTAATGGTGAGGATGTTATCAAGCCATATACACCTACGACTCTGGATTCTGATCTTGGACATTTTGAACTGGTCATAAAGGTTGACAGATTCTAATGCATAATTCATCTGTTTCTATACTCCTTATTGTCTTGTGTCCTAAATTTATGGTTTGATTTGGATAGATGTACCCACAAGGAAGGATGTCTCACCACTTCAGGGAAATGTGTGAAGGTGATTTCTTAGCTGTTAAGGGACCCAAGGTAGAATCATTTTCTTTCCTGAGTTACGGCTATTAGTTGTCTTAGGGCTCCCAGGAAAAAAAACTGCAATGCCGTCTTTTAATAAGATCATCAGCTTTTAGGATTAGATTATTAAGATCATAATATTGCAAGTCTGACCTTGATTTGTTTCAATGAGTGGCTTCCTTACTCATTGTTAAGATTATACAACTGAACTTGTGTAATTGATCTTGCATGTCTAGAAGCATGATAAAAAACGATATTTATATATTTTTGGAGAAGTGTATCCTTGAGTTCATAGGGTGACATGGAGTTGTATATGGTTTTGTGGTAGTAAGCGTGCATAAGGTGAACTCACATTTAAGTGAATACACATATCTTCCCTGTATTTCTATGCATGTAGCTACTCTTGCTTCACTTATGGTTCTGGGGGTAGATCCTGCAAATCAACCTTGTCAAGCAACAATGACAACGACCATTTATGCTGCAACTTGATATTATGAACTTCTGAGGCTTAAGAGACTCGAGAAAAACAATTGAAATTTGGTGATGGATCGAATGACTTAAGCACCCATGCTGTGCTATATTGTGGATTTAAGAGTGACATGAAAATCATCGCCTGCCTGCCTTTAACTGTATATTGTTATCATTTTATTGAACTTTGAAGAAGTGTTTTTGTTGCATTAATAGCATTTGTGATATCAGATAGAATACAATTTAAGTGTCTGGTAGCATTTAGAGGATCTGGAAGCTGAGAAGAGGTGAGAAAAACAGAAACTCTTCTATTCTTTTAACTACTACGTATAGTTAAGCTTGTTTTGATTGAGACCTAGGTTTTTTATTTGCAAAGCATTCAAGTCTCAAATAGCCTAAAACGTTGTCTTTTAAAATTTTGGTGGCTCACAAGAGTGGAATCATACTTGTTTTTCTCTCTTCTTATCAGCAAAGATTCTTAGTTCATTTTAATGTGCTAAATACAATCTAAATAACTTTATTTAGCTAAAATCTGTTATCAAATTTTAGGTCTTCAATGTATGATGCTTTGCCTATAATTTTTATAGGTAGGGCCTGAAAGTTTGAATTTCCAACAGTGCTCTGTCTGTTATAGTTTAGGTTTGTGAAAACAAGTTTCCCAATCCTAACCTTTAAACATTTATTCCCCTTGCTAAATAATTAAACTATTCCCATATAATTGTTCTTACATCCACTTTCTTGTTACCAGGGGAGCTACAAGGTATTGAATGGTTTAATTGTTTGCCAAAACTAATCATTTAATTTCTTTCAGGGCCGTTTTAAGTATGAACCTAACCAAGTTAAAGCTTTCGGGATGCTTGCTGGAGGCACAGGGATAACTCCAATGTTCCAAGTGTGTATTTTGGAAATAGCTTGTTGATACTTTCTTTTACAAATGTTCTTTCTTTTCTTTTTTCTTGGACAGGTACAAGTGTTCATTTTGACATTATACTTGATTTTCGTTTCCTAAGGTTACAAGAGCCATATTGGAAAGCCCCGATGATAAGACCAACATACATCTGCTTTATGCAAATGTCACCTACGATGACATACTTTTAAAGGTATATCCCTCTGATTTCTCACTTATGTATTTTATAAGTTGCATTTGCCTGAAATGCTAGACCTATGCGCTGCATGAAAAGGTGGGATTTCGTAAGCACACACCATGTTAAGCTTATCACAGTGATAATAGAAATGCTTTCTCTTTCTAATTTATAGTTGGGAAAATTAAATTTGATCCGAGATAATGAGGCCAGAAGCTCTTGGAGAGAGAACCTTAGTTTTCCTAATTGCTTGAAGAATGAAAATGATCGAAGTAAATACTTAAATCATATTTGCAATTGTTTAACCATGAACAATGCAAAACACGATTGGGTTCAATTAGATGTGAGTCTATTTGGTTTTGCAAATGCAGGAAGAACTAGATAGCCTTGCAAACACTTTCCCTGATCGCTTCACTGTATACTATGTTTTGAACCAGGTATTGTTCATTTCAAATGCTATTATATTTTCCAAGTTTGTATCGTTTCTGTCTCAACCTTGTAAATACACAATCATAATGAACAGCTTTCTTTCCGTCAGTTTCTTTTCTATTTATTGAAGTATGAAAATTCTTTCTGCATTCATTTTATGTTCGTCGTAATTGGAGTTATTTGATTTGGTGAAACTGTGACGAATATCCAGCTTCTAGATGTCTAGTATAAACTGACAACTACCAATCTCGGATATAAGCTGGCTGAATTTTATCCTCAAAATTTAAATCTGATTTCTGCATTTGAATCATGTTCAGCCTCCTGAAGGATGGAATGGTGGCGTAGGTTTCATATCCAAAGAAATGATTCAAACATATTGTCCCGCTCCAGCATCTGATATTCAGGTGAAGCTTTGAAAAACCTGTCTCTTCCACCTTGTCTTCAAAATAATACATACTAAGCTTGTGTACATCACAGATATTGAGGTGTGGACCACCACCAATGAACAAAGCCATGGCTGCTCTTCTAGGGTCTCTTGGATACAGTCCCCAAATGCAGTTTCAGTTTTGAGACTGGTGGAGCTTCTCATGCTAGCTTACAATTATGTCATTTATTACCAGAATCGATACATCCTCTGATTAACTATAGTCCTTAAAAGGATAACTCTCAATTATATGATTGAAGGGTTGAGATGGTTGAATTGGGAATGTTGAGCATAGCTGAAGCAGCAGTTTGGAGAAACAAGCAGGTTTTACTTCCCTGCTTAGTTGGTGTTTGAGGGCAGTTAATAACAGAGGAAGCAGGTGGTTGGAAAATTGATATCATACGGAGGGAAGCAGGTGGTGACCTCAAAATGAACTACAAGATCTATCGAGAAATCAAGTTAAGGCCGTGTCCGATTGATCTCACGAACTTGATTTCAAAATAATGCATATTTTGCGGGGTTATAAGTAAAGTTTTTTTATATTTGCATGTGTAAGTCAAGTCACATGGTTATGGTGTTCCTGTCCTACAGTTTCACGTAATGTCTTTTCTTCATCTTTCAAAAATTTTAATTAAATCGAAAAGTTCAATTTTAAAAGTTATTTATAAAGACGATTTTATCTCAAAATGTTTATAAAAATTAATCTTTTGTATTGAATTGTAACATTTTTTTAAAATTATATACGTGATATCATAAATTTTGCTCGTATCAATATGTTAAAAATTTATATTATGTAAAACAAACACGATAGTATGAAACATTGTTTCCGCATGCAACCCCTTTTCATGTTTCTCAGTTGGTTCTTCCCCGGCACTTGTGGAAACAATTTTGGACATCCTTTTCAGAACATTTTTTTTTTATTGCAAGGAAATCACGCAGGCAGGCCAAGTAGGCACACTTTTCCGAGGGCTCAATTGACACACCATTTCACAAGCAGGTCAAGCAGGTGCACTTCATCATTGAGGGCCTAACTGATGCTCCACTTATGGTTCTAACCCCGGCTGCCCCAAGCTCTTACAAGAAAGGCTAGCATGGAATCGAATCTAGGACCTGCCTGAAATCAAGCCCCGCTCTTAACCATCTAGCCACGCCCTTGAGGGCTCCTTTTCAGATCTCATTTTTCCGAAGGATAGGTAAATGAGAAAGTAATTCAGCTAGAAAAACTAGAGCTTAAACACCCAAAGCAGGAAGGCCCCTTCTCGCAAAGAAGGAAGTCCACTAGTGTTAAATTAGATGTCAAATAGCAATATCACAAGTTTTACATGAAATGATCAAACTCGGTAATAATACAGCTAAGATCATTTTGCAAGTCGAGAACAATGAAGCAAAATTTTGATTTGGCACCCCTTCAAAACCATTTTAATACACCACAAAACACTTGCAACAAAATAGAATCCCCTAAGCTCAATGCTCACCGTCTTCGCATTCCACGTCCACGACCTCGAAAACCACCACCTCCACGTCCTCGGCCAGCCATAGCACTTGCAGCAGCATCTCCCTGGGCACTTTCAGACTGCATTGCCAGAACATGGAAAAGACATATATCATCGAAGCTACAAAGTACAAACTATAGCATCTACGATATCAATTACCCGATAATGCATTAATACAGCTTTATTTCATATAACTTACTCCTTTTCCCATTATGAAGATTTATGCAATATGTAAAGTAGCACGGAGTGAATTCCAAAGTACCGATTGGTACTTTGAGCAGAAGACCAGTAGTTCAAACATGACAAGAAGATAAGCAGCAATTCTCCAGGGATCAGTTTGCACGATAAGAAGCACTGTAAAATTTAATCTAACTAAATACCACGAGCCTTACCTTAGGGTTCTTAACCGTCTCATCCACACTTAAAATAAGACACGCAGCCTCGGTAGCAGCATTTATAGCATTGATCTGTAACAAATTCATAAAAGCACGAGGAAATCAAATCAACAAAGGGTAACACGGTGTTTACTAACAATTATGATCAAAAGATAAAAAGTCAACAACCTTGACAACAGCTGGCTCCCAAACAAAGTTAGCAAATGAATCCGCAATTCCACCTGTGTTAATATCAACTCCATAAGGTGCACCCTCACCTGTTAAAAGGCTCGAAAAGTCAACAATCGTATCAAATAAAAGGTCAAGAATATGCTGTCCAATCAAGCAATTAATGCAAGTCCTTTTAACAGGAGATACCACAGCTAAACAACAGCAGGATACAGACAAGGATTGCTTTATGACGGCAACCTTAAACCTAGCAACTTAAGAATTAGAACGAATGTTTGGGCAGTGAAATACCAACAAAAAAAAAAAACAGAAACTTTACCAGATGGAAGTGCATGTTTCTGTCTCAACTTGTTCAAGACATCAGTTGCATCAAATCCAGCATTATCACATAATTGTCGTGGAATGACCTTCAATAAAGATAAAGACTTAAACTAACAAAATCTGTTGTATTACCTACTGTATGAAAATTAAACTCAAACTTAAAAATAACAACGGTCGCCATGTCTTTCATATGACATTCCTTAATCATGTCAGTAGTCAAGCAGAAGAACATACAGATCACTCACCTCAAGTGCTTTTGCATAAGAGTTAATAAATAGCTGAGACTTTCCAGCTATTGTGCGAGCATGCTGCCTCAAGTAGCGACTTATTTCCATCTGTCATTAGAAAACTTAAATTTTACCAACTAGGTTGATACATGTGTCCATGATGAATTAACTTTGAGCATAAAACATACATCAATAGCTCCACCACCAGCAACTACAGTTGAGTTCTTCAAAGCTCTTCTAACTATCATGATTGCATCATGTAAACTCCGTTCAGCTTCCTCAATGAACTGACGACATGAAACTAAAAGTGAACAGAGTATAACAAATAGTGAACCATCAGTACATTCCTTCAACAAGTAACAAACCTGATCAGCCCCACCACGCAGAACAATGGTAGCTGTTCTTCCAGAAGGGCATCCACTAAATATATTAAACCTCTCATTTCCAACTTGCCTTTCCTCAAACACCTCACAAGTTCCGAGAACCTTTCACAACAAAAACACCATTCCTTTCAGGAAAGAGGAAAGTGAATGCTTTTTACATAAAGATGAGTAGCAAGGATAACTTAGTGTTATGCACTGGAAAGAAAGTAGAAAAAAAAAAGGCTTGACCTCATCAATTATGTTATTGACAGTTGTTTGCACAGTTCCACCAGTTGCTGCAGCAACTCTTTGCAAATCTTCTTCAGTTACACGGCCAGCACAGAAAATATCTCGATCTGCAAAATACTGTACTAAAAATGCACTTAAAAGACATCTAAAAAGAAGTCTAAAAAATTTATTGTGAGGATCAATGCTATATGTAGATTTTTCTTTTTTTTGAGCTTTGACATCATTATTGAGCATTCTATGCATCACAACTCAAACACTTCAAAAAGAATCTGCCATGAGACTACTTAGCAACCACAGAAATTAAAATCAACTGCTAAAAACTAGCAGATATAGTCTTCCATTTACAATGAACATAAACTTTTCCTCAAACCTTATCAAAACCAAAAAGCATGGATCAGAATAACAAGAAACTAAGTCTTATCTGCTATTTCTGAATTGAAACATTCTTCAGCATTAGTTTTTTTCCCCTACAATTTTCTTAATGGAAGGGAATTAGACTAATGCTGAATTAAAAGCTCATACACACAATCAGAAGGGTTCAGTAAAGTACCAAATTATTCTAATTCCCTCAGCATCTTTCAAAAGCACTGAGAAACGTATAAGAATGAAGGGGACTCACCTGTGTTGCTAAATCACCAATAGCAAGACGTGAAAGAACAACTTTGGCCCCACTCTGTACACACTTATCCAACTTGTCATAAATGATATTCCATTCTGCATCAACAATTGACTGATATTGTGCTGGATCTGATAGCCTGCAAATATGACAAAACAGTAGCAAAATCTTAACCAAGGCAGTTCTTACCGACACATATAAGTCAAATGGAAAAAGAAGCCCAGTACCTTATTTCTGCATTTTCCTTCTCAGATTTCAGCTCCAGTTCAATGTTTAGTAGAAGAATCTTGGGATTTACAAATTTTTTTGGTTGCTGCTCAAACCCAGCATATGAAAAAGTTTTCTTAAAAGCAACCCCATTTACTAGAAAAGAATCTCGCATAGTACCACCCGGTACCTGAAAAAAGGCAGAAAAAAATCTCAAAACATACTGAAAATTAAGGTTTTGTTAGCTCAGAACAGGAAATACTTTCCAAAATCTCTACTCAAATTTGCACCGGAACAATAGCAAACGGAAGATGAGGGATCAAAACTAGAAGAAGCATCCGTACCTTCTTTATTCCAATCATATTTAACCTATCTTCATCACCAATAGCAATAACAGCATCAACAACCATAGATGAAAAGAACTCCTTCTCCCCACCAATAAGTTTAGAAGAAAGCGTTGTAGCAGCGCATTTGGCTAGTAAAGTTTTCTTTTCTTCCAGACTCTTCCCTTCTATGCTGACAGCTAGTTCTTTGACCTTCTCAATTGCCTATAATAAGGAATTCCAAAATATCAGACTATAGAAACGAAATCCACACCCAACAAACATTACAATCTCAGCGGCACAACAAAAAAAAACCCTACTAAATGGCTAGCAGTCCTATAACTGCGAATTAAATTTTGCGAGTGGACGCCATCTTCGACGAAGGGCTTGGCTTCTTTCAAAAATTCAGCAGCAAGTAGAACAACGGTAGTAGTTCCATCACCAACCTGTAGTGGTTCAACGTTGAAAAAAACTTCACATCATAAGTATTGGAAATTAATTTAAAAAAAGGCTTCAAATTGATGGTCATACTGATACCTCAGAGTCTTGAGACTTGGCAATGTCGACGAGGATCTTGGCGGCAGGGTGAACAATGTCAAGCAACTTCATAATGGTGGCGCCGTCGTTAGAAATGGTGACATTACCCTTATCGTCGTGGATGAGCTTGTCCATCCCTCTTGGTCCCAGAGTGGTCCTGACCACATCGGCAACCGCCGTGCACGCGTTGATGTTGCTCACCAGCTGCGCCTTTCCTTGCGACGTGTCGGTTCCTTCCTTCAACAGTATGATCTGCGGTTGCTGTTTCATTTGAAGAAGAAGAATCAGTATATCAGATCAGAGACAGCAAAATAAGCATCTCAACAATCTACTTTACTTACCAGCATGGCCGCCATTGCTAAGACACAACCTTCAACGGAGAGGAGAGTGAAAGAGAGTAGAGTCGAGAGTGTGAAGAAAAAGATAGAGAGAGAGATGTTCTTAGGGTTTTTCTTCCTCTAGGTGTTCTGGCTCTTTCTAGTCTATACAGTTTTGTGTTCAAAGGTTTTGAGAGGGCTGGACAGGTATGATGCGCTGCGTTTAGGAACTCAACCGCCTGCTGCTAAAATACGGATTAAAATAAATACATATTGATAAATTATCTTATTTCATTTTCTTACGATTGTTTAGCATTCAAAAGCAAAATAAGAAATTAAAAAGCTAAGGTTTATTCATTTTGATTATAAAAATTTTGACTTGTTTAATTTTTAATTACATTTTTAATTTTTAATTAATTTATTTTAATAATTTTTATTATTAAAA
>JANZLD010000236.1:8254812-8271543 GCA_026413575.1 Erythroxylum carthagenense
ATATATATATATATATATATATATATTCTTTTATCGTCACATTTGCGTGTGGTTCTATCGAAAACAGTCTCTCTACTATGTAGGGAAAAAGCTACGTACTATCTGACCTCCCTAAACCTCGCTTCATTGCCGGACTTCATACTAAATGTGATGATGATGATAATAAATTGACGGAGTCTCATAGCAAACCAGATTCTCGTAAAATATGGAACATTGTGAATGGTATGAGCTTAATTAATTAAAATATATAGTGATTAATAAAATTTTAAGGCATTAATTAAAGTTGGCAGAATTAGAATAAATTTATTGCAAATCATAATTTGTAATTGTTTATTTGAATCATTAGATATTTTTACATACACAGTTATTAAAAATTAATAATTTATTGAATCATTAAAATAATTTTAATTATTTATTTATCAAATACAAATTTTTTATTAATTAATAATAATATAAAATATTTTAATTATTTATTTTCAAAATCAATCACATAATAATCACACATATGTAAAAAAATTGTCAGTAACATTCTTCATATTTGATACCAAACACCTATATAATTATTAAATTCTGTAATTTTATTTATAGAAATTAATAGTTAATAGTTAATAATTAATTAAAATATGTATTATTAAAATTTTAAATAATTTATTTAAATCTGTAATTTATAAAATATTATATACATTCCATAAATTGTATATTAAAAATAACGAAACTAACTCTAAGACCACTAAGTTTTTTTTTCGTGATCACGCAAGAAAAAGTTAAACAACACATAATAATGTGTGTGTGTTGGCTTTTTCAGGATGGAGTACACGAAAGGAACCTTGTTGGTCACTTTTAGGATCAAACAGCTGGTTGAAGAAATAAGTAAAATCCATTGTACATACAATATAAGCTGAGTGTTTCTTATGGTTTTAATGTTTACAACCTGGTACAACCCCGAAAGTTTGGTCAGTCGTTCACATCACACGTTAATTCGCAGCTCTCAAGAAAGAACGAAAGAAAGATATGTATTCTGTTGCACCTTCTTCAATAAAGATGGAGTTATACCATAACTCATTGAAAACCAAGTTAAAATGGAGGGTCAACAAGAATGTTGTCCACAAGATTTAGCAACTAAGGTTTGGTAGTTGCATGTTCTTCTCGGTGAGCGTTGGAAGAAGTGTAAAAAGGGTAATGACATTTATGAAAGCTGCCAAGTACCTTCATCTGCAAGTAGCTAATCGCCAGCACATGTTTCTGTGTTGTTCTGATTGTCTTCTTTCCCTTCGTTTTCATTTTAAGAATAGTTTATAGCATTGTTCATTATTTTAAAATCTTCTTCATATCGTTGTTAAAATAGTTAACAATATCTAAAGTGCTTTTATACCTTGTATATTAACCATAAAAACTATAAAGTAGCATCGAAAACTACCTATTTACTTAAGTAAAGGTAAAGACGTGTATTATCGGACTTTTTCAGATTTTCTTTTTCGACGAGAATTCAACTAGACGTTAATGATGATGATGAAAAACTATAAAGATCACTAAAATATGATCATTTCATAAATTTTTTCATAGTGAAAATGTTATTATATTATTTTTATCATATTGCATAACTACTTTAAAAGTAAAATTTATTAAGTTATTTAAGAAAATACTATCATCAGTGATATTCATATTGAGTGTTATCGTTGTTGATAAGTCAAAATTGAGATCTCTAGTTAGTTAAGCAATTAGTATATCTAGCAACAAAGATATGTAAAAATACAAGTTAGGGGACATGATTCCCACAGTATTTCGTTTCTGGATACAATGCAAGTAGCTTTATAGCCAAAAGATTGATATGCCTGCAATAAATGTGGAACAGATTCACAACATAATGTAGTAGTTCACTGGTACAACGCAAATATCCCAACCCACCCTTATAGTTGCAGCTCCAGAAGGCGCCGTCGCTGGCATCACTGACTTTTGAAAATGGTTGTCCCGGTAGCACAAAACAATCAGTATACAATCATTGCTTTATACATGCAACAAAACTTGGAGGCGAACTGCACTCCTGAAACGGTCAACATGTGTGTCTTTTATGGATTGTAGGTGGTCAGAATATGTTTCTGCACATATAGTTCAGTACCTTGTACATGGAATCTGAGTTTAGCAACAGGTAATGATTTTCCTAATCCAATGAAAAAGCGCCCCCACAGTATCTGCACAGTTCATTATCAAATCATCGTGAATATTGAGAATGTGCGGTTAAATGTGATTTTCTGCTTTGTTTACAACTTTACATTTATGAATACCAAGATCATGGAATTGAAACTTTTTCATGATTAGTTCTTCAAAGTGGATGAAGAGAGCAAAAGTACATGTAAACATCTTGAAAATAGTCAACAATGGCAGATGAGCATGTTTGAGGTCAAATTTCGTGATCTACCAACGCTATTAGATGATGTCAATCGCGATCATATCACAGACCCAAAATATAAAAATGATGAGAAAACATAAATCACCTGTTACTGAACTTTTCAACAGCATCAGCAGCATAAAGAAGTGTTTCGTTGGCTTTTTCCAGAACCATATAAAGCTCCTTCCCTCTTGTTGTACGAGCAATAACCCATGCATTATTCTTCGCTCTAATACATATTTCCATATCTTTCTCTTTACCCATGTTATCCAGCCTTGCTCTATTCTTTTCCAAATCTACCTCTTCTCTAAGCTTATTCATTGCAAGTAAAGATTCCTGCATCCGATTAACATGTCAAAAACCAGCAATAAGACATTGAATAAACAGAGAGGATTTGACACTCATAATGACATAATTTTACATTATTTTTTTCAAGTGCAAGGCATAAACCCTGGGAACAATCTCACGAGAATGACATGGAAATTCAAGACTAGGCTACATAAAGTTGCTAATAAATGAATACTGCCTACGCCTTAAACTGGGAACTCTTCTTCCATACATATAAATGCAGACATGCATGAACCTAATATATATACATGTATGCATACATGTTTAGATATAAACATGTATATTTATATGCATATGAATGTACTTTTGCCGGTTGCATAAGAGTAGTTTTCAGTATAACCGCCAATTTTTCATGAACTACAATAACAATGAAGAGCTAGAAATGTAAAACTTTCAAAACTTATCATTCTAATTCATGTCTCTCAAACAAGATAGTCAATGTTGTGTCAACCAAAAGTAAACAATATAAGATTCTCGGTGTTTAAGTGACCACTGATATCAAAATTTGAGTAGAATACAATTCAATTCAACAGAATTTTATAATGAAACTAAGTGAATTGAATAGCAACTGAAGTATCACATTTGATACAAATATTAAATGAGAAACTTCAACTGAATTCTTTTGTCTGATTGGATAATGGAATGCACATAATTGATATACAAAGTTAATTTCTCTTCATATATATTGTTAGAACTTTATATGGAGAATTTTGTTTGATGGCTGCCCTTCAAATGAATTGAATTATTAATCAATCTCAGATATTCTTAATAGAATTTGCCAATACCTACATCAAACCCAAAGTTCAATGCAATTCACTAAGGTTCATCTCATAATTAAAGAGTGAAAAAGTATCAACCGGATTAAGGTCATCAAATTTTATTCATATAAAAAGCAAGCTCCTACTGTTTAGGATACACACAGTTGTTGACCTTGAAGGACCAACAACCCCAAGATCAACATTCTGATTATGTACCTAAAAATATGGAAACTTTTGTAGTGCTCCTTTTCAACTATCCTTATGTAAATTAATTGTTATATTACTGCAAGTTAACAATATAGAAAGGCAAAAGAGTAGCATGCTAGTTTTAAACCCACCTATAAATTGCAACCAATATGATATTTCTGGTTACTTGATCCACTACGTCCAGATATTAGATTTGTTAACTTTGCTACCTCAGGGCCTTCAGCCACAAGAAGTATTCATCCACGACCATGTCAATATTGCTATAACTTGATGCAAGTACCATTAAAATTCATGCTTACTGGAATTTGGATCGACACAGCATTGTTGATATTCTCAGAGGTGAATGTTTACACAATGGCTTCATTAATGAAGAAAGATCATGTATAGAATTACCTTGGTTAGAGTTGTAACTTTTGCTGCTGGGGAAGCTCTGGATACATGTCTATCATCAACTAGTAAATAGCGATATCCACTTACATGATAAGCATTCTCCCCACCCCATCCTTTTGAGAGTTTCTCTTCAACTTTCAACATCTTGAGGGATGCCTACCAATTTGGCACAAAAGAAAAATCAGATCACATATATCAATGGACATATAATAACAATATGTGACAACTTTGATCAGATAAAGCTGAGAACATAATGCACATAGTGGAAAGATGGGGCCCTTTAACATCAGTTTTCCTTTTATATGTAACCAACCACCTAGAAGGCCCAAGTCTGCCAACGACATGTAATGGTCAAGCAGATCATTTACAACATAAATTGTCAAGAATCTGCTCCTAACATAAACCGAAGCAAACAATGAAAACTGGATAGCTTTGATGTACCATATAGTACACACCTAAAGTTGAACATGTTATCATGAAAGGGAACAGGTGAACCAATCAAATATCAGCTTTTGAAATTTTCAGGGACGAATAGATCATCACAATAAGTAGATTATTCCAATAAAAGCCATTAAAATAGATTATAAATTGAACCCTATTCAACAAAATGCTAAATAAAATCAGCTCTTCTTAGTCCATCACAATAGATATATTTCAAATTACCAGTTGCTTTTGGTTACAAACAGGCATGTCTAGATTGTATTGCACTTGCACATAAAAGTTGCTAGATCAGCTTCAAATTCATTCAACAACTATCAAATATATCATCCAAAAATTCCTAATGCAACTGAAGAAGATGTAAGATATGAATCAGATTCGCATTATATGCATTTTCATGCTTACCTTTTCAGATATCACCTAGTAATCAAAATATTCAAAAGCCATCTACCATACTTGCAAGCTATTTTTCTGGAAAACTCTATGTATACTACACCGAAGATAAATAAGTATCACCTCGTGAAAGAAGGGGATGACTACAAGAACTTCCCATTTACAAATAAAAAGGAAATTTTGGCATACTAGTACACATTGAAGAATGCAAAGAACAAAAACCAATCTTGTGATTAGGCACGAACATAGAGGTGGTTGTTACTACGTGGAGAAATATCACATAATAAGGAAGAGATTTGATAAAGTTGTTTCACTCTTGTTTTACAAGAACATTTAGAGTCCCACTTGATCCAGTTACCACAGAGAAGTTTCAAGGCTCTGATGGAAAGGAGAATTAATAGAAAACACAACTAGAATGATTCAAAAAAAGACTCAAATAGAAAATTAGAATAGAGGAGCAAGATGCAGACAATGAAATCACTGTAACAGCAATTCCATCTTTCTTCACATGCGAAAAAGTTGACTAAAGACATCCAAGTAGGTAGTCCTAGAAAAAAAGTTAAGTAGATATTAGAAAATAATTATGTCAGGGTAAGCACTTACACTTTCAACAATTTGCTGCTTCACCTGGGAGACACCCTGCTCCCCATTCAGAAGGGATGAGACGGGCAACAGAAGGATCAAAGTAAGGCTTTTATATTGATAAGCACAGAGATACATTCTTTCCCCAGTCTGCTGAAGATAAATTGTTGGAGTGGCAGATATCAAGCTACCCATCTCTGAAATTTGAATATCAGTCCCAAGAAATCCATCTTTCCCTTTATGCCACCTATCATGCTGCAAGGGCCTTTCAACGTGATTGCTGTTACTTTGGCCAGGAGAAGCATCCCGAGAGTGATATTGCTGTTCTGAAACGGAGCCAGAATGGATCGAAGTTGATGTTGCAGTGGCATTAGATGCAGTACTTCCTCTCAGTAAAGAGGACCAGGAACTTACTCCAGAAGATAGAGCACGAGGAGTCAACCTTAGAACTGCATATGTAAACAAATTTACAGTATCCTCCTGAGAAAAGCATTGGAATGGAAGTTAGAGCTTGACCCACAAATAAACTCACTAATTCAGGAAACATTTGAGAATTTAATCAAAATCAATGTCATTGACTTTTCATCAATCTCATCTAGAAATTGAGAAGGTAAGCAACTTCATGGTTAGAAAATCACTAATGTCAAGGATGAACTTTGGAGATTGAACCATACCGGAGAAAGTGTAGTGGACACAAGAAGGTCCTGAAACATAATCAATGAGTAACAAGATGCTGACCCCGCAGAATATTCTAACACCTTGACAAGTGACTGCCATAGAAAGATCATCATCAGCATCATAAATGAAAAAAAATTATAGTTAATGCAAACTTTCCACAAAACAAATGTTAAAGGTTTAGAATAATATGGAGGCTTTGTAAACTACGCTAATGGGTGGTAACTCAGTTTAATTGTTGAAGGTAGAGTAATATGACCCAAAGCTCCCTCAATGTTCCCCATAACTGATCTGAATGAAGTTGTATAAAAACACACGAATATAGGAGAAAGCACTAACAGTACGACTAACTCAAATTCAGAGTTCAGTAGTTTACAGTCAACTCTTTTCCACTTGGTGACTTTCTCCAATTTGATTGACTAGCTACAGACTTGAATTGAAAGCCCTATATGTTAAACTACATTTTGTTAGGTCAACTTAATTAGGTGGGTCCTATGAGTAAACTTGGATACATGAGCACTCTTTATCTTTGAGGAAATGCAAAAATACAAAAAAAAAAGAAAAGAAAAAGAAAACCTCTCTCACGTGTACTGGTATTTTTGGGGAAATCAACGAAAAGCTGCACTATTTCAGCTATATAAAATCCTAAAAGCATTTCCTTAGACAAACCTGAACTTCTATAGCAGCCTCCCTCCCAACAGTCAGCATCTGTACAGTTCCTCGCTCCATTAGACAGTCACGAAATGATGGTAACTGGAGTTTCTTTGTGATAAGGAAAACTGTTGCAGAGATAAAGTTACACGTAAATACACCAACTTCAGACAATACTTTGGTAGCTCTAATCCAATGCAAACCATTTGAACAGCAACTTCAGCATACCCCAGCAGCAGTAATCCATTGAAGACCACTTTCGATATGCTGACAATTAGTGATTTATAATGACATATTTTGAAACAAAGGCAGAATATATTTATTTAGTATAACTAATGTATGTACTCAGTGGTAACTCTCACCATTTAGATAATCCATGATGAAAGAGTACAAATGGGTTCGGACAAGTCCTCCACTAGGTTCTTTCTCAATCATTGACCTTATAGATCCATGGAACATCATGAAAAGATTATGAACTTCTTTGAGAACCTTTTGCAATGCATCAACCCGCCAAATGGCTTCTGATGCTTTACTTTTCTCCACAATCTATGCAAGGTTAAGCATTAATAAAGGATTTCATCCTATTCAGAAACAAAGCATACTTAATATCCTCTTTCAAAACCATAATCACATATTCACTGTCACATTAAACAGCATTGCTTATAAAGGGAACAGATAGCACACCATCACCATCCAGATATCTGGCTCTGCCTCGTAAAAAATATGAGAGTGCCTCTCTGCTTCTATAACCTCACAGGCTGCCTCTGGAGAGAAAATCCTGCCAAAAAAATTTTTTCAAGTGTAACTTAAGGCAAAATGAACTGATCAAACTATGTCAAAAAGGTCTGATCCTTGTGATAATTTGAGAACCTTTGAAAGAAATATACAATTGTAGAAATTTAAACACTATCTCAAGCAAATTTTACTAATGGCATACTGAAACTAAATAAAAGAAATTGAGCTCCCTGTCCTCAGCACCTCAGAAACACGATATATTTGGACCAAACTTGATATGTACCTTGTAAATGTAATGAGTCCCTCGCTAAGCCCTATCACTGAAAGTTGAGTTGAGAAGGGCAAATCAGCAGGAAAAAAGAACAAAATCTTGTCCAGCTCCTGGCCTTCCTGTTGCCCTCTTTTCAAATCAAATACACAAAACTGCATGCCATCATTGGCAGCATTTACAGATGCCAAACCCATGACTTCTTTTAATTTGCAAATCTTCAGGGAAAACAAAACAGGAAACGGAATCAGCCAAAGGGGCATATTCTCGAAATTGAATGAAACTGAACTCAAGAACGAATGATAACATTAAGCGTGACAATCAGTTCAGGCTGTACTTGACAGTGGACACTACCTACCGCTGGACTTTCTTAAAGGAAATCCTTAAGGAATATGCATCCCATTTTATTAACAGCGAACTCCACTACAGCTTACAGAACATAACCAATATAACATTTCCTTCAAAATCAAACTCAATCTCAGATAATCTCGAACCCTTACCAGATGATAATGATAAACATGAACTTAAGAGTCTAAACAGCACAGCTAATCTTCAACCATATTAAACTGCTGCAATCAATAAGAACATAAGATTTCCATATCATCTTTTATTATCACTTACTTCTCGCGACGACTAGTTTACCCAGTTCGTAAATTCTAGTCCCAAAGTGGTCCTTACAATCGTAAATAAACAAAATTAACAAAACCCAATAGTGGAATCATCACTAAAGAAGAAAAGATAGATAGCAATTAACTAAATCTCCCAAAGAGATTTTTTCAAGAAGAAAAAATCAAAGATAGAACTTTCGGGCTAGAAGTTAACATTGAAAAGACTTAAGTCAATCCTAACTAGTCACTACAGATCATTAATGAAGTTTAATCAAACCAGAAATCAGAAGAAGTAGAAAAGAAGAAGAAGTATGATTAAAAACGGAAAATTTATTAACATTTACATGAAATTGAGGTGTTGCAACTGGTTACGAGAGAAGCAGAGCTTCGTGTAGGAAATATGGTATGAGAAGCTAGTCTACGAGTTCTTTTCGGCTTGATGCAATTGGGAATGTTAGTTACAGCTACTTCGTTCATAAGGGCTCTACTCGCACTTGGTTGCTTTGGGCTAGACCTGACAATGAGCTGCAACGGCTCGACCCAAACTCGTTTTTTGTCCAAATTGATCCGATCTTCAAAATTTATTTATCTGGACTAAGTTTAAGCCTAATAAACCTTTTAAAACCCAACCCAACTGACTACTAATTCCCTGAACTCTTCAAGCCGCCGTAGTTAGGCATAACTCCCGCTCATGGACGGAGCCATGCCCACATAAACCCAGTGGAGGCGCACTGAGTTCTTAGCTTTTTTCATTAATTTGGATCGAGCGATGGAGAAATTTTAAATTTTACTGAAAGAAGTTATGGGTGAAGGAATTAATCTCTACGATTAATCGTTTCATAACACTGTAAGAGTCTTCATCCTTGAACCATTGTGGTTCACACAACGCGATTAGTGTTTGGTTTCAGGCGGAGAAAAGAAACATACAATACAAAACAGTCACTGATTCATTGTCCATCTTTCTAGTCGACCATGAACGCCCCCATCATTGGTGAGAACCTGTCTTTTCTTCTTTTTCTGTTCTTTTATTGAAATTGAATTATGTGTCTGTTTGTATGAAGAATAGGGCAATGTTTGTTGATTTGAATGCTTGTTCCTTTTCTTTTTTGGGTAAAAAAAGATCCATTGCAAGGGGATTTTCCAGAGGTGATAGAGGAGTATCTGGAGCATGGGATAATGAAATGCATAGCTTTCAATCGCCGTGGTACTCTTCTTGCTGGTTCGTATTTTCACTCCCTCCCTCTCTCTTTTGCCATTTATTATGATACTCGTCAAATTGACGTTGATGCATCTCTTGTTGTGCCATTGATGAACTCGTTGAATCTAGTTTAGCTTAGGTTTATTTAACTCTTTCTATGTACACATCAAGAGGTTAACTTTCTTATTCTGTTTTAGTCGCAAAACCTCGGTTTTTGTGTTGTTGATGTTTATCGAACATGTAAGTTATTCGTTTTCTTGATGTCTTTTTTATACCTGTTCTTATGTATCTTTTATTATGAAGGTTTAATTGCCGGTTTTACTTCAAATTGTAAATTTTATCATATTAGCAACATGAAGAAGCATTGCCATCCTCTCTAATTATGGTACATTTGTTCAGCTGGGTGCTCTGATGGCAGTTGCATCATCTGGGATTTTGAGACCAGGGGAATTGCCAAGGAGCTTCGAGATAAAGAGAGTGTTGCTGCCATTACAAGTGTGTGTTGGTCAAATTGCGGGCATCACATCCTGATGTCTGCTGCAGACAAGTCATTGTGTCTTTGGCATGTTCTTAATGGACAGAAAATTGGACGCATAGTTTTACAGCAAACCCCATTACTAGCTCGTCTACACCCTCATTCCTCTACACCATCTCTCTGCTTGGCGTGCCCACTTTCATCTGCTCCCCTCATTGTGGATTTAAACACAGGAACCTCTACAATTCTTCCTGTTGCAGTATCTGACATGGCAAATGGACATACTCCTACTTCACGCAATAAATCCTCAGATGGTACTCCAAGTTTCAGTCCCACTGCTGCTTGCTTTAACAAGTACGGGGATCTGATTTATGTTGGAAATTCAAAGGGTGAAATACTTATAGTAGACTACAAAAACATGCACGTGCATGCCATGGTCCCCATTTCTGGTGGTGCTGTGATAAAAAACATAGTGTTTAGTAGAGATGGACAATATCTTCTCACAAATTCAAATGACCGGACAATCAGGATTTATGATAATCTTCTACCTCTAAAAGGTGGGCCTTCTGTCCTAGAGGATCTAACGAACAATGTCAATGAGCTAGACGGTGTTGAGAAAATGAAAGCTGTTGGAGCAAAGTGCTTGGCACTTTTCCGGGAGTTTCAAGATTCCATAACAAAGGTTCATTGGAAAGCACCTTGCTTCAGTGGTGATGGGGAGTGGGTGGTCGGTGGTTCTGCGAGTAAAGGAGAGCATAAGATCTACATATGGGACAGAGTTGGGCATCTTGTGAAAATTCTTGAAGGTCCAAAAGAAGCGTTGATTGATTTAGCATGGCATCCTGTTCACCCTATTGTCGTATCTGTTTCCTTAACTGGGTTGGTTTACATTTGGGCCAAGGATTATACTGAGAACTGGAGCGCCTTTGCACCAGACTTCAAGGAGTTGGAGGAAAATGAAGAGTATGTGGAACGGGAAGATGAATTTGATTTGATACCTGAAACTGATAAGGTAAAAATGTAATTGACTAGTTTCGGAATGCATATCCTCAATATGTATGAGTAGATACTTATTGTGCATATTTATTACACATATCTGGCAGGTCAAGATATCAATATAAAAGATAATCAATTATTAAAAGATGCCTACGAATCACTTGATGTTTCAAATTTGTAAATATGCCTTGCAGGTCAAAGAATCTGATGTTAATCAAGATGACGAAGTAGACATCCTTACCATTGAGGAAAATGCTTTCAGTGAGTCAGATATGTCACAGGAAGAGCTGGGTTTCTTGCCTGCCATTCCTTCTCCTGATGCTCCTGACCAGCAAGAGAAGTATGGGGGAAGTTTCTCGAAGTTGATGGACTCTAATCATTCTGGATCACCTCTGTCAGAAGAGGGTGCACAGAATGGACAAGCAACAAACCACGAATTGAGTCCACTTGAAGGTATGTGATGCGTTCTGTTTTTTTAGAGGCTTGAAGTGAATTTGTTTCTTGTTTAAAATGATCAATCTGCAAATTCTTGTTATCAAAAGCTCAAAACATATCCAGTATCTCGTCCAAGCCTCACTGCCAAAGTCAATCCCGATCTGACCCTACCATCATTGCATCAGTTGATTGTTAGTATCTTCATGAAAGTATCAAAATAATCTGTAAGCTAATGTGCAAAACCAAATTAGAGAGAAATTAAGAAGAAAAGGCGAGAATTAATCATATTAAACCAGAGTAAGTAGATAGATTATAGAACCAATCGAATTGCGTTAAATTGATCCCAGATCACATTGAATCAAACTTTGACCAGAGATGCTTCTTTTCTGAGTTAGTGCATTACCAGTTAGCCTTTTGCATCCATATATCTGTATTTGCTAACTGCACATATCTCTGTTCATACTTTAAAGTAGCTTTCCTTGTCTGCTAGTTATTTGTTTAAAGGGTATTACTGACTCTGATCTCGTTGTGGACGTGCTTGTAGATGACACCGGCGGCACACGCTTGAAGAGAAAGCGGAAACCATCAGAAAAAGGGTTGGAGTTGCAGAAGGGGTTGGAGTTGCAAGCAGAGAAAGTGAAGAAACCACTGAAACCATTAAAATCTTCGGTTAAAATGTCAAAAACAAAAATCAAATTTGTTGTTAATCGAGATACGAGTAATGGTGTACACGGTGATGAAATCTCAGATGACTAGTCTTGAACTTTAACACTTAATTCTTTAGCTGCAAAATGCATTCAGCAGAACTAATTAATCTAACACCGGTGGTAGTTCTAATTATTTGAGGTTGGTCTTCTGTTGTGTATGTTAGTGTAGATTCTTCTTGAGACTGTATCTTCAAGTAAACAAAAGCATCTGGCATTCCTGACCGCCCCATGTAGCTGCCCCGACCGTTTCTGGGCCTTATAAGCTCGCTTTTGGAAATTGTTGTTCGTATTGGGTGAGTTGCCTATCGTCTGGCCTGGTTCCTATTTTTGCCCATTTAAAAGTTGAGTCGAATTCAAGTTAAAATTAAAATGACGTGGTTTTGTCAGAATTAATTTAAGTTTGATTAAGTTAGTTTAATTATGCAATCTCTGTCTGTGTTTAACTTGGTGGCTTAGGTGTATTTCTTCGCTCGTTAAGTTTCACTTATTTTTTTGTAGTTTTTAATTTTATATTTTTGGTTTTTTGTTAAAGAATAAAAACATAATTGATCGAGATTTCTAATCAAAAATTAAAAACAAAAATATGTTTGGGTGGTTGACATTTATAATAAAAAGTAAAAAAAAAACATATATTGGTTTATCATTTTGTTTGTATTATTTAATAACATTATTACATATAACAATAATTACAAAATTTTAATTTAATTATTTTTAATGTATCAAATTGTGTTCCTAAATTAATTAATTCTCATTATGGTTAGAAGTTAAAAGTGTGAATATTTATATAAATAAAGAAATTTGCATGTCATTTGTATATAATAAAATATTATAAAGTGCAAAATTATATTAAATTATTCTAATCAATAAAAGATATTCATCAATACTATAATGCTTCAAAACATAATAGTAGTATCATTTACAAAAAGAAAGATAAATCAAATAGCACTAATATATTCATTTCAAATTTGTCCAACAAGTTCATCTCGCTTCTAAGATGTATTCCAAGTTGTGTTAAAGTAATATTATACTATAATTGACAACTTAAATCTTCATTTTTACTTTTCTTAATTTACGGTTCATTTTTAATATGATTGTCAAATAATTCATCGTTCTGTCCATACATGCTAATATAATTATGTATAACACAACAAGCAATAATGCTTTATTTTTCTTTTTTATTTTATGACTCAATATCTTTGAAAGTATAAGGAATCTTTCTTTTAGAGCATCAAAATATCTTTCAATAATACTTCTTAACAAAAAATACTTGTACTTAAACAATTCCTGTGATCTTGATGTCTTCATCTTCTTTTATAATCTCGCAAATGATATATATCATCTTGATATGGTGAAAAAAATTCAAGCATGTCAGTGTAACTCGAATGAACTAAACAAAATTTACGTAATAATAAAAAGAACATAATATTAACAAAAAATTAGTAAAAATTAATCATATTTACTATGTTTATTTAAGATAATGAAATACCTTATTAAGACATAAGAAATCGACTCGTTGGATTTATTACTATTTAAAAAAAAACTCAATAGTCATTTAAATACCTTCTCATCCAGTCATTACATATATGAAATAAATATCAAATAAGCAACAACATATATTCTTTTACCCGTACATAGTATTTGTTCATCAATTAGTATATGTGCATCAATATGTGTACGATCTATTGTTCCTATACAATCTTTAAAAATAAAACTACACTATTAAAATAATTATTAATCATAAGGACATAATGAAAAAAGTAATTAAATATATTAATGTATATGAAAAAATATAAAAAGATGTTAAATTATGCTGAATCTCAAAGGTATATTAGTAAGGGCTGGTATAGTAGTAACTTTTTTTTTTGCAAGACAATTAACTTTACATGAGGCTTTGCAAAAGCACTTCGAAATTATCCGAGTCAAATATTGACAGTGTTTTGCAATTATTCTAATTGTCTCACTATACCCTATAATCATCAAGAAAATTGCTACTTATTTATTTTCAATCAATTGAAAACTTGTTTTAAGCCTCCTAAATTTTTTAACTCGTCATATAAGCTCAAGAAAATTGTCTCACTTATTCTTAAGTTCTAATAAATCCTTATAGAATTTCTATTCAAAAGTTCTAATATCTAATCACTATCCTAATAGTGCAGACTTTATATATGGTTGCTTTTGAAAATTAAAATATTTGTTCTCTTTTTCAACTAGAGAAATAATAACTATTTTTATCAATTCATTATCATTAATCTGATTCGAAATTCAATAAGGATGTCATATATCTAGAATATCAACATCAAATAATTAACATTCAATCAAAAGGTTCATATCAAATATTCATACAAAATATGGATTTAAAATGTTCAAACCATGGAACAATTCTTAATACAAAAAGTGTCAAAATTGGTAAGACTTTGATATGTAATAACATTAAAAAATAACTAAAGAAACATAATCTAATTTAGCTTCTTTGTGTACCTATCATCTTCATAAAAATTTCGCTACAAAGTCAATAATCATATAAAACCTTTGTTGCTTTTTCACATTGCACACTCTCAACACCCAGTTCATTTAACGAATTCAAATATTTCATAATTATATTAGTCTCTTGATTACGTAATGAAGCTCCAGATCCATCCTTTATAGTAGATGATGTTACGCCCCATTTTGCTTAAATGCATCATTTTTCTTTCTTATTGTTGACCAATTATAATCAAGATCTCTTTTAAAGCGTTTGAGTATGTCTTTATATTTCCTTTTTTTTTAAGGAGAACTTGCAACTTATCTCCTTTTTCGTATATGAGCAATTCTGATCAACACCAATTATGTATTCCTCTTCTATATTATTTGATAGAGATTTAGTTGATAGATGTGCATGCGAACTAGTTATAGTAAGATCTCCAAAAATATGACACAAGCGTAAAAACTCCTTACATTTTTTTTCTTGAATCCATAAGTCATTTTATGCACCTATAACGATAAAAATGAAACATGAAAGCAAATATTATATAATATGATATATTAATAAATAAAGATGTAATTTACCTTAAATATAATTTCTCAACATTCATATGTCGCGTTAACTTTACCGACAAAAAAGTTGTAACCGATTTCTTTATTTGAGTAAGTCCTTAAAATTTTTAATATGGTCCTTAATGTATCTATTCTTCAAGTGAACATAGATATACTCTTTATTAAATTTTGTTTGAAGATCTCTCTTAGTACTCTATTAACTAGATTTGGAAATTGTAGTAGTTGTTTGATTTTCTTTCTTCAATTATTCAATAATAAATGAGATTGAATGCATCTCTGCATAATCATTTCATACTCTTTCTTTTCATTCATTTTCACACAATTATTAGAATTGTTTTTATTGTTCGAGACTTTCGTCATGAAATGTAATTACATATAAGTGAACCATAAAAAGTGAAAAAATGTTATACTAGATAAGAAATTTCATGTTAGTGAATACCAATTCTTGACTTAGGCATATAAAACATCAATCACAATAATTTCCACAAAGAAATAAATGCTAAAGATGGATAAAAAATAATCACTAGACAATCAAAGACAACAGTAAAAAATTATCAAACTAATGTAAGGTGTTGGATGCACTATTAATTAAGTAATTTTTACTGATGGAACCTTCATTGATGGGAAAATGAGTGAGTTATCATATGACGGGCCCCTACAAGATCCATTTGCTGTTTTCTGTCTGGTGTGATCTTAGTTATGTTGTTTCCTTTCCCCGTAGATTTACGAACATATCAGACGAGATATGTCGGCGTGTCACAACTTTGACTAAGGATGGCACTAACTAGACTCGGGGTTTAGTTGTAGGAGGTATTGTATAGTAACGACTCAAAATATGCCAATATTGATGTTAAGAGTTTTGTGGCATTGAAGGTTCTTTTTTTTTTGGAAAAGATTAAAAAAAAAGGTTAAGGTTACTAGTAAAATTACTCTTCTTTTTTTTTTACCAAAAGGTTGTAGGTTTGAATCATGAAAAAAAAATGTAAAAAAAAAGTTACGTATTTTAATGACACTTTTTCGATCTTCATTGAGCGAGAAGTCTTGTGTCCAATATGATATATAGTTAATTAAGTGTATTAAAAGAGGTAAAGAAAAAACAATTTTTAATTTTATTTTTGATTTCTGAAAAATTAAAGTTGATTAATAGAAAAAATAGGGAAGGACAATAAATGGTTGATTGGTTTAGGTATTAATGTAAATATTGTTATATTTTTATCATTAATAATAACTATATATTAGATAAAATTTTAATAAACATTATTTTAAAATGAATAAATTTATTTTAATCTTTGATATAATATTTATTAATAAATTATTAATTAAACAAAATGAAACATTTTAAAAATTATCTTCTTATCTAAAACGTAATAGTTATTTAAATTATTTTTAATTATTACATCAAATATAAATTGAAGTTTATATATTTTGAAGATAATTTAATAATATAT
>JANZLD010000236.1:8371707-8382706 GCA_026413575.1 Erythroxylum carthagenense
GGCCACTAACACGCAAGCTCGGAAATTGTAACCTAAAGATATGGGACCCTAGATTAGTTGATTAAGAATCCTAACAAATCCAACTAACCTATTGCTACTTTTGGGAATCGCTATGGACTATTACATATTACATGCTGATTCCTAGTTTTAGGATTAGGGAATTATCCAAAAGGTGATCAATCCTAAGGATAACACCTAATGCATTTTACATAAAGTTCCAAACCAACCTAAGTCTAGAAACACCAAACTAAGCAAAACCAAATTCAAATTTTCACAATTTTCGTCCTTAATGCTTCCTACACCTTTAAGCCCTTAAGCAACTAGCCACACATAATTAAATTAACCGAAACAAAGACTAATCAAACATAAACCATACTTAATTAAATTAAATCAATGCTGGAAAATTAAACCAAAGCCATTCGTTAATCAAAATCCCAAGTTCAAACAATAAAAAAACATTAAACTAAAGAAAGAATTAATCTAAGCATTAAACTAATGAGCTGTAAATTAAAGCATTTGGCCAAGACAAATAAACATAAAGCATTTGGATATGACAAAGAAAAAGCAAGCATTCAGTCAAAAAACTAAAGCTATAGCAAACAACAAGCAAAAGGTGGTGGATGAACAGTGCAATAAGTGAAATTAAATCCAAAAAGGTGGTTATGGATGTGCTGCATCTCCTAGAAAGCAAGGAAGGCTCAAAGCTCCAAGCCAAACGTCTCTAAGTTGAAGCTGTCACCTCTCAATACTTGAGCTTAGTCAAGTGCTATGCCGTTTAAAGGATGGAAGAAAGGTTGTCTATGTCGTCATGTGCTGCTCCACTTTAAGCTTTCTTTTGTTATGTCATTTCGCTCCTTTGTCTTCCAATTCTTTACGCCTTCATCCAATTTTATATTCCATCATTAAATCTATATGTAAAATCAATAAGAACATAAAATGAGCAATTAAACACAAGAATAGGAATGAATTCTAATTAAATAACATATAAAAATATAACAAATTTTATTTATATCACTTTCTCATAAGTATTTGAAATATTGTCTTTTGAATCTTATGTTTTTTACAGGATAATTACAAACTAAATCATAAACTTTACTCAATTTTGTAATTATAGCCCAAGCTTCAAAAAGTGACAATTAAATGCTCAAACTTTTTTTTCAATTTTAGCTTGATGTTAGTGTCATCGTTAAGTTTGCTGATGTGGTTTGTGATATGTTTTAAAAACCCTAACTATTAATATACATAAGCCAAAATTAACACAACTAATAAGATTAATGAAACGACATCATTTAATCACATAACTAAAATGACGTTGTTGTTAAAAAATGACGCAGTTTAATCCCTAAATTAGTTTACACAACCTCGACGCCCTCATCCTTCATTTTCTGTTTGTTCTCCTAACACTCTCACCTTTCGTTTTTAGTTTGATCTTCTAATATTCTCACCCTTCGTTTTCAGTTTGCTCCCTTCATTCTTAATTTGTGATTAAATAACATCGTTTTATTAATCTTATTAGTTGTGTTAATTTTAGTCAGCGTGTACTAATAGTTAAGGTTTCTAGAACATATAGAAAATCATATCAACAAACTTAATGGAAACACTAATGTCGAGTTAGAATTGAAAAAAATTAAAAATTTAAGCAATTAATTATCACTTTTTGAAGTTCAGATTATAATTGCAAAATTGAGCAAAGTTGAGATTTGTTTTTTATTTAAATCATTTTGTATTTAGCCTAAATATTTAATATATAGTATTTCCCTCTTACTTATTTAGCTTAATATTTCCTTATCTAGCCTAAACATTTAATATATACTATTTCCCTCTTACTTATTTAGCTTCCTTATCCCTTACAATGACTTGTTTTATTTATCTATTTATCTATTTTCTTGTTCATATATTTATTTACATATCTTTATTATAGTTCTTTACTTTGTTCTATATTTATTTTATTACTTATTTATATTTTTATTTATATGTATGTATGTATGTATTATTATTATTATCCTTTATGCCTGTATTTTTATTTTATATATTTCTTATTTTATTTTTTGATTTATCAAAAATAATTTCCTTATCAATTCGGGTTAAGATTGTATATTTCTAAATTTTTACGGACCTTGTGTATTAACGAAACTTTTCCTAAGAATTTGTTGTTGTTATACTTTCTAAACGAAAATTGTAACATTTTATACCCAAAAAGTAAAAAATCTCCCAATATGAGTTAAATTAAGAAACTATTCAAAAAAACATTATAGGAGAGAATTCTCCAAGTCCTACTACATGTCCACGTCATAATCACAATTCTGGGAAACAATCTTTGAGTTGACGCTCATATTGTTCACGGTTACTTCACAGTTGACCTTAACGGTGATTACCCACGTCTTAACGGCGCCTACTTTCATCTTCAACGGCGCTCTTACGTACAACCTAAACGCTACCGTTCCTTTTCTTTCCTCCTCAGTCATCGTCTTGCGCACGGCGCTCGTTAATTTTATACCGGACCCACTTAACGCCGTCGAAAACGCCGTAACATTTCTCTTCCCCTGGTAAAACGATGGGAGGGAACCGCTGGCGACCGTGACGTCATTATAATAGACGACGCCGTAGCTTCCCATGAGGTAATAAATGCCGATCCTCTTGTTGGGGTTGTCTGCTCTAATGGTGAAGTTAAATTCCGGCGAGATAGGCTCCGTCGAGGACAAGTTGAAACCTTTGATCGAAAGAGATTGGACTGAGTAGTTCGGAGATTTTGGTTGGAAAACAAGGTAGAGGATAGCGGCCGTGATGACGGCGACAGAGAAGAGGAGAGCGACGGCGGAGAGGAACCGGCAGAAGCAGGTTCGGCACCGGCTTTTTGAGGGTTTCTTGCGAGAGAGGTCCTCAAAACGTTTGGCATTTTCCGGGGGCGGAATGTGGTAGATTTGGTCCTTTGGAATCTGGATGACGTAGGTACCTGGTGGCGGGACAGGTTTTTCTGGTGAGGGAGGTGAGGCGGGTCTCGCCGGAGAGAATGGGTGATCCGGTGAGGACGACGGCAGGGAGGCTGTCGTTGTTTTATGATCGGAACTCGTTGTTGAGAACCAGTCGTCGCGGTGGTGGACTCGGTCCGAGGTTGGTGAAAGCGGGGGCGATTTCATGACTCAGTATCACTGACCAGTGACAACGACTCTGTAGTAGACATAAACAGAAATTAAAGTCAAACGATCCAATTCAATAAGATAAGATAATAGAACCTCCTTTTAATCCATGAATCGTCCCAGCGTTTAATTAACACATCCATTCCATTTCACAACCATAAACTTGAGCACAGCATGCATCAGAACTAGCTTTCAGCAACTGATAAGAACTTGGAACACCAAGTAACTGGAAGGTTGAAGAAAAATCTCAGAAACACAACATCAACAAGAGTCGGTAGTTCTTTTTGATAATTATCTCCAAGATTAAACAATTTGAGAAAAGACCCAGAAACGATAAATCTTTTTCCCACTTCTGATATTTAAAGATTGATTATGCGAGAAAACAACCGAACATCACATCATAGCACATCAACAGAACAGATCCAAACTAACAACAAACATCTGAAAGGAACATGTTGTAGTTAGGTACGTACAAAGAATCAAGCACCGCAGCTTGAAACTAGATTGCCTTCAAATGAACTCTACAAACTGGTGTTCCAACCCAAGCGAGGCATGAAACGTGCTTGGCTGTCAGGAAAATCAGAAGCTGGGGTGGATGAATTGTGAAGACGACAATATCAATCCAGCTCACAAGGAGACAGAAAGTAGTGGATGGACTATTTATATATAAACACGTAAAATGGAGGTGTGGAAATGGGAAGAACGAGTAAAGCGAAATGGAGGTTTACAGTTCATGATTGGATGGCAGACTAATATGAGAAACCGAGTGTGGGAGAGCAGCGGGAAGTCGCTTATGACGAAAAAGTCGGCGAAACTTCTGGCCGTGGTAAGAAGGTAATACGCGTGCGTTTTGTATGCACTTTTTGTTGGTTTGGGACATCGCTCTTCGTACGGAACACCGATTTTCCTTTTCTATAATGAACTTTTTTTCTTTTTTAAAAAAACTAATAAGATATATTTAAAATATTATTAATTTTAAATCGGTTGAAAGTAAGTGTTACAATACAATCAAACGATGACTCAAGAGTCGGACAAATGTTGATAGAAATTGGAATCAAAAGTTACCGCATTACAACTTCCAAAACATATTAAATTATGAGAGATTTGCTACTTACGAAATTCACAAATTGGAATTCATCGAAAAGACGCGTTCTTACAAAATTCACAAATTGGAATTCATCGTCAGTATATATTTTCTGTGTCATTTGCTAAATTCCTCCCCTATATCAGGTCACGAATTAAATTTTTGATTCGGTTAATCAATTTTTATTTTATTTTATTATTTTTGATATTATTTTTGAAATTATAGTTTTAACGTAATAGCTATCATATTTGCGATAGTTTACTTAAATTTAATGTTTTAAAAATCAAATCGGTTCAAATATTTAATAGTAAAAACTTTGAAGCAATTAATTTTTTGATTCGGTTTTTAACTTTTCAGTTTGATTTAGTTTAATGTTTTTGTTGTTAAAAATTAAAAAGTTTAGTAACTAATCAGTTAATTTTTATAAACTAATTAGTTTTTATAAACTAAAATAAACTATTGATTTTTATTTAACAATTTTTAATTAAATTTTAATTTTTTTTCAATAAATAACAATAATCATTTTCAATCAATTTTTAAATTCTTCAAATTTATTTAATTTTTAACCTATTTTATGACGATTTAATACCGATTGAACCTTTTAAATCATATACTTCTTATCTTATCTGTTTAAATTATAATCGGGTTTTGAAAACATTGCTTAAATCCTTTAACTTTAATTTATTTGTTTCTAAATTTTTAATTTGACAAAATATGTAAAGAAAAAAATAAACGAAACTGTATTATACGATTGAATTAATATATTCATGTTATAAAATGATAACATGTTTTTAACAAAATCTGTTTATGCTTTAAATAAATGAATTTAAACCTATATACAGCATAGGTAGGATTTAACGAATTAAAGATAGTCTAATGAAATAAGAGAGTCCGTAAAATTCATATGATAAACAAACTCATCTGCATATTTGACTAAACGGATCAATCTCACTTCTAATAGTTATTTAATTTACTTATCTAAATAAATCCTAAAGTTCTTTTTATATAGAAACATGCTAACTCATGATATCTAGTATCTTGGTGATTAAATGAACACTTTTGAACCAAAAAAAAAAAAAGGTTATTTCAAGCATGCCACAATCTAAAATGCAACTTAAGATGAATATTGATCTACATCATCTTTTAGAATTAGAAAAGATGGTTGGTTAAAGTTAATGATTTAAAAACTCAATAGATACCACGGTTCAATCGTCAAAATTTTGAATTGTCCAATTTTTCAGTTTGACGTTCAACTTTTCAATTCGATTTTTTTAATAACTCTTGTTGTTAAAAACTGGTCAATTTATTAGTTAATTAGTCAATTTTTATTAATTAATAAGTTTTTATAAACTAAAATTAATCAATAAATTTTTATTTAACAAAATTTTTTCAATTAAACTTCAAATTCTTTAATGAATAAGGACGATTTCTTTCAATTGTATTCAAATCATTTAATTTTATTCAACCTTGGGCTAGTTTTATAACGATCTTATACTAATTAAATCTTAAATTTTTTATTTTATCAGTTTAACTTCCAGTCTGATTTTTAAAGTATCGGTTAAAGTTGACATTTGTCACTTTTCTATGGACCAGACTTTAATAATCCGCTAAAAAAAGAAAATTCCTATCTTTAATCATCTTTTGCTAGTTACGAAACCTGTTTTATTTCATATCAAAATTGATATACAGTACTATACTTTTATATATTTACGGACCAGAGAAATACGATTAATCTTTTGCTTATTACAGCTAGGAGCTTAATGTCGGACAAAGACCTAATTTATTATCGTATGTGAGTGACTTATCATAACCCAGTCTTCATCCGAAAACGTAAACAACACATGAGAAACAAGAAATCAATAGTAATAGATATTAAGGTTTGACATTTTCAGCAAAAGGTCGTTTTAAATATAAAATATGTAATAAAAAATATATCTATCGCTAGGTGTTACTTACTGAGCCTACAAAATTAAAAAAAAATGCATTTACGTAATTAAGTGATATTCACCAAGTAAGGTGTGAAATGGGTGGCCGGACAAGTTTCATGAAATGGGTGGGTTGATTAAAGTTGTCTTTGTTTTTTTTTTCAATTCTTATAATTATCATTTGACCATTTAAAATATCTTTTGATTATGTACGAGTTTTTCCAGCTTACACGGAGACGGTGTGGAGTGCACGTCGCAGGAAGACATGTAATAATGATCGTTCTGATTAGACCGGGACTAAAAACAAGGGAACAGGGGAAGGTCATAAGATTTTGGTGTTTTGGTTTGATTAAAATTCTAGTTTTCAATTTAGATAAGATTTAACTTTTTAAAACTATTATTAAGCTAATAATATTACTTTCATTGTAAAGACTCTACTTATGATTATATGCCTATAAAAGAATCAGTAATTAAGTGTTATTGATTAATGAAAGTCACTAGAGAGAATTATCTTCAATCTTTGTTTAAAACAATTATTTTAGGTTTTGTAAAAACTCAGTGATCTTATCTTCCTTACTAGAAGCGATTAAACCATAAAATTTCATTACTTTTATCCTTTTTTTTACACTAGCATATGATTCATTTCTTTCTTTTATGTCCAGCTACAATTTTTAATCAAACTTGTTTTGACAGAAGGATCATTCGTCCTTGTTCGTATTGGTATCAAATTTCACTAATCCTGTTGATAAAGGTCATACTAGAATTTTGTGTGTTATATCCATCTTCTATATTCAATTTTTTTAAATTCTTTTATTCCAATATTTTGTAGTCTTCTTTCTTCTTGTCATACATTCAACTCTATGTGGGGTTCTTGTCATTATAAAGATTCATTAAAATAGAGTATTTTTGAGCTTCATGTTTCATGTTTCTTGATTTTACAAGTTAGTTATAAAAAAAAGTCTCATCTAAAGCATACATGATTTACATGAACAAGAGCCACAACTCAAAAATAGACTTATTAACCATTTTGATATATTTAAAGCAAGTTTTTCATTATCGATAAACACTTTTTTTTGGTAGCACTTCTTCTTTTAATTATTTTAGTTATTTCATAATTTTTATTTGTTCGACTTCATGTTTGTTTTGTGACAACCACATATATCCCCTGGGAGGATATATGAATGCCACACCAAACAGTACAAACAAATCAAAGCATACAAAAACTTCCAGTAAACAATTCAGGCAAACATATATTAAATTACATAATACTTAACACAAACTCACTGTAAATTTCAAACCAAACTGAAGTATCGTTGTTATAAACCTTCAAACAAATTCACATGTCATATACATCAGATACAAGCCTAAAACAAACTCAGAATACAATTTTCTCATAACAGGACTCATACTCTATTGGCCATTGTGGTTGAATTGTCCCAGTCTGTATAATTCTCACTCTGAACTTACACGAGACAAATTTACTATGCTAAGCATATAGCTTAGTGAGTAATAACTAATCCATATATGAAGTGGCAACTCATCATACAGACTCATGTAACAGCATAAGCATGCATTAAAAGATTGCTTAACATTAAATTAGACATCATGCATTTCAGAACAGCTTAATATCATAAGAGGGTATAAACCCTTCAGAATCATAATAAAATTTGGTTTATGTCAGAATCAAACAGATATCAGAATAAAAAATTAGATGATTGCTAAATTCATTTATAAAAGTGGGTAATGAGACTTATACAGAAGAGATCAAAGTCTCACTGTCAATAACAGAAGGCACCGAAGTGCCATTAACAGAAGACACTGAAGTGTCATAGAAGCAGCTGCAGACCCTTTTAGGCATGCCTATTTACCCACAACTAGGACTCAACAGTTTTAAAACAAAACAAAGTCATTTCAGATTTCATGTGCAAAGCAAGTAGTCAATCATATTCACGTGCAAGTAGCACTTCAAATGATATAATCATGCATCAAACGCCTCGGATAATCATTATCCGGAATTCAGAAAACAATCAACATAAATCAAATTCAACAAGCAGAACAAAGTAAGGTGTGACCATCTAAGATTACTCACAATTGCTCCCTTTCGCTTATTGCCTTGAAGTTCCGGCAATATCCAGAAGTGATCGCTCCACTTGCCCGTCTATATACAATCAAACATAAGTTCATATTACCATATTTTTCAAGTAACTGAATCAACATTAGTATGAATGTATCATATAACATGCATGTTCATGTCAAAAATCTGGGTTTCTTATCCTTAATCTTATCACATTATCAATCACGTGAAATCGTACTCAATCCCTTAGTCCAGATTTATTTCAAAATCCACCTTCAGGTCCACTTTGTGCAATTATTCTCATCAGGGAAGTGAGGTAATTAGGTAATACTTCCTTCTAGAAAGTTTTCCCTCTTTGTCTTAGGTTTCCAATGATATCAAGTTCATCTAATTTGGTTTAGTATTCGATGAGTTATTCTCAAAATACCATAGACTGTGTATATTTGAAATTTTTTGGCTAATTCATGTTCATGCCTCCAAGTTGTACACCTCATAATTCTCAATTCCAATATCAAAAATTACAAACTTTATACCAATTTAAAGCTAACAGCATAAACTACAACTTTGGTGAAGGAACCTCATTCTAATTCGGCCTACATTAGTACAGTTTAGTTAATAACTACAGGATATGATCTCTGTCCCTGGTAGTGCTACAGCCTACGCCAAGCCTCAATTTCAAGCCAGATTTTGAAATGCTTATAGACAGAATTAAAAGTCGACTTCTCAAGAAAGTTATAGCCATATATCTCTACTTTAATATGAATCAAGAATAAACTCATTTGAAAATCTACAGACCAAGATATCATCAAAATACTGAAGCATGTTTCAATTGATTAAACCTCTTCAACTTCATAATATCGTTCATGAAACCTATCAAATTTCCAGATTTATCTTAAGTAGATTTCGGGTCAAATTTGTATGACCATTTTGATTTAGACAATGAGGTATTTAGGCAATACTTTCTACTAAACAAATGTTCCACAATGTCTTAAGTGTTCAACGACATCAATTTCGTGCATTTTGGTTCCTGATCAATCAAGTTATAATAAAAAATCTGCAGACTATTTTCATACCTCGATAGAATACAATTCTCAACTTCAAGCCAAATTTCAAGACTCTTTAGGACATATTTTGTAACAGCCCAGATCATCTGCTTACAGATATTGTCTGCTTTGAGCCTTGGCTCAGCCAAGCCCTCACGGTTTTGCTTTTTTCGAGGCCTTTCCAGGAGGTCACCCATCCTAAAACTACTTTTGCCCGAGCACATTTAATCTCGGAGTTCTGATGGGATTCAATTTATTAGGTCATGAAAGACGCGTCTATAAGGGAAAGTCCAACTCTTCAACCGGTCCTACCTACTCGAGTTCTAGCTCTGATACCACCTGTAACAGCCTAGATCACCCACTTACAGATATTGTCCGCTTTGGGACTTGGCCTAGCCAAGCTCTCACTGTTTTGCTTTTCCCGAGGGCTTTCCAGGAGGTCACCCATTCAGAAATTACTCTCGCACGAGCATGTTTAACATCGAAGTTCTAATGGGATCCAGTCTGTTCGGCCATGAAAAACGCGTCTGTAAGGGAGGCCTACCACCTACCGGTCCAACCGGCCCGAGTACTGGCTCTGATACCACTTGTAACAGCCCAGATCACTCGTTTACAGATATTGTCCGCTTTGGGCCTTAGCCCAGCCAAGCCCTCACGGTTTTGCTTTTTCTAAGGCCTTCTCAGGAGGTCACCCATCCTAGAACTACTCTCGCCCGAGCACGTTTAACCTCGAAGTTCTGATAGGATCCAGTCCATTAGGCCATAAAAAACGCGTCTGTAAGGGAGGCCTAGCCACCTGCCGGTCCAATCGGCTCGAGTACTGGCTCTGATACCACTGTAATAGCCCAAATCACCAGTTCATTGATATTGTTCGCTTTGAGTCTTGGCCCAGCCAAGCCCTCACGATTTTGCTTTTCTCGAGGCCTTCTTATAAGGTCATCCATCCTAGAACTACTCTCACCCGAGCACATTTAACCTCTGAATTTTGATGGGATCTAGTCCATTAGGACATGGAAAACGCGTCTGTAAGGGATACCTACCCTTATCAGGCGTACTTCGTTCCCCTCTCCAACCAATGTGGAATCTTACACTCTCCACCCCCTTAAAGCCCAACCCTCTTTGGGGTCCAACCTAATTGGCACAACGGTTCGAGTATCGACTCTGATGCCACGTGTAATAACCCAGATCACTCACTCATAGATATTGTCTGTTTTGGACCTTGGTCCAGTCAAGTCCTCACGGTTTTGCTTTTTTCGAGGTCTTCCCAAGAGGTCACCCATCCTAGAACTACTCTCCCCCAAGCACATTTAACCTCGGAGTATTGATGGGATCCAGTCTGTTCGGCCATGGAAAATGCGTCTGTAAGGGAAAGTCTAACTCTCCAGTCGATCCTACCGACTCGAATCCTGACTCTGATACCACTTGTAACAGCCCAGATCATCCACTTACAAATATTGTCCGCTTTGAGCCTTGGCCCAGCCAAGCCCTCACGATTTTGCTTTTCCTGAGGCCTTCCTAGGAGGTCTCCTATCCTAGAACTACTCTCGCCTGAGTACATTTAACCTCGGAGTTCTGATGTGATCCAATCCATTAGGCTAAGGAAAACGAGTCTGTAAGGGAGAGGTATCCATAACCTTTTGTCGGTCGTAAACGCAAGTACACGTTTCTATCGTCAAGTAGTAAAAATATCGATCCCACAGAGACCAAATTAGCTAAATAGTAATACTCGTAATAAC
>JANZLD010000236.1:8408666-8419490 GCA_026413575.1 Erythroxylum carthagenense
TAAATTATAATAAGTAAGAAGTATAATTTATTGAAAATTGTTTTCAATTAAATTTTATCAAAGGAGTCAAGATAATTGGAAATAGTTTCTAATTGGATTTGAAAATTCATTTTCAAGTCAAATTAAATTTCTATTTAGAATAGAAATTTAATTTATTCAGGCATCAATTGTTTTAATCTAATTTAATTTTTCCAAGGAGTTGGAAATGCTATTTTAGATTATGAAGATCAATAACTAGATTCAAACGAAGCTTGATGTTTTATGCATATAATTTTATTATGAATACATAAGTTATATGGTTGATATATTTATTAGATGCATGATAAATAATATGTTTTATGTGTGTGATATTTTACATGTAATTTGTATTTGATGAGACTAATGAAGTTAAAGTCCCTTATTAGAATATTAAGTACAAGTTAAGAACGTGATTGTTGCCTTCCATTGTTATAAGAATAAATAAGAGTTCTGTTTATTGTAAGGCTTGTTGAGTAAACTCAAAGCCCCTTTAACCCAAATATGTTTAATCTTATAATAGTGGTTTCTACTTAACTAAAATTTTATGATTAAGATGAGCAAACTCATGATCATATGAATTTAGAGGCAAGGTTAGGAATAATATATAAGATATATTTTGGCAAGAGTTGTTACCTAACAGATTTAGGAGTCACATGAGTTGTGATTGATAAAGTTGTTATTTAGCTAATTTAAGTCTAGTTGATTTGTTGAGTAAATTCAAGATCAACTATATTTGAATGAGATCCTAGCCTATTAGAGAGATTAGAGTAATCTTTCCGAATAATAGTGAGGGCTAATATTTCGAATAAAATAGTGGGAGTAACCAAATGTGTGATTAAAGTCCTAATCTTATTTGGTAGTCATTATATATAATTGATTACTTGTTTTTCCTTACACTTATATTTTGTTCTTGGTGGAATTTATCTTATTTAGTATAGTTGATACTAAGGTACTGAACTCCAGTTCTTGGACATATAATATGTTTGAGAAAAGTTTTTAAAAGTTAGATAGAAAATTGTATGTTTATTATGCAATTTTGCTATAATCCCCATTGAGGATATGGTGACAAAGTTACAAAGATATGTCAAAATCATATAGATGACAAAATGTATTGACATTTTGAGTTGACAATGTTTTGTAAACTTTGATGTGACATGTAAGATGTATGTCAACACCATGATAGCAAAATGCAAGGGATTGTATGGATTAGAGCTAAGAGGTATAATATCTTGATGAAATTTCTTCACTTAATTTAGCCTACTAAAAGTATAAACATAGACGTCAATTAAAGGCTTTACTATAGTATGACAATAGTTGTCATAAGAAGAAAATGATTACATTATTTTTCTTGTCTATATCTGATATGATAGAGATCATATGTATTTCTAATTCATGCTTATGAGTATTTGATAGTGAATTTAGATTCAACATTATTGTAATGTGCAATGCATGGTTAGAAATAGATTGTTATGTAAAAGTAGTTGATCCAATTTTATACAAAGAGTTTATATGTGTTGGATTAAAGGAGACTTATGTTTAACATAAATGGCAAAAATAAAAGGTTAGATAACCGAGACAATCCTTTTATGCCATGTTGGTTAAATCAATAAAACGATAATCATAAAGTTACATACAAGGATATGTGTATCCTTTTGATTATGAATCATATGGAATTTGTGAAACTTGTAAAGTTGAAGATTAACCAAATCAACCTTTAGTAAAAGGATGATAATGGTATTGAATTGTTAAATTTTATACATGTAATGTATTAGATGGAATAACAATTCATAAAAGGATAATATTATATTTTATTATATTACTAATGACTTTATGTGATATAGTCATATGTATTAAATAAAATGATGATTTAAAATTTTGAAAAGTTCAAACTGTTTAAATCTAAGTAGAAATAAAGCATTGAGAATGCTAAAGCACTTCAATGAGATCGTTGTGGTAGGTTTGAAATTATCGGTTATCTATATAGAATGAGATTCTCTGGTGAGTATCTTCACAAAAATTCCATAAGAGTATGGATTTATGTAAGGAGTTACATACAATATGAGATATTGTAGGATGCAATATTATTTCTTCTATAGTGATTCCTAGTACAATAACTTACCTTCTACAATTCCAGTTGAATCAATAAACTATATTTGATATTAGATATGAAATGCTAGGTCTTTAAAATAGTCAAAGTTAATAATCTAAAAAAGTGATGCTTAGTTGAAGCATACATTATTCGTTAAGTTTAGAACTAAAATAGGTAATAAAGGGTTATAAGATGTCCAAAAGGTTGGATATACTCTTATAGACCTATTGAACAAATTGTTTGTTTCAATGTATGTTTATATGAGAATCGTTCTCAAGATAAGTAGTGGGAGTAAGAAGGAATTTGAAAGGTTCAAATCTTATGACTATACATCTAGTTGGAACTAATAACTTTAATGATACATTTGATGTATAGTTCAAAGGCTAAGAGATATTGAAAGATTCACTTTCATGATGAATTCAAAGATTTTGTTTTAGAAATGATAGTGAATTTATCACTTCTACAAGAAGGTTAGAGGGAGTATAGTTGTCCTCTTTAGTGGGAGTATATGGAGACATATTTCTCACAGAGAACAATAGTTCTAACTTTCAATTGTTGAACATATAATTGTCCAAGAACAACTCTTGTTTGATATGGAAAGGTAACAACTTAATTCTACGAATCAGATCTATAGAGATAGATTGGACGTTGTTAACTTATTCTAAGTCCAAGTGCATAGATTATGTACTAATGATGTTTAGTATTAAGATATCAAATACTTGTGAACTATTGAAGATATTAATTACTCTATATGTGAGTTGATATTAAAGTTCAAGATGATAAGGATATCATTTTAGAAATAAATCCTAATTAAGGTTTATTTACTTAGAACAATATCATTGAGGATTGGAAAGGTTCCAACATGGCAATGGTTGTTAATTGAGCCATAATACATTTTTCATTTAGTAGAAATGATTAATTGGATCAATAAGTTCTTCAGTGAACTTGATAGAGTTTCTTTGCATTGTTTAATACAGTAATGTACTGCAGAACATTAGAGCCATTGGGCATGCATAAGGAGCTAATGTCTCATCAAACATCCAAGAATGTGTTTAGGTAAATGTTCTTAATTATGATTATAATTAAGATAGGAGTTGTAAGACTTAAGCAAGTGCTCACTATAGAGAATCATGTAAAATTCTCTCATTAAGCCAGTAGTAGAACAATTGTCATATAGCGATATGATATAAGATACTTAAACGATTGGCTTAGTGTAAGTGAGAGATTGTTGACTTATGCCCTACAGTCAATCACTTTGGTCGTAGTTTAGTGACAAATTATTTAAAGGCATTCTTTATTTTGTACATGTTTAGATGTATATGATAAAGTTCATGGGATAATTGTACATTGCAAATGAAATTATAATGAGATTATAATTATGAGATTCATATTGCATTTATATATTATTCCTAAATGTTTTTAGTCATTGTTCTATTAAGATTGGACATTAATAGAATGGAAAAAGACTAGCACACGTTTTTTCTTTATGAAGGAAGTAGTCGATCTCATAGACTAAAGTATAGAGATACTTAAATAAACGTGTAGGTGCTTGTTAAAGAACAAGTTCACTGATCAGATCTGATATGAGAAATCCATTTGAAACATTATTTGTATGTCTATGGAATTCTCATTGTAATGATTGTATAAGTAATCCTTTGACTTGAGGTCATCAAAGTTATCTTATAGGTGGATTGCTATGTTTTGATACTATTTATGATCTATTTTATCAGAGGTCGTTAAATGGGTAGTCATTGGATGTAGAATGAACTATAGGGAGATAGTTGAATGATCAAGATATGATTCATCATCCTAAAGTAATTAGGGAAAATGTTTCGTTGTTCTCAATTAATATTGATTTAGAAAATCCTTGGCCAAGGTGGAATGATATTTTGTAAATAGTTTACAAATATCATTAATTGAATCAATAGCTAGTTGCAGAGAACTAATATAATTGGATTTAAAATAGAGTAGACATTAATTCTATGCTCTATGTTTAATTGGAACATTGGTTGATGAAAGGATTAAATTATATGAAAAAATTATGCACAGAAATGTTAATCAAAACCACTTTAACATTCCTAAATATTTAGGTGGTCATGATGCGTTACTAGACGCTAATCTTGATCTATGATTATAAATTGTTTAATGGAGAATTAAAAATAAATTAAAAGGAGTTTTAATTTATCTAATTATAATTTGTAATCATTGTCAACATATTTGAGAACCTAATGAGTCTCACATATAGAATGAGTTGAAGAGAACATGGTTGATTTAATCAAGTTGGACTTGATTATAAAGTTTGAGAAACTTTACGATTAAATATGAGATATTTAATAAATAAAGAATAATATAAGATATTGAATCTTATTTGAGCATAATTGTTATTTAATTAGAATTATTAGTAATTCTAATTAAATTTTAATTAAAATTAGAATTTAATTTCAATTAAATTACTAAAACGTCCAACGCTTATTATAAATAGACTTGAGCTTTATGGAACTAGCAATTCATGCTTAGATCTCTCTATAAAAGTTACAGAGTTCTCTCAACCTGTTTTGTGAATACCGTTAGAGGCTGGACACTTATGCGGCTACAGTAGTTAAGACGAATCGGTTTCGGAAACCATTCGAGGGATGTATCAAGATAAAAATCAAACTTTAAAAAAAGGTATAAATTAAATTTTCGCTTTATTATAATTCGTGTTAATCATTTTATAGAATTAAATAGATCTTGATTTTCGAGAAATCAAAAGTCACAAAAATTTTCATAATTATTCCGTTACGGTTCAGATCAGATCCTGATTCAGTTTCCCAACATTTATAACGTCCATCTATTCTAGTTTCCAATTTTTAAATAGGAAAGAAAACAATTAAAACCCTTTGTGCATGTGCTGGGACTTGCTGTTATACCCCGGATAGATAGGACGGCATTAAAACAACCCTGTTGCTCTTTTGTCTTATTCATTAGATAAGAAAATCTCGGGATATTCAATCTTACTCTAATATAACCGAAGTTAAATTAAATGGTTTTATATATTAGGTACTGAGGAGAAAAGCTGATCCCCAGAAGGCCAGAAGGCCAGAAGAGAAAAGCTGATCCCCAGAAGAGCAGATCACCAGAAGATAATGTGGAAGCTGAAACTTTCTCAAGGCAGTGACCCCTGGCTTAGGAGCGTCAACAATAACGTTGGTAGGCAGTTTTGGGAGTTCGATCCCAACGATGCCGGAACGCCTGAAGAGCAAGCTGAAGTTGAAAATGCTCGAAATCAGTTCACAAAGAACAGGTTTCAAGCTAAACACAGTTCTGACCTTTTCATGAGACTACAGGTTCGTTAGATACAGTTCATATTCTCACATATTAACTATCTGATTCAGCTTAAATATCTAGTTAAAGCATCAGTTTCCGAGAAACTTACAAACCCAACTTTATAACAGTTATTCATCATGCATGTTGAATTCTCATGACTGCTTCTTATATAACAACTAATTATAAAGTGCATGAATGTGTAACCTGTGCAATGAAATTAAAGTTTGCGAGGGAGATTGATCCAGTTATGTCAAGGGAGATGAAGAAGCAGCCGTGGATGAAGTTGAAAGGTGATGAAGAGATTAGTGAGGAAGTGGTGGGTAACACATTGAGAAGAGCTTTGAGATTTTACTCCACTTTGCAAGCCGATGATGGATTCTGGCCTGGCGACTACGGCGGACCTTTGTTTCTTCTGCCATTTTTGGTAAGCTAAATTATAATGAGTTGAAAAGTCTTTGTTAAAATTATACATATGCCCTAGACGTTCCAATAATCGTGAAAGGGTAAAGAAAGTCGGGTAAAACGCCAAACACTTTTTTCACTAATTGCACCAATAGGGAAAGCCAATCAATTTAATCGAGGAGGAATGATAATTAACGTGATAGACTATTTTTAATAGTAATTAGATTATCTTTACCGAATTGCTTGAATTTAGTTACTTTAAACATGATATTAATTTCTATAATTTTTACCAATCATAATTAGGTTATAGAATATGAACTTGATCGTTATAATAGTTATCAAATAGTAAGAGCTTCTAGACGTAAGTTTGAATCGTTTCTTTTTGGCACACAACATTGTTATAGAGCTATGTTCATATTAACCCGGTAGCTTTCTTGTTCATATGAGAGATATATTAATAAGACAATTGACAACTTCATAATTTGGAATGAATAAAATCTCAATTTCTATTTTTTCTTAGAATTCATGGAGTGATTATAAGTAACTAGTAACTCTGATATTGGGATATGAGACTCCAAGGCAAAGGTTTCATATTCTTTATTCACTTATCGCAAGATGAAATTTTAACATAAAATAGAATAACGAAAAGATTATTTATAGAGCCTTATGATAAGAATGTTACCTAACTAACAAGAGTAGAGTAAATGAACAGTAGAAACGCGTTTCTTTTTTTACTTACAAGGGCTTGTCTTAAAATGTGGATCAACAAATTACTACCTCATTATGTTCCTCTGAATCCGAATCTCCATGATGAAGGGTTAGTCCTATCTCTTTATAATCAAACCAAACTCGACAGACAGTACTGATGATTATAAGTGCATAGAATTGAAAATGCAGAAACAAAAAGAATATTGCACCGAAAGCATGTCGAGTCCGAAAATATTCATCGATAATTTTTTTACTTAATTTAACTTACAATTAAAATCTTATCAATAATTTTAACTATATTATTCTAAGAAAATGTATAATGGACTTGCAAATAGAAGCAAATAAACATAAACTTAGTAAGTAAAATAGAAAGGGAGATGCCAATCTAAGAATCTTGAAATACAATATAGATGTTCATAACGAAAACACTTTTGGAACTTCAAAATGTGCTTGGTTTATTGTTTTCTTGAGTACATCACTCATTCACACTCATTACTAACAGTAAAGGTTCTCTTTAAGTAATCAATGGGATATAATTATCATATTCTCATAAATGAATGTGAGGTGTAGATTATTGGGTTGTATGTGACGGGTGCATTGAACACAATTTTGTCGGAAGAGCATCGGAAGGAGATGCGACGTTACCTCTACAATCATCAGGTAGTCTCCAACTTCCACCTTTGTTTTCTAATTGCAATTGTTGTTTTCAAGGTTTCAAAATTGGAGCGGATCGTCTACTCTAACCGAAAAAAGTTTGAAACGATCAATAGTTCGATTTGATTTTATATAAAAATCTTTCTGTATAAAAATTGATCGGTTCAATCGTTTTTCGGTCGGACCGAACAGTTCGGTCCGATTTTTAAACGCTTGGATTTCATTAATAACTGATTTGTCTTGCTGGTTTTGTGGTTCTATTTGTGGGATGGACCATACAAAGCCACTAGTTCTCTGTATTAGTCTTAAACTCTCGGTATTTGGTATTTACCTCTTTCCTTTTTTGACTTAAAACTAAATATATATCTTCGTAAAATAATTCTTAATTATAATATCTTTTATTGTTATTATATAAAAATTATTAATTCTATATTGTTAAATTTTATATTGTAAATGAATATTATCATTAAGAATTAAATTTTAAAAATTTTAAACAATAGAGAAGTATTTCAATTTTATGAGAAATTTATAATTGATTTTATTTTTATATATTTTACTTAGATTAATTTTGTTAGAAACATTATATAAATCGTATTGCCACCTATGAAATGCTTCAGTCACATATTTCTTCTCAACATCGTCTATTTTATTTGAGTTGAAAATCATTATCTCTCTTACTTACGGTTACATGCAATACCACTATCAATACTCATTTTGAAGTACATTCATGAAATTTACAAATATAAACTATTAAACTTTGAATTATTATCTTAATTATACTTTCACAAAATATTCGTTGCTCATAAATAAACATGAAAGAAATATACATACCTGGTTAGTTGTACATTTATTAATGCCAAACTCTAGATTTTGGTCAATATTTCTTTTATAGGCAAAAGGTGCAAATTTAGCCATTATTTCATAAAATTACAAGTTAATTTTCAATATTTTGAGGCATTTAAACAAATTCTAACATCTGCAACTGTTCAAATTTGACCGCAAAAATTTAAATAAAGTAAAGCCTTGTCAAGACGATTTATGAAGAAAATACATTTGTCATAATGAATAAATTAAGAACATCCATTGTTGATTAGTTCATATTTTATTTTGACCATATTTAAGTTATGTATTATTAGTTTACTGAGAATAATTTTATACATTACTAATTTGTAATTTATTTTAATGCAGTAGAAGAAGTTGATGCAAATACTTTACATGAAAGAGTAGTTTACGAATCTTTAAATAACGTTGGAGAATTTGGAGCATTTGACGATGATCAGGCACAATCTCCTTCAGAAATAAAATTTTAATTTTATTATTATTTTAATATTTATATTAGACTCATATTTATTTATTATTAGTTTATTATATAATAATAGATATCAGTGTATTTTTATTTTAATAAAATATTTTATTTTTACTTTTTCTTATAAGTTTTACTTCTTATTTATTGTATACTGATTTTATAGCGGTTCACTACCAGTTGAATCTTTAAACTTTAAACATTTCCTTCGACCAGTCCGATGTCTCGTCCGATTTATCGGATCTATCCTTCTTTACTTTTTTTAACCACTTGCTGAAATTTCATGTCAATAACCTCATATCCTCATTCTCATCAGATTCATCTCCTAAGTCATTCATGAATTTACCAATCTCAGCTTGCAATGCCAATCCTATGTTTTTCTCTCGATTATCCCTTAACAATTTCATCTTAAAGTTTATAAGACTCTTAATTACCTTATCCAAAGAATTTAATGATATAATGAGCTTCTTTGATGACTGCAATTTTCGGTATAAATCTCGGAGGTAACGATCTCAGTGTCTTCTTAACCAGTTTCAAGTTAGAGTACTTCTTCCCAAGTTGATGTGTATGGTTTGCTATGTCATGTAGTCTCTCATGGAAGTCTCCATTGGTTTCACTCTCATCCATTTTCAGCTCTTCTAATCTCACAGCCAACATCTGAAGTTTTAAGGTTATCATAGATTTTGATCCTTTATGTATAGCTTGCAAAGTTTCCCATGCGTATTTCGTTGATTTACAAGCTGATATCATAGCAAAGCAACCTCCATCGATTGCATTGAAGATGGCGTGCAAGGTTTGAGAATTTCTAAGCACTCTCTCTTTTACAACCCTTGTCTGTTAATATGCATCTTTAAGCACTGCTTTTTCCTTTTCTTCAGTCTTCATTAGATGTGTCCAGCCATTTAAAACTGAGCTTCACACTTTTGTTCCTTGTGCTTGAATGAATACTCTCATCTGTGATTTTTATGTAGGATAATTTGAACAATTTAACGATGATGGCCTAATGATTGATGCCCCTTCTCTTATATCCATAATTGTGAACCAAGGATTTACACCAACTTGATGTATCAAGTTTTAATTCGGTGACCCACTCTGATACCAATTGAAAAACCATAAGGGTGTAGTAGTTTCACAAACTTTCAAATTTTATCGTAGTTGTTTCTAGAACAATCAAAAACTAACAAAATTAAACAATCAAAAGCGAAATAACAAATCAACACTAAAATTTGTTAACATAATTCGGCACAACTTGCCTACGTCTGCGGGGCCCTCATCAGCTTAATTCTTTCACTAACAACAATAGTTTTATACAAGGTTTAAAAAACCAGATTGTACTGTCCGATCCGACCAGAAAAAGTTTGAACCGGTTAGTGGTCCGGTTCAGTTTTACCTGATAACCTCTATATATAAAAACTGGTCGGTTCAAACCTTTTTTGGTCAGACTGGACGATCCGGTTCGATTTTTAGAACTTGGGGTTTGACACACCTCATCTGTCCCAAAAACAACGCACCTTTCCAATTAATATGAAAATCATATTTCTTTGTTCCTCCTTAACTCTCTAAAATGCCTCTTTTTTTTCAAATAAATTTAGTTCATAAAAATACCAAACAAGTGATGACTAAAGTAGATTCTCTGATTACCGATGCACAATCTTCAAACTGGTCCGATAATCCTTTAGGCTTCCATCAACCAAAGGACATGAGAAACTATAGGAAAGAGAAAGGCATATATTGCTTCTTGCTAGTGTTAAGGGTATATTACTTCTTGAAAAAAAGTACCACTTGATGAACGTAATATGATTGGAAAAAATTTGCAGCAATAAGTAAAAAAGAAAAAGGAAAATAAAGAGACTCATGATATATCTTTTGGAGATGATGAAACACCACAAGTATTAGATAAGAAAAAAGAAAAGCTACTAGTGACATAGATTCTTATTTTTCTCCAAGAACTACTCTTGGTTCTCAACCTAATCTAAAAAGTTTTATGGTTGATAAGGATGTTGTTTTACAATATAAAAGAGCATGGGCTAGACGATTCTATCATTTATGTATTCCTTTAAATGCTTTAAATTCATCATATTTAAAAAGAGAATGTCAGTTAATTGTGGATACATATAAATCTAGTTGGGAATCAACAGGATGCACTATTATGGCAGATGGGTGGACTGATCAAAGGCAAAGAACCTTGATTAATTTATTGGTTTATTGTAATATTGGAACAACTTTTATCAAGTTTGTTGATGTAACATCCCACCCTCAATTGGAATGGTAGAATAGTAAATTGGCATAGGATGGGCTAGATTGGGATTTCATAGGATTGCTCATGCATAATAAGATTGGTACA
>JANZLD010000236.1:8520109-8549844 GCA_026413575.1 Erythroxylum carthagenense
GTTTTATTAAAATAACAATTTTATTAATAATTTATTAATAAATAATATATAAGAGATTAAATAAATTTAATTAATTAAAAATAATTTATCTTTAAGTTTTATCTAAAATATAATTATTATCAGTTATAAAAAATATAATTATATTAACATTAACATCCAAATAATTTTTTTTAATTAAAAAAAAACTAAAAATAAAAACTAAAAATTACGACAAAAAAAAAAAATAGAACCAAACGGCCCCTCAGTTTAGGACAACAGATCATCTAGATGCTACATTGCTTTATATAAGAAGGCTTAAACTTAACCAGCATAATTTACCAGAACCAATCCCGTTGTTATAAGCAACACTCCGATTTCAACCTTTGCAAAAAGGACTAGTCACACAGTAAAAAATAAACTTGGCACCTAACACGTCTGCCTGCCTCAATCTAAATCTCACTGCTAAAGTTTCCAATCAAGTACTAAACAGTTCCCGTTGGAGGCATAATGAGAAGGTAATACGGCCAACTATAAGATTCGTATAAAGCCCAAATGAGAGGCAATCATGTCCTTTTGCAAGAGTGCTTACTCATGGGATGTCCTTTTTCGTTACAAAAATCACGTTTTCTAATTACGAATTGACCATCAGAAAATCAGCAAGTGCCGTAATGCCGACCTCTTAATCTAAAGAGCTAGGGATTCCAAAATCTTATATCAAAATTGAGTCACAGATCGAAGCTAAGGCTACCAGGCTGATAGTTTTAGCAAACTTACAAATCATCAGAGCTTACCGTCACCAAAATAATCCAATCTAGAGATGTGGCTTCTTTAATCTATTTCAGAGATCTGGCTTTCGAAGAACACTTCATGTAGAGCCCTGACACACTGTTCTGCATTGACACCCTGTTCTGCTTTATCATCATCCACTACTAACGAGATATTAACCTATATAACAGAAGACAAATTATAGGTTTCTTTACTTGTCTTTAATCCCAAAAATTTACACAGCATTACTCCTACATGCAATGGCAGCACAAGATGACCGCTGTAGTTTCAGAAAATGTGATACTTGCAACAATATGCTCAAATTCTAAAACTAAATGCTCATAGTACAAGTGTGTAGAAAAGACACCTTTGATGCCCCCTGTGATATCATCTGCACATTGACATCTTTTTCTCGGAGAACTCTGAAAGCCTGCCCAGAAACACAAGTGAACATTTAATCAAATTTAAAGTAAATAGATAAGAGAAAGATTCATGCAAAACAATCAGAACACCTTGTCCCAATACTATCCAATTACTGGCGAACATAGAAAGCTGTCACTTTTTTTTAATTATCCAAGGCAAAGATACTTATATCTACTAGAGAAACTAGAACTTCGGAAAAGGTACAGCACATAAACTTGTAATCACAACTTAAAATTCGCCAGCATTCAAATCACCAAGATAAGAACCCAAATTAATGCAAGAGCACATTAAGTAACAAGAAAGGTGATACAACACCTTCTCCAAAATTAGTGAGGACCTCTGAACATTCCCAATGAGAGAGATTATTGATCTATGCCGAAAGAGGCTGACCACAGCAATTTTCTCGAGCTCTTCCACCATATGGTCAAGTTCCTAGTCAATGGAAGATGGATGAGATACATATCTAAACAAAGGAAAAGAAATGGTTCTAGCCACAATTATAAGCAGTGAAAACTTTTGTTCAAATAAAAGATCCATACACTTGCCTGCTGGATTAGCTCTCTGCTCCAAAGCTTAGATGGATCCAAAGTCAACGATATACTGACTTCACTGGTAGCTACAACATCGACGGATATGCCCAACTCTTCAAAGATTGAAAATACCTAGCGATTGAAAAATCATATTTGACAAACTTTAAAATCAGTCAATGAGGACTCGTGGGAAAAATAACCTTGACCAATGATAAAATCTTTACTTTTGCAAGGAAGCCAAATTGACCAAGCATGCGAGTGCTGACGATATCAAGCATGGTCACATTCCGTTTCAAAACAATGCTAGTTAACACAGCCTGAAGTTACATAAAAGCTAGATTAACATTTTCGATATTTCAATTTGATTATCAATCTGAATCATTCTGAATGTGCACCTTGCTCATATCTCGAACACTGGTAATAAGAGTTCCAGGAGCCATGGGGTTGTAAGAATTCTTCACCCTAACTGGAATATCACCCTCCCTAGCAGGTCTCATTGATTGAGGATGCAGAACCTGAAGAAAAAGAAAAAAAAAGTTTGTAAGAAGAGAAAAGGAGAACTAGATTTGAACAACTCATGCTCAACTGAGCATGGGTCACTGCTGAGTACTGTCATCAAATGTTTGTTCTTATATGTTGAAAACTTTAAAAGAGGAAACACTGTAAGCTTCTCTATGTAGTTAAACTGAATAAGAAAAATGCAACTTAAAGAAGAACAGCCACAATAAGTGAGTTTGTAGCTTTACCTTCATGTCAGTGGCATCTATTTCAGTCAAAATCACAATATATCAACTTTTGCAATTCCACATTATTGTAACCAGAGAAAATTTGAGTTAAATTAATAATCAAGCACACAATCAAAGCCACTGATAGGAATTTTCAAGCAGTTCTGAGATTAGACACCTGGGCACCAAAATATGCAAGTTCAGCTGCTTCATCAAATGTCAAATATGGCACAGGCTCTGCACCTGGATAGATATTGGGATCGCATGTCAAAACACCATCAACATCCTTCCACACCTGTAATAGATAGGACATAAGGTCAGTCCTCAAATTTCAACAAATCAATGTATATACTGAACAACAATTTTATTGTTTTCGTCATTTGTTCCTGAAGCTGCAGTGGTTCTATAATAAGAAAGGAGAAAAAGGGAAAAGGAAAAGAAAAAGAAACAAATTAACTAACAAGCTATGCAAACATCAACAAGGTCTACTCACCTGGATCTCCCTTAAACCCAACGCCTTTCCAATGGTTGTAGCTGTCAAATCACTGCCACCTCTTCCCAGTGTAGTTATAGCACAAGATTTCCAGCCCTGTAATTAGAATTGGTGAAAATATAGAATGTTACATCCTATTCAAGAAATTCTTGGCAAGTTAAAAATTTTATAAATAAAATGCTTGAAGCAGTTGGACATTAAAGAACCTTCCCAAGAAATCCAGTGACAATTGGAATTGCAGGATCACTTATCCAATCCCCGTGCAACCTCTTTGCAACAGCAGGGTAAGTTGCTTCCAGAATGTCTGCATTTGTGTGGTCATCCGTGGTGATAAATCCAATATCAAAGGCATCATACTGCAAAAAGTGACAAAATTTTACACCCATTTGTGCTAAAGAATCAAAAGAAAATGCTTGAATCAAGTTAAGAATTAGAACTCCACCTTATCTGATCTTAATTATGATTAAACTTACACGCATGAGTTTCCATTTGAATCTCGAAATGTGATGGAATTTCTTAACCTGTTTTGACAATCTAATCTATATCGGGAACCAAGTATCAAAGTATACTGTCATTCTTCCGACAGAATAAAAGATAGATACAGTTTCATTTTCCTCTTTTCACAAATCCATATCTGTTCCCCCTTTATAGCCTTGTACTTCCACTAAATATTGTAAGGTAAATTGTAATCAAGGATCAATTTATGGTGTGAAATATAGGTGTCGACGATACTAAACCAAATTAATGAAAATTGAGAAGGACCATAGTGGAGCATGATTACGTTGTTTAGCGAGATACCCACCTAAAAGAAAAGCAAACTTAGACAAAAGGTATCACAATAAAAAAAATCCTTAAATCAAGTCGCAACATTATCAACTTTACGTCATATTCTAGCAATTTTAAGATTTTTGTAGCACATAGCATTACTAGAAAGATTGAGAAGCCACTTTGAAGGGTAACTACTATATGTTCCAACTTTCTATGAAGAGATGACCTATATGTTCATGATGATGAATGTCGAAGAACCTGTTTCTTTAACAACTTTTGACCACATGTTATATTAGTCCTAGTAACTCTACAAGCAGTAACAACAAATTCCATCTCAGCTAAGATTACATACCAATGAAAAGCAGCTTTAGAGTAAACAGTAATCCACTCACCTGGCGAGCTTTTTTGCCAATTTTGTTCAAATAAGCAGCAAAAATTCTGGTAGACATGCACTCCCCAAATGAAACTAGATAGTCTTTTGTACGCAGAGTCAATTCTTTCATCATGGCAATTCCCTTCAGAAGTTGCTCCAATTCTTCCAAATGGTCTGCAACACAATAACATATGGCCCCAGTAAGTTCACCCTAGGTTATAAAATAATGGACAGTGCCTGGTATGCAAATCCTTCCAAATAATCGGCAATAAGACCAGAAGGTAGTTCAAAACAGTAAATATAATCTAATAATTTCTGTAGTCCAAAATTCTTCTGTATTCAGGGGACAAAATTACATTAATGTTGAGAGGACTTGCAAAAATTTGTTTCAAGTGCAAACACAGATTCCATAGTCAACTAAAAATTTGCACGAAAACAACTTGAAAGTAGCTCACTTGCAATAATGGACTCATCTACCCCCAGCTCTTCCACAGTCCTGATGAGACAAAAACAAATTAAGCCAGAGGAATTAATAAATAAAAATTGCACAACTTATCCACACTGTAACGACAGAGAATTTAATCCTTCTCACCTTAAGTGCAACTCCTTTATGAAACTTAGTTCCTCAATGTTGTCTGTATTAGTAACTCCACAACTAACAGCCTTTTCTCCAGCCTAACAATTGAAAGAACTTGACAATGAATTCTGTAAAGAAGAAACCCTAAAAAAATGAAGGTCTAAGCAGTTCACGTAAAGTAAAAATGAGAACCTGCAAAAGCTTGTTAGTTGTTTTCCCCATTGCAGATAGAACAACAACAGGCCTCTCATTGGTAAAGTTAAGTATAAGTTCCGCCACCTCCTTCATCCTGTAGGCGGAAGCCACTGAAGAGCCTCCAAACTTCATTACACATGTTAATTCTTTCGTACTACTAGCGATGCTTTGGATTTGGTAATCAGTTTCATTTCTTTCAAGCACATCAACAGTTGTTCCATCACAGCTTACTTTTAAAACTCTAAATGCACAAGAAAGACTCAGAGTCTTACACGCACTAGAACCTACTGGCAAAATGTTCCCAAATCCGAACCTCACGCATTCTGTAGCTCTCTTGGAGAGATTGCTGCTGGCAACCTTAGCACCACAACAATGCAACGACACTGCCATTGGCCAACACCTAACTCTATTCGTTCCCTAACTTATCAAGCCTTCTCCACGAATTGATCTTTTAATTAATATAGACAAAGGATCGGTGGTCCTAACTAAAAAAGATCTCAGCACAATGGCTTTCCTCCTTCAGGAACTCGATCTGTATCATTTCCAAAAGCAAAACCGAATCAAGCAATCTAACGCGAAAGAAGAACAAGAGAGCTAGAGTTCAAGCTTTCCTTTCCTTATCTTGGCGTTCGAACAACGAAGGGCAAAGTGAAACAACGGAAATGAAAGCGAAAGGGCAAAGACAAACAGAAAACCATACCGTGAAATAGAGACCGAGCTCCGAAAGGAGAAATGCAATGCAGTGGTTGGAGGCTGTTCTCTGAAGGCAAAGAGAGATTCAACTTGGGTTTGGGAACTAACCAGAGAAGAAAAGTAAATAGTTGTTTTCCGCCTAAACGCGGCGGCGCGTCTTGCGATTTCTTTGACGTTCTTTTTCCTTTTCTTTTTCTGTTTAAAACGGACGGTAAAGATGTAGAAAATTTACGGGTCACTGTGACTAAGTTTTGCATCCAACGGCGAAGAGACAAGAAGATGAGAATAGGGCTGTGACTTTACATAATTCTGTTGTCTGTTATGTGCGTTTCTTTAGATCCGTGAAAGACTTTAATTCTCAAGTCAAATACACCCACAGATTATTTGTTTTCGTTATTACGCGTGATATCAACTTTTTCCCATATTTGTTTTATTGTGAAACTTCATATTGAATGTGACAACGAAGAAAGGCACAAAATAACATAAACAAGAATATTATTCAAGGACTTGTACATTTTTAAATTGTGAAGAGACATTTTAAAATATTAGTAAATAAAATAAGTTTAATAATAAGTAATAATTTAAGGATAATCAAAATTTTAAATAATAATTTACAAATTACTTAAAGAAAGTAATTTACTTAAATTAAAATTTTAAAATCAATAACAGATATAATTTATTTAATATTAAAAATTCTAACATACTTTTTATTCCTAATTAACTAAATCTAATATTAAAACATTTAGAAGAATTTCTTTTCATGGTTAATATACTTATTATCTTAGGATATTCAATGATATAACCCTTTCCACTTAGTTTAAATCTTAAAACTTATTAAATAATTTTCTATATTTAATTGATAATTTTAAAAATATTTAAAATAAGTCACAATTATATATTTTTGATAAAGAGAATAAAAAGACAGCATATTTTATTTTATTAATACACATAAATTATAGATAAAGTTGTATACTACTAAACCTCCCTAGATCTCACCTTAGCTTAATTTTTACTAGGGTTGTTGTATGAAATTTGCACTTGTAATACAAAATTATCACTTTATTTAGATAATGTTATTTTATTTCCGTGGTAGTGGTTAACTATGCAAATATATATGGTAAAATTTAAGACTTTTAATTTAGAAAAATAAATATAAAATTAATTATATCCAACGTTTTAATTTAGGTTAAAATATATTTAACCCCTGTATTTTATCCCTTAGTGCATTATGCCTCCTCTATTTTAAAAATATACTTGTTACTCTCTTTAACTACTAATAGCTTATAATTTAAAAAGACTTTTTTTATACTCTTGTATTACTATAACATCACCACAATTGTACATATTACATTTATGACAAAAATGCCCTATTAGTCTTTTGGTGGCTAAGATACATAAAAGCCTTACATTTTTTTGTTTTGTTTTATTATGTCTTCTATTTTAAAATAAAAATTATTTTAAGCATAGATTATATTTTGATCGTTAATAAATAAAAAAAATTATTAAAAATATCGTTGTCTTCATAATTGAATTTTATTAAAAATATCATCATCTTTATAATTACATTTCATGATCATTAATTTATAAAAAAAATTAACAAAATTATTTATGAAACAAAATTAAAAAAGAAAAAACTTATGGAAGGTGTCATTTTTCTCATAAATTTACATTCTAACCGTTAAATGAAGGATAACTCTGGGTGAGTAAGTTCCACTTTAAATATTGGAAAAATAGAAAACAAATTTTGGTATTTCAGATTCAAATTAAAAGTGATTATCTTTATATATTCATTTGTTTTTCGTTTTTCTTGGATATTTCGCTTGTTGTTGTATATGGAATTTGGGCTTTGACTCTCTTTAATATTCTACGAAAACTAAATAATTAGATTGGGTAAGTAAATACAGTAATTGAGAATAAAAACGTTATATTCTTTAATTTTTACTTGCTTGTTTGTATGGATAAGATAAGAATTTACAACCTTAGAATAAATTTTAAATAATTTTAAATTTTCATAAATTTTATTCCTAATTTAGATATATTTTAAAATTAAATATCAACTACAATAAATATACAACCTATAAAAAATTAAATATTACTATCACGTGCATTTAACATAATTTATTTTTTCTCTTTTTCTTTATGTTTTATATTAATTGAATCTCTCTATTTAATAATTTATATTACAAAACAAGTTTATTATGTTTTTATTTTATTTTTATAAGAAAAATCATACAAAATTTTAATAATTTATTGAATCTGGTTCAGTCTGATTTTGTTGAGGCTGGGTGTCATTGCTTGGATCCATGATCTCGATTAACTTCAACTAGGAGATACCTGCAAAAACAATAAAGGCATGCCGGAGTTGATCGCCGGCTTGCCCCTCCGATGCTTAAGTCAGTTCTTTGTCGTAGGTTTTTGTGTCTATGAACAGAGGGAATAAGGGTTCTTAGAGTCGTACCTGCATCATGAGGAGATAATAAACTTATATAGTAAATCCCTGCCGTGCTTAACTCAACATCTTGGGAATGTGTCGATCGGCCCACAAGCTATCCTAGGGTTGGACCTGGGCCTAGCACGACCGACCCAACCATAAGCCCCCTACTCCTCGAGTCTAATCAGGGAGAAGGATCGATGGAGTACATAGGGTTTGTGCAGCTCGCCTGCATGACAGCTCGTGATAGGCCCGACCGATCAGACATCGACGTCTAGTCAAAGCGCTAGGTTTTATCATTACTTATGGCACGTGTCCTCTGACAGATTTTCAAAATCTGAAAGGGAGCGTCCTTTCGTGTTGCTTTTATAGTCATGTGTATCGTTTCAACTGCTGCGTCGCTCCGGGTATCTGACAACCCTAATTAGCACGGCTCAGGTTTTGCCACGTGTCCAACTTCAATTGGTGCGGCCGTTCAGTTGATTTTTGTGATAACCTCTTGGAATCGACATATTTCCTTCACTATCATTTCTGTGCATTTGATTCTCCAACTTCTGCTCTTTCTGCTCTTCATCTCTTTGCTTGCAGTCATCGGAACTTCCCTTTCACCACTATCCAAACTCTCAATCTCAGTCACTGAACTAGGTACGTCCTCTCTCATTTTCTCATCTTATACATTTTCTTTTTAGTATCCATGTCGTCGACTAGCCCTAGGAGTGAATCTAGACTTAGGAATGCAATCACTTCCTCCTCCTCTTTTTTATCGCCTCCTTGTCGATCTTCTTCGCAAACGCCAACGAGATTTAACGAAGAAGTAGATGCGACCCCAAAAGAGCTCGACCGAGAACTGGCCGCCGAAAGTGCTTTACAAATTGTCTGGCCGCTTGAGAGAGCGGCGGAAGCGATGGAGGTGCCGGAGGTAAGGGAAATGAAGCGTCGGACGCAGAGAAAGATGAGGAAATCGCGACGACTGATTGGAAAGACGGGCAAGTAGTTGAAAAGCCACCGAGCGATCCATCAACGATGACCGAAAGGGAATTGAACCGATCAATCATCAAGAATAATATCCCTTCGTCCTGGGGACCCAGGTTGGCATGCAAGAACGAGCGGATCTATAGCAATATAGGAGGTTATTTTGCTATTTCAGACAACTTTTTCTCGATCGGTGGTATGAGGCTTCCGTATGTCCCAATCATCGATGAGGTATGCTGCGCTTATCAGTTAATGCCGAATCAGATCCCCCTGAATGGTTGGAGGTTCATTAACGGTCTTACCCTGCTGTGCCATCATTTCGGTTGTCCCCCATCGGTCGGTATTCTGCGTCATTTTTTGAGAATGAGTCAAAGCTCAACCACTGGGGTCGGGATCCCTCATTTCCAGTATAGAGACACATGGTATCGTCCTGCTGGAACAGCTTCATCAGTCAAGGCCTGGAGGATGAAGTACTTCTTTGTGAGGCCCCCGGGATCTGCCTTTGAGTCAGGCCGTGGAGGTATCCCCTAGCTGAGCAATGGAATGACATTTTTAGCTTGACCTTTACCAGAAAGGAATCTGAAGTGATCGACCAAATTAAGGCGCTCAGTCGGTATGTTTTCGATCGTCTTATTCTGGGGTATCGTGGCGGGGCATCGGTCAATGCCTTTTTAATTAATCCCCCACCTCAGATTAACGGGCTAGAAGGAAAAACTGCCCCTTCTGGTTGACTCCTCGTAGTTTAGCTGCCTTGTTTTTTATGAATATTAGTTTCGATTTCTAACCTGCTTTTATAATTGTGCAGCCATGGTGAAGCTCAAGAATCTCACCTTGCCCTCCGATGCTCCCAAGTCCAAAGGCCAGCGTAAAGTTGCTAGACCTTCCTTGAAAAGGAAAGAGCGAAGCAAGGAGGTGGAGATCATCAAAGATATCACTCAGCCGACTGCACCTGTCGAGTCCACAGCACTGCTGATCCAATCGGCTGATGAGGACCGAGCGGTTATGAAAGTAGAGGTGGAGGAGGTGGAGCGGCCGCTCAAGAGAAAGAAAACCGCTCAGAATGTTGAACGATAGCCCCACTCTTTAGACAAAGGTAAAGGGAAGGAGCAAATGCTCGGCTCCGAAGAGTGGGTGTCCACGATCAGTCTGAATAAGGTTGCATCGCTTAGGGACATCGATGTAGCTCTTTAAGTTGCCCAGAAGGTTTTCCCTCCTGCGGACGAAGAATTTTTGGATTCGTTGGGCGACCAGGAGATGGTGACCGGTCTTGCGTGCGGCTTAGCAGAGGTAATTTCCACCTCCCTTCTTCTCTCCTCTTTTTTTTAACAAAGTTTTTCATCATAGAATCTGGCGTGCATCAGCGTATGGATCGGTTCGTTGAAGTCACTCGATCGATGGATCGGGAGATTAAAGATCTTCTTAGCCAGGTTACCATTTTGAGGATTCAACTTTCGGAGATGAAGGAGGAGAAGAACAGGGTGGTTGCGTCGAGGGACGAGGTGGAGGAGGAGAATAACAGAGTGATTGCGTCGCAGGACGAGGTGGAGGAGGAGAAGAACAGAGCGGTTGCGTCAAGGGACGATCTGGAAAAAGAGTACCGAGCGTTGCAGCTCAATATTGAGGACATAAAGAAGGAAGTTTTCAATGCCAACGCTAGAGCCAAGATGGAGCAAGAGCTCCGTTCGAGAGTCCTCCATGACTGCCACGACGTGGTGCTGGAGAAAATAAGGGCCGAGAACCAATTGCTTGATCTACAAGGCTCTGTCAAAAAGCAGAGGGTGGAGGCAATTAAACGATGGAAGAGGCGATTTTTAAATGATGAATGCAAAGAATTTGCTTGCGATTTGGCCCTTTCCATCATGAGAAATTGCCATGACGCTCTTTTCTCTGATGGGTCAGATGGTCCTTCGTTTAAGGACTTTGTCGAGCCAATGCTTCCCCCAGAGCTCGACCTTTTGCTCGAGGAGGTGAAGGAGATAGCTGAGAAAGAGGACGAGACATTACCGGATGAGCTGCTAGACCTTAGTTCAGATGAGGAAGAAGAGCGAGCTCGCGGGGGTGTCTCTCCAGTTGCTCCTTCAGACCCTGATCCTGTCTCGGCTGCTTTGCCGACCTCTGATGCTACTCCTCCTGCCGATCTAGCTATTGATACTTCTCCCCTACCGAGGGACCAAAATAACTTATGCAATAGGACCTTCAAAGCTCATCTGGTCGGGCTTGTGACCAGAACAAATATATGAGGAAATAAAACTTCTCTTATTTTTGTCCCATGTTGTCTTCTGTGTTCTGTGAATGAGGATTAGACTGTCATTGGTTTCATATAGGAGACTGTTCTTTCAAATAGTAGGCAGGGAACGAGTGCATTCAATGCATATTGATCGGTAGTGAGGTTCAAGAGAATCATGGTTGAATGATGGGAAGGAACCTGACCAAACGATGTCGAGGCTGAGCGACCCAAGATTGCTTTCTTGGTATCACCTGGTTCCAAGATCCGGTCTTGTTAACCTGACCGAACGATGTTGAGGCCGAGCGATCCAAGATTTTGGCTCTTGTATCGACTGGTTCCAAGATTCAGTCCTAGTAACCTGGTCGAGCAATGTTGAGGCCGAGAGATCCAAGATTGTTTTCTTGGCATCGCCTGGTTTCAAGATCTGGTCTTGGTAACCTGGCCGAGTGATGTTGAGGCCGAGAGATCCAAGATTATTTTCTTTAACATCGCCTGGTTCCAAGATCCGGTCTTGGTAACCTGGCCGAGCGATCCAAGATTGTTTTCTTGGCATCGCCTGGTTCTAAGATCCGGTCTTGATAACTTGGCTGAGCGATGTTGAGGCCTAGCAATCTAAGATTATTTTCTTGCCATCGCTTGCTTCCAAGATCCGGTCTTGGTAACCTGACCGAGCAATGTTGAGGCTGAGCAATCCAAGATTGTTTTCTTGGCATCGCCTGGTTCCAAGATCCGGTCTTGGTAATATGGCCGAGCGATGTTGATGACAACCAGTTGGTAGAATATTCTCCCTTTAGCCCAGCTTAACGTGACTTTTTCTGCCAAGAAGTTTGGAACCTTTTATTGATGATGATAAGGGCGTGGGCCGTTAAAAAACCTGATTGGCAAGGCCAAGAAAAAGGTACCCATTAGTTACAAACAAAGAAATAAATGAACTGAAGTACAACTTATCTATTGGTAAAACGTCTTCAAGTTTCGGGAGTTCTAGGGCCTCGGTAGAATCTTGCTTTTCGTGTCGCGCAAGATGTAAGAGCCATGTCCGGCTTGTTTGATCACTTGATAGGGTCCTTCCCATGTCTGACTGATCTTTCCAGGATGTTTCTCTGCCGCCTCGGCCTTTCTTGGAACATAACCACCAATCTTTATGTCACTCGGCTTTATCCGTTTGTTGAAAAACTTTGTTGCTTTTTGTCTGATAGCTTCTGAATGAGTGGCTGCCCTATCTCTGTCTTCACTGAGAAGTACAAGTTCTACCCTTCGAGCTTCATTATTTCATTCTCCTTGATAACTCGAAACTCTCTTGTTGGGTAGTACCACTTCTACTGGAACCAAAGCCTCTGCCCCAAAGGTCATTCTAAATGGCATTTCTCCCGTGGCTCCGTTTAAGGTTGTTCTGTATGCGCACAACACTTCGTCTAACTCATCCACCCAAGTCTTACGTCCATCTAAGTGCTTTTTGAGTGTGCTCATTATCTTCTTATTAGTGTTTTCTGTAAGACCGTTACTTTGAGGATGAGCCACTGAAGTCAACTGGAGCCTTATCTTCAGTTGATGACAGAAATCTTTGAACTTGCCATCATCAAACTGCCGACCGTTGTCTGTAACTAAGATCATAGGCATCCCAAAATGACTCAATATATTCTTGCATATGAAGATTTCAATTTTCTGTTCAGTAATGGTGGCGACCGCTTCCGCTTCTACCCATTTGGTGAAGTATTCGACTGTTACTATCAAAAAATTCTTCTGCCAGGTCCGAGAGGAAAATGATCTAGTATGTCCATTCCCCATTGAGCAAAGAGGATGGGATGGCTCACAATTTTCAGCTGCTCGGTCGGTTGATGAGACAAGTTATAGTTCCTCTGGCAGGCCTCACATCGGTTAACCTTCTCTTTACAATCTTTCTTCATTGTCAGCCAATAATACCCCTGTCTGATCAATTTGTGAGCCAACATTCTGCCTCCTAAGTGATTCCTGCATATTCCTTCATGAACTTCGGCCATTGCCCGTTCTGACTCTTCTTCGTTCAAGCAACGTAATAGCGGCCAGTCATAAGAACGCTTGTATAGGACGTCATTAACAATCACATATTTAGCAGCCTTTACCCTTAGTTTCTTGGCTTCCAGGGCTTCTAACAGCTGTGTTCCCTTAAGAAGGTACTGTCTGATCTGCTCCATCCAACTTGATCGTTCAACATCTGTTTCAATGACTTCATTAGCTTTCTGAATACTAGGCCGGTTTATCGGTTCGATCAGAATGTTATTCCTTGCATTTTGATCGGAATTCATCTTGGAAAGCGCGTCTGCCTGAGCATTCTGCGTCCTATCTATCATGCTGACCGAGTATTCTTCAAAATTACTCATCTCTTGCTTTACCAATTCCTGATACTTGATCATATTGTCTCCTTTTGCCTCATACTGCCCAGTGACTTGACCGACCGCTATTTGGCTATCGCTGTATACCTTCAAATATTTCACCTCCATCTCTCTTGCCAACTAAAGACCAGCTATTAAAGCATCGTATTCTACCTCATTATTGGATGCTCTAAATTCTAATCGGAGGGCGTATTCCACCTTTTGCTCCTGGTGGGGGCTGATCAAGACCACTCCTGCTCCACATCCCTTAGCGTTAGACGACCCATCAACAAATAAACTCCAAGCAAGGTGTTGCTCGTTCTGTGAGGTAGGTTGACTCATTTCTGCAACAAAATTCTCCAATACTTGGGCTTTGATCGTTGTCCGTGGTTTGTAGTGTATATCAAACTCTCCCAGCTCTACCACTCATTTTACTAACCGCCCAGAGGTTTCAGGCTTTTGAAGGCATTGCCTGAGAGGTTGATCGGTCCATACCTCAATTGTGTGACTCTGGAAGTAGGGCCTGAGTTTCCGTGCTGCGGTTATCAATGATAGGGTCAGTTTCTCAATAGGTGCATACCGCGCTTCTGGCCCGTTCAAAACCTCACTGACATAATAGATCGGGAATTGCTCATTTCTGTCTAATCGAACGAGAACTGCGCTGATCGCCCCCTCTGTAACTGCCAAATAAATGATCAACTTCTCCCCCTCAGCGGGGCTCTGCAAAATGGACGGACTGGTCAGATATTGCTTCAGATGCTGAAATGCTCTCTCGCACTCATCCGTCCATTGGAAATGAATCACGTTTGCCTTCCTTAAGATTTTAAAAAATGGGAGGCACTTGTCCCCCATCCTAGAAACAAATATGCTCAGAGAAACTATCCGCCCTTTCAACATTTGAACATCTTTTAAGCTTCGCGGTGATGGCATTTGAACGATAGCTTCAATCTTTTTTGGGTTTGCTTCAATCTCCCGTTAAGTAATCATGAATCCTAGGAATTTTCCAGATGCCACATCAAAGACGCAATTTTCAGGATTCAACCTCATTTGAAATTTATTGAGGGTTAGGAAGACTTCTTTAAGATCTTCCACATGTTCGGCATCTGTCTTGCTTTTGACTACCATATCATCCACATAAGCCTTAACTGTTCGACCGATCTGTTTCTTAAAAACTTCCATAACGAGCCTCTGATAAGTAGCCCCTGAATTTTTCAAACCGAACGGCATTACCTGGTAGCAATACATGCCCTGGTCAGTTATAAAAGTTGTCTTTTCTTCGTCTTCAAGACTCATTTGTATCTGGTGATAACCGGAGAAAGCATCTAAGAAACTGAGGATCTCATGCCCTGATGTAGCGTCTACCAGCTGATCGATTTTGGGTAGGGGAAGCTGTCCTTTGGGCATGCTTTGTTCAAGTCAGTGAAATCGATGCACATTCTCCATTTTTCGTTTTTCTTCTTCACCAATACCACGTTCGCCAACCATTCAGGGTACTTGACTTCCCGAATGAACCCAGCATCGAGCAATTTTCTGATCTCTTTCTCGATCACCCCTGCCTCTCTTTGCTTTGCCACCGCTTCTTCTGTCTGACTGGCTTGCAGTCTTTCCGAATACCGAGAGAATGAGATGTTACTGCTCTAGAGATTCCAGGCATGTCGCTCGGTACCCAGGCAAAGACCAATATGTTCCCTATCAAGCAATCTGTGATCTCTTTGGCCAACCCTTTTTCAAGCTCAGAGCCCAGATTTGTGAATTTGGATAGGTTTTCTTCATCCAATATAATATGTTGTGTTTCTTCAACAGGGTTCATCCTCTCATTTTCTTCGTCGGCTCTCACATCAAAGGAACTTGTTAAAATTACCGCCCCATCAAGGGTCCTCGTTTCTGCCATGTAGCATTCCTTAGCGATTCTTTGCTGACCCCTGACAATACCGACTCCATGAGGTGTTGGGAATTTCATTGCTTGACAGTAGGTTGAAACAATTGCTCTGAGGGCGTTTTGGGTGGCTCTTCCAAGTATTGTGTTATATGCTCCAACGAATTTCACAACCAAGAATTCAACATTCCTCTCTATTTGAGGTGGCTTTTGTCCGAATTTTACGATCAAGAAAACTCGAGCAAATGGGTAGGCTGATGCTCCTGTTACTCCTTTGAAGGGTCTCTATATGGGCAATAGTCGCTCCTCCGGTATCTCCATCTGCTTAAATGCATCGTAATACAGCAGGTCGACCGAGTTATCCGTGTCAATCATTACCCGTTTCACCTCGCTACCATCCATATTCAAGGTGACCACTAATGCATCATCATTAGGATAGCTAACACCTTCCAAATCAGATTCGTCAAACGGGATCACCCCATCGTTTTGCCTCTTTTTCTTTGCTAATGAGTCTTCAGTGACCTGCCTGGCATACCTCTTTCTTCCTCTAACGGTGGACCCTCCTGCTGCACTGCCACCAGAAATCATGTTTATGTCCCTAACCGGTCGGTCATCTTGCTGATCGGCATTTCTGTCGCCTCTTATCCTGAACTGTCTTCTCGTGTCGAGTCGGTCGTCTAAATTCTTGTTTTGTCCCGCTCCATCGTTCGTATCGTTTTGCTTCCAAGGCTTTCGCCAGTTATCAGACCGACCGCTCCTACCTTCATTATCCCGTTCGGCATTTGTATCGTGCTTCAAAAATCTACTAAGCTTTCCCCTTTGAATAAGGAATTCAATTTCTCGCTTTAAGTCCCAACAGTCCTCCGTGTCATGACCTACATCTATATGGAAACGACAATATAAATCAGGATCCCTTTTTTTGAGGGGAGTTTTCAACTTATTAGGCTCTTGGAGGAATTCCCTTATGCTCTCATGGCTGCCAGTACTTCCGCATACCGCCTGTTGAGCGGGGTGAAGGATTCTCGTCGTTGGTCCTTTCGATCGGTCGGCTTCCTCCAGCTAGACTGATCCTTCTGTCGCTTGTGTGAGTCATCTGTTCTGCCATTTGGCCAACGATCATCTGCCCTATGTTTTGTGTTTTTCAACACTTCCTTGAGCTGGATATATTTATCCGCCTGATTTCTTATCTCTTGAATAGACCTAGGCTGATCGAGGGCCAATGACTTCTTGAACTCTTCATCCCTCGTGTTGCTCATAAAGGCAGCCAACATGGATGAGCAGGTGAGGTCAGGGACTTCAACAGCTTCATTATTAAACCGAGTGATGAACTCTTGTAAACTTTCATTCCTTCCTTGGGTCAACTGCATCAATTCCAAGGCAGTCTTCTGCGGCCGTTTACTTGTGGCAAATTGGTTGAGGAATAGCGACTTAAAATCTTCAAAACAAGTGATGCAACGTGGAGGTAAACTATTGAACCATCGTCGAGCTCCTTCTTGAAAGACTGTACAGAAAGCCTTACATTGAATGGCATTGGGGATGCAATGTAGGTTCATCATCGACTGAAAGTATTGAAGATAGTCGAGGGGATCGGTTTTTCTGATATATTTTTCAGGCATTGGTATCTTAGTACCGACTGCTGGAAGGCTATCCATGATCTCCTGAATGAAAGGAGAGCTGTATTGTGTTGATGGCTGATCCGGACAGGAATTCATGGCCATATTGATTCGATCATCCATGATTTTTTCGAGAGTTTCAGCAGAATGACGATCGGCTATCATGCCTATCTGCCAAGCGGGGGTTCGCTGCTGTTCTGTCTGAGATTGTAAGATTTGACGAATCAATAGATCGACCGCTTTCTCTATCTGTTTTTGGGTAAGGGAGATTTGTTGTGGAGGGGGTTTGTGTTTATGGGGTGTTGGATGTGAGGGTGTGAGTTGTTTCCGGCGTTATCCTCCAGGGCTACGCTATGCTCTTCTTGATCTCGGTTTTGGGGTGGTGGTTGGTCATTCGGATGAGAAGATTGTGTTTGATTATTTGGGTTTAATGGGGGTAGTTCGTCTGTGTTAGGGTTTTGGGTGATAGGTGGAGGATAGATATGGGGATCACGATGCGTCGGTGGAAGGGCGGCGGCGGGTAACTGCAAGCCTATTCGTTGTAGTGCAAGTGCCGTGATAGCGGCTACATCTGGATTTGGTGCTACCACCTGACTTATCTGTGTGCTTCTAGACGTGGTGCCCTGACGCCTAGCCCCACGGTGGGCGTCAACTGGTTCAGTCTGATTTTGTTGAGGCTGGACACCGTTGCTTGGATCCATGATCTCGATTAACTTCAACTAGGAGATACCTGCAAAAACAATAAAGGCACACCAGGGGTTGATCGCCGGCTTGCCCCTCCGATGCCTAAGTCAGTTCTTTGTCATAGGTTTTTGTGTCTATGAACAGAGGGAATAAGGGTTCTTAGAGTCGTACCTGCATCATGAGGAGATAATGAACTTATATAGTAAATATCTGTCGTGCTTAACTCAACATTTTGGGAATGGATCGATCGGCCCACAAGCTATCCTAAGGTTGGACCTGAGCTTAGCACGATCGACCCGACCAGAATCATTAAAATAAATTATTTATTAAATACAAAATTTTTATTAAACAAAAGACTAAAAGGTTTTTTCCTAAAAAATGCAACATATATAATTGTGGCGATTTCATCATAATATAAGGGTAAAAAAGTCTATTTAAATTTTAAGTTATTTTGATTGGTAATAAAAAAAAATTTATTTTTAAAATAAAGGGAGTCATAATATACCAAAAAAAATAAAAGTTATAATACAAATGGAGTTAAATGTATTTTAACATTTAATTTAATAAACCGCTTCAAAGCGGGAAGTGGGGACCAGGAGGGTGTTGTAAGATGAATTGCTCACGCTGGTCAACGGTTCAAGGTTGGAATTAGACTTGTCCGCGAGAGCTTTGTGGGCTAAGATCCAATATAGTGATGGACCTAATGGACTTTCGACAAGTATCAATCATAGCCCAATTCATCAATTTATTGTTATAAATAAATAAACATAAAAATATAATAACCATCGTCAAACCGAATCTGATTTCACTGAATCAGAACTAACAAACATAAGTTTGTTCCGTAAACGCCTTAACTCAAAACTTGAAACCCTAGCTCCAGCTCCAGCTCCCAATCTCAATACTTAATTCTCCACTTCTGGTCTTCTTTCCTCGGTTCTATACATGGCCAGGAAGCGAAAGCAGCGATCTTCCGAACCCACTGCGAACCAACCCCAACAAGAATCCTACCCTGAAACTATCCAAGAAGTAGAAGAAGAAGAAGTAGAGGAACAAGATCATGAACAACAAGAACAGCAACAGCAACAAGAAGAAGAGCAACAAGGAGATAAAGGAGGAGGAGATGAGGAGCCAGCGCAAGAAGAGCAAGAGCAGCAACCTGAAACCCTAGATTCATCAATTGAAGCTGTTGCTGAGGATCCTGTAGGACCCGGGTCAAATGAAGGAGGAGACAAAGAAGAGACTGGTTATGGAGGTGAAGAGAATGCGAAAGAAGAGGACCTTTTAGACGAAGAGCCTCTCGAGAAGCTGCTTGAGCCTTTTGGAAAGGACCAGTTAATGACTATTCTTCGTAAAGCTGTTGATAAGCATCCCGATGTTATGGGTTGCGTCCGCGAATTCGCCTATGCCGACCCTGCCCTCCGGAAAATCTTCGTGCACGGTCTTGGGTGGGACACAACAGCCGAAACTCTAAAATCGGAATTTGAGAAGTATGGGGAAATTGAGGATTGCAAGGCTGTCACCGATAGGGTTTCTGGGAAGTCGAAGGGATATGCATTTATTTTGTACAAGAGTGCGATTGGAGCACGAAAAGCTTTGAAAGAGCCGCAGAAGAAGATTGGAAGTAGGATTGCTTCATGCCAACTGGCCACTGCGGGGCCAGCCCCGGTACAGCCTCCGACAACCCCAGTAGTGTCGGAGTATACTCAGAGGAAGATTTTTGTGAGCAATGTGTCGGCTGATGTTGACCCGGAGAAGTTGCTTCAGTTCTTTAGGCAATTTGGGGAGATTGAAGAGGGTCCATTGGGTCTTGATAAGCTTACTGGTAAGCCTAAGGGTTTTGCACTTTTTGTGTACAAGAGTGTGGAGAGTGCAAAGAGGGCGCTGGAGATCCCTTATAAGAACTTTGATGGCCAGACGTTACACTGCCAGAAGGCAATTGACACTCCGAAATATAATAAACAAGGTTTTGGAAATTCTAGTGGTGGAGGTCATCATCAGCATCACCAGCATCACCAGCATCAGCCTCATTACCAGCATTCAGCAAAGAAAGGAAAGTTCAACTCTAGTGCATCTGGACCTGGGCATTTGATGGCTCCTTCGGGGTCATCTCCTGGTTTCAACCCCGGGATGGTATCACAGGGTATGAATCCAGCAATTGGACAGGCCTTGACTGCACTGATTGCAAGCCAAGGAGCAGGACTGGGGCTTGGGAATCTGCTCGGGACATTTGGAGGAGCACCAGTGAACCAGGGATTACCACCTGCTGGATATGGGAATCAAGCTGGTGCCGCTTATGGCAATCAGCAACCGGTGCAGGGGGGTTATATGAACCCACAGATCAACCCACAAATAGGACAGGGTGGTGGTGGCAGGTCTCAGCAGGGTGGTCCTTATATGGGACATTAGGTGAGCTTTTCTTTCAGTATCATTGCTTTTTTTCCGTGCTACTCTTAATTCTGTTAGCTTTCATTTAGTTCCCATGAAATTTTCATATTATGGTTGAGGAGGTGACGTTGCAGTAGAATTGTTTTAAGTGTTGGTTTAAGCGTAGCTGGTTATTTATATATTACAGAATTGATGTTTTAGTACTCTATTAAGATTCGGATAATCAAGACTGAAACAATTAATTGCTGAAGGAATAATATTTAGGTTTTGTTAACTCCCTTGTATTCTTCTCATCTCTGTTTTTGCTAGCAAAATTCCTCTTTGTTACTCTGCTATGATGATAAGTGTTCTACTGAAATTTCTAGGCTATGGTACTGTTGAAGAGCCATCTTTCTGTTTCTTGCACCTTGACATTTTCCTTGTTCCATATTGTTATTTTTGTTTTGTGTTATGTAGTTTTACTTTATGTAGAATGCCCCTTATCATAATATGGTTGCTTGTAATTTTAACTAAACCCAAGATTTCCCCGTCTAATTGCGTAAGGTATGCACTTTAATTTATGCTGTCAGTTTATACTTTTAAGACTTTCTAATTCTGAAGTTAGCTCTTTTCATGCTTTATCTATTCATTCTGCAGATTCCCACATAGATTCATCAATCATTTAGTTTTGGGCACTGCTGATTCTTCTGAAGTTCCAGGACTCTTGCAAAGAAATTTGGAATGAAAAGTTACTGTTTTCCCTATAAAGACCAGAATCTCAAACCTGTATTTTTTTTCCATTTCAGTACTAATTAACCCTTTACATGTTTTCAAAATTATGTATTACTTCATATTTTCTTAAATATGTCAGGTAAAGGTCAAACTTCTAGGGGCAGTAATATGTTTCTGTAGGATTTATAATGTCTGATACTCAACAACTCTTTTCTCATGCTCTTTTTCGACTATTTATTTCTTATGCACTCATGAGGTTACCGCTAAAATTTCTCAATATGCACATTGTGCATTTTATGGATTATTTTGGTTGAAAATTTTTCAATGGTATTTGTTTATCCCCTTGTTTGATAATTTTGTTTTTATTGCTTGTATATGAAATTTGTTAGAATTTTATGTGATTGGTCTCTGCTCTGATTTGTTTTAACAGTCATGTGTTCTGCTTGTTTTCATGTTCTGTTTGTAATTATCTATCGTTTGTGGTTGATTATGATTATGCGTGACTACTGTAAAGAGCTAAGTTCACATTCGCTACCATCAACATCCAAGTTATCATTATCTGCTTTTAGCACTTTCTATATTTTTCCTTCTTAATGAGGAAAGTTCTTCTAGACGATACCGGAATAAAATTTCAATCCTAGAAAGTTACTGGACCAAGTTCTTGATGGTGCTAGAATTTTTAAAGTGTCATCAGTTACTAAAACAAATAATTTTTCAGTTATATGGCTAAGTACTTAAGTTGTAGTAATAAGTTATTCACGAAACTGCTTTTTGTGACAACATATGAACTATTAGTCCTGGTTTCTGATTGGGCAATAGACACCAACTAAGATGTCAGGAAAAGTGATGTCTGGTTGGCACTTGTAGTTTTTAGTTCGTCTCACTTTTAGTATTTTAATGTGTGAACACTGAGGTCTCAAATTTGTTTACATGTTGAATTCTCACACTGCTGAGAGAACCTTCCGTTTCACAAGGCAAGGAGTTGCGGTATTGACGTCTTCCTTGCCCTGCATCTACCGGATTTTGGTCTCATCCTCTTAAGGTAAGAAGTTAGTACAATGCTAAGTTCAACTTGTTGGAACTCAATGATGCCTTGCTCCAAGATTGTAACTCGAAAATGCTGTGTTGTGGAACTTATGTTCCTCTGTTGATGAGGAGAGATTTTGACTGAGCATACTGTTGAGGGGATCTGACCAATTGAATTCCTCCCAAGTGGTTGGTTTTTAATGGGGAAGATCATGTATATATAAGTTGACATTTGTTTGTTTTTGACTTGATCTCTACTCGTGGTTCATGGTGTCCCAAGCTACCTTCCTCTGCAATAGTTTTTACTATCTAAGGATATTGGCAACTAGATTGCAGAGTTTTGACCTTCATAATATGGAGTTGAAGTGTTGGCTAACGTGTGTAGGATAAACATCTTAAGTGTCCAATGTCTTGTAGGTCTTGCCATGATGTTTACTGCTTTTGATTATGTATTTGTTTAATTTCTCCCCAAAACTTTTTACAAGTGAAAAATACCGTGTATATTCAAACCCACTTAGCACGATTCTGCTTGATCCCTTTCTATATAAAATATATTTTATTTGGTCTGATCTATTCATGGCTTAGAACAAAAAATACATTCTCAACATTATAATTTTCCCCAAAAATCACCCCCTTTGTTGTAAAAACATACTTTTGTTTTTTCTTTTAATTTTTTACCTAATCTTTATTATGTAAGGATAAAGTTGCCTATTATTGGACCTTGACTTAATGAGATTTTAATTGAGTATTAATGTTGATGATGATGGAACTTGAGATATTACTATTCTTTTTTTTCACGTGTAATTATTCTTAAGAGGTGGGGAAAACCGTATCATTGTAGAATCGACTTTGGGTTAGAGATACTGTTTGGGAGGAGAAGGGTAAACAGGCTAAGGATTAATATGGTAGATAACCATATAACGGCTAAACCTGGATGATATGAATTATAAACTTAGGAACAGTGTAGGAAGTTTCGTAGGGCCACCTTTGTCGATGATCTTCCGTTATATTTTCAAGTTCAACAAAAATTTAAGCAGTTAACGCCAAAAACGGCTATTTGTTCTATATTTTGTTGAAGGCAACAATGTCACAGCTCTTAAGATGCTCCCCTATGAGATTATCTACAGAAACAAGGTCATCCACAATGGTAAGCATGATCTGCAGTTTCTTTATACCTTATCCAACCGGAACCAGTTTGGCTGTATGGAACCCAAATCAAAAGCAATAGTTAAGTCAATGTCAATAAAACTGAATGGAGTTATTGCAGGTAATGCCCTACATGCTCCCCCCAAAAGACCGGGCATCTTGATACTCCGAACTGCCTCCACAACTTCTTCATGTCTGTTTCATGATCCCATGGTTTGATTTCCATAAGAACTGAAGTTTACCACCTGCAAAGATAAGGAAGATAATATCTTGGATTCCAAGCTTCCAGTAAACAGATGAAGAGTAGGGCATAATGAAAATTAAGCTGCAGGTAAGAGACCCTCAAATGGATAGAATTTGTAGAATCATGTTGCATACTGTATAGCAAGCAAATTGCCTACAAACATCTTGAAATTAGAATAGCAAACTCACTCTCTTTCTTCTTCGAAGATGCCTTTTTAGCTGCTTCCCTCTACTCTCCTACTTTCTTATCCTCCCTCCGTCTCATCTCCAAAATAAATCAAGTTATCATCAACTCCAGTAGTAGGCGCAGCTTGATATTTAGAAGGGAAAAACATCCCAAGATTGATACAAAATCTAACAGGAATAACTGCTAATACTCCCATCATCCACTGATGAATGCCAAGTTGAAAACCCAGTGAGCTATTCAATTCAATCTCAATGTTTTAAGATGCAACACATCGACCATCACTACCAATTGGCCATAATTCGATATTAAGACTTGCAAAGCACTTCATTCCAGTATCAAAAAAGCTTGTTTTCTTCTGTAACAGTTTCGATTCAAATTCATTGAGATGGGCAGGTCTTTCAATTTCCAAGGTAAAAATAATGAAAGATACCTCCTTAGCAGGGGCAGCTGCAACTGGAGCGGCTTTGCCACTAATCCTCACACCAACAGCTTTTCCAGGGAAGCTAAAACCATTAAAAACCAATCACATTAAAATGCTAACAGCTACAGCTTATTCTTCTAGTTAAGAATAAATAATATCATTTATTATATTGTCTGTTATATTTTTGTATTACTAGAATGTTCCACCTTGGGACACACGTCATTATCTAATTGTACTATGCCTTACATAAACAAAGGAGAGTATGCCAAGAGGCATTAATATGGAGCATTTATATTTTCCAATAATATTTTGTTAGTATCAAAGCCAGATGTTTTCAAAAAAAAAAAAAAAAACCAATCAACTTTCTCGTTTTATATTAGAGAAGAAAACTGACAGAAATTTTATATATAGATATATATAAGTGACTGTTTATATAACTGCCAACAACTCTCACTCAGTCATATAAGCCACGAGTTACATCTTCTCTCTAAAATTTCACATGTCATACTGAGAATGAGGTATGCGACCATTTAAAGAAGCAGTAGTGTTATATTAAGTCACCATCTAACTAACATAACACTTTCATATAATCATGATACCCCAAATTATCCAAAATATCACCAAACGCATATATTGTCCTTTTATGCTCATAGATATATCATATGATTATACCCTAAGTATAATCGCCCGGGTTGATATAATGACGAAGGAAAAGATTCTTCCTTAGACACTCATAATAATCCATCTTAGCTTAATTGCTTTCCTTATATGCTCCGTTGAACTGTATATAACTTAGTCCTTAAAAAAACACACTAAAGTAGCAACACCAAGCTTTGACTTCATATCATAGTTCTAAGTCGAAGGATTTCATTCGATTAGACATTAAAGTCTATGGGATCATAAAGTGACAAAGAAACGATATCATACAGTGACAAAGAAACGATTTAACTGTCACTCCAAAAGAAGGTTGTTATATAGCACACACAGTATGAAATGTATGTCATAGCATAGCTCTTACTAAGTTGGGCATATCACTCTTTTATGCCATACAAATCACGAATATAGTTTTACTTAAAAACTAATCCTAGCCACTTTATTAACATACCTAATGCTAATTTTGGCACCCGAGATTTGGCTTTAAGGCTTCAATGTGAAATTTGAATCTTTCATATTCGACTCATCAGAGTCTCATCTTAGACTTACTAATGTGACAATTCAAATATGAAAACTTACCATGCATACTACACAAGTATGAAGATAACACAATATTACATACACTTAATATTAATATTGTGAAATCTCAATCCTACTCGCTACTCAAGTGTTAGGGCAATTGTCTGTATGACAATGTCAATCAGAAGCCTGGTGAGTGGTGATATTACAATGTGCCTTATCATATAATTCGTACCAATGAACATTTGAAAAATAAAGTTTTATTAAACAAAAACTCTTTACAATTGAAAACATGTCCATTATACAACAAGATATAACCTAATGGAAAACTAAACCTTACGTAAACCTAAACTTATCACATGAGCCTTAAATGAATCTCAGGGAATATATTTCGTTAAGAGATCAGCTAGTATCTTGTTAGCAGATATATACTTTATGGCAACCTCTTTATTTTTTATGACGTCTCTTACAAAATGATAACGTCTTTTGATATGCTTAGTTTTTCTATGAAACTTCGGATCTTTAGCAAACTGTATGGCTGCAATGTTGTCACATGACAACAGGATCATTAACTCTGGGAGTAAGATTAAGATCCTGAAGAAAACTTCTCAACCATATTGCCTCCTGAGCGGCAAGACAACAAACAACGTATTATGCTTCCATTATTGATAATGTTATACAGTCTTGCTTCTTGTTGCACCAAAATATGACTCCCCCTCTTAAAGTAAAAACATATCCTGAGGTTGACCTAGACTCATCCAGGTCACCACCCCAATTGACATTTGAATATCCCCTTAACCTTAAAGCCCCGCCTTGATAGCAAAGGACCAGGTCTGAAGTACCACGAAGATAGCGAAAAATCCTTTTGACTGCTTATCAATGAGCAGGTCATGGGTTGCTTTGGTAACGCTTTACCAAACTAATCGCAAAGCAAATGTTAAGCCGTGTACACAACATAACATACATTAAGCTTCCTACGGGACTAGTATAGAGAACATTACTCATTTTTTCTTTTTCCTTATCTATTTTAGGGCATTGATTAAGACTCAAGATAAGAACCTTTTCAACTAGAGTGTCAACGGGTTTCGAATAATGCATTCGAAAATGTTCCAAGATTTTATTAATACACACTTCTTGACTTAAACTAAGAAGCTTCTTGGGACGATTTCTTGTTATTTCTACACCTAGGACATACCTAGCTTCACCCATGTCCTTCATATCAAAGACAGAGGACAACTACTCTTTAGTAGTCTTGAGCATCTCCATATTATTGTCGGCTAGTAATATATCATCAACATACAAAGTGAGAAACAAAATTTCACTTGTTGTTCTCTTGACATACACACAATGGCCTTCTGAAACCATGATTAAGCCAAAAGAAGTAATGGCTTCACGGAATTTGAAATACCACAATTTGGAAGAATGCTTGAGATTATATATGGATTTTTTAAGACGACACACTTTGTCTTCTTGACTTTTTGATGCGAAACCAATAGGTTGATTCATATAATCTCTTCCTCAAGATTACCATTTAGGAAAGCAGTCTTTACATCCATTTGAAACAACTCTAGGTCCAAATGGGCAACCAGAATCAGAAGTAAGCGAATAGAGGCAAATCTCACTACAGAAGAAAATGTCTCTTCACAGTCTATACCATCTATTTGGGTATAGCCTTTTGCTACCAAACGGGCCTTAAACCTGTCGATCGTTCCATCCTTCTTATGTTTTATCTTGAAAACCCACTTGTTTCCAATTGACTTTCATTGGAGAAGATTAACTAATTCCCAAACTTGATTTCATATCATTGAGTCCTTTTCATCCCTCATGGCATCCATCCACTCTATGTGGTTATGTGAATCAACAGTCTCTTGAAAAGAGGTTGGTTCTTCTATTTCCAAAGGAGTACAAAGGAATATTTCCTCTTCAATTTGAAAATATTGTCGAGGAATTCTTCCACGCTCACTTCTTCGGAGTCTAGGACCTATATTTTTCTGACCTGACAAAGGATCTCTCCCCTAGCTCTTGGAGATTTGGGGTCCAGATCATGGTAAGAACCACTCCCACTATCCCCTTGAGATGTGAGATTTTGAACATGTAGACTATCCACAGATTCTTGGTTTAGAACTGGAAGACGAACCTCATTCTCGATTTGGTTCTCTTGGGCAAGAAAACAGTAACTAAATTCTCCCCCTCACCAAGAGTATCCAGTTGTAACTTATACAAATCTAGGTCCTTTTTTTATTTCACCTATGCTTGGGAACTCATCCTCAAGAAACTCTACATTGCGGAAAGCAACTTCCGTCATGCCACCATTCGGGTGCTCACTAAATATAACATACCTTTAAAACATTCGGGATATCTTATAAACACCATTTTAGTGGCTCTTAGACCAAAATTTTCATGTTTATGAGTTGGGTTGTGTACATAACCAGCCGAATGCCATGGGCGTAAATGATCTAAAGAGGACTTTCTTCCATTCTATAACTCATATGGAGTGGTGGGTATATTTTTACTTGGCACACAGTTAAGAATATAAGTTTCCGTGAGCAATGCATCTCCTCATAAACTAATTAAAAGACGAGCGTATGCCATCATTGAAATGACCATATCAAGCAATGTTCGATTCCTACGCTCCGCAACACCGTTTTGTTGTGGAGTTCGAGGAATCGTAGTTGTCTTATTATACCATCTTTTCACAAAATTCTTTGAACATATCAGATAGATATTCTCGACCACGATCGGTCCGAAGAGTTTTAACTTTTCTTTCTAATTGTGTCTTAACTTCAATCACAAAACGTTTGAACACATCAAACGCTTCATAACGATGAGCTAAAAGATACACATACCCATAGCGAGACTAGTCATCTATTAAAGTGAGAAAATAGATAGCCCCATGACGTGTCTTAACATTCATGGGTCTGCAAATATTAGAGTGAATAAGCTCTAAAGGTTTAGACACCCTTGAAGCCTTACCAAAAGGTTTTGCAGTTGCCTTACCAGCTAAACATGACTCACATCTAGGCAACTTAACTTTAGTGATTCGGTCTAAAATACCTTCTTTAGCTAGCCTACTCAATCTATCTTAGCTAATGTGACCAAGTCGAGCATGTCATTTAACAGATTCAAAATCAGGATCAAAATATAAAACATAAACAGAAAATGAATTATCATATCCAAATCAAGAATTAGAAAATCATTTTCAATGTAGCATGGCCAAAAATATTGCCATTATACATAATACCTAATCCATAATGATTAAAACTAAAAATGAATCCTAATTTCGTTAAAGTTACAAGAGACACAAGGCAACATCGCACCCCGGGTGCATAGAGAGCATCATGGAGAAGCAAAGTATGTCCTCCACGTAACTTGAGCTGATATGTCCCTATTTCTAGAACATCTTCTTAACTTCCATTTCCTAACACGATAGTTTATGAACCCACCAGATACCGATAAAAGTCCATATAGCCAGCTCGATCCAGAACTATATGCTTGCTTGCTCTCGTATCTACAATCCAATTAGGAAGAGAATTAGCAACTAATGCATGAGAGTAGACATATAAATCAGGAATTATGGATAATAAAGGTACCTTCTTAGGTTCAGGACAATCCCGAGCAAAATGATCTTTCTTTCCACAATCATAGCACTTCACACGTGCCATGTTTTTCTCTCCTTGGCCCTTAGCTTTTTGCTTCTTGACAATATGACTTTTTGGTCCATTTCTTTAAGGAGGCCGAGAACCTTTTCTTTTACCTCGTTTGGCATTATTACCTTTTAGTCCTTTACTTTTAGCAACAAGAGCCACATTGGTGGAGTCAGATGCTTTTAAGCGATCCTCCTCCATGTCGAGGTGCCTAGTGATCTCTGAAAGGGTTTTGACATTTTCATTATGTGTCAAAACAAGTTTCACATTCTTCTAGTGTTCAGTATGATTTGAAAGAGCCCGAATCACATTCAGGGCTTGCTCCTCTTCAGCGATAGCCCAGCCAACTGCCTTAAGATCACGAACGATAGTACTCATGGTTCGTAAATGTTCAACCATAGTACAAGTCGTATTAATCTTGTAGTTCATTTACTTGAGATGCAAAGCACGAAGCCTTGTAGCAGATGTTTGACCAAAAGTGATCTTAAATTTGTCCCACATATCCTTAGCAGTGGCACAATCCTCAAACTCTCCAATTAAATCATCATGTATGAAATACAACATAGTATAATATGCCTTACAATCCTTTTTGGACCAATCTGCGTAAGTCTTTAATGATGCTTGATATTACTCACTAGCAATATTAATATCATTTCCGTCTTTGTCTTTGACTGAAGGTGCAGTCATTATTATAGTCAAATGTTCGAGCAATTCCCGTTCAATTAGAAAATGCTGAATCTTCCTTTGTCACATATCATAATTAGACCCATCTAAATTTTCAGTGGTGAACAATTCACTGATCAAGATTTTAGTTGCCATATCTACAAGTATATATAAATATGATATGAGGCACATATCCGATTATTTAAATTATCAAAAATATCATCATTCATATCATAAGATCAAAAATTTTACTAAGCTCATAATCATCACTTATGACATAAATTAGAAAAAAAATTTATTAATTATTCACATGAAACATATTTTAAAAAAAAACATAATTGATTCTTATGAAAAACATATTAACATTGTTTATTTTAATTTTCCATAAAACAAATTTATATAACTCATACAAAAATGAATTAGGAATTTCTATAATTTAATTAACCTATTTTAATTTGACATAT
>JANZLD010000236.1:8579711-8608914 GCA_026413575.1 Erythroxylum carthagenense
ACAAAGCTGTTGATGGCACTAAAAATTAAGGGAGAGCCAAATAGGGGCGCGGGTGTTGAAGAAAGTCAGATGAAGGGTTTGACTCGAAAAGGTGAGCCACATGCTTCAAACCTGAGGACAATCGCGCATGACATACAATATACAGAGCAGTTTTTAATATTATATTCATGTGAGCAGTTTTTAATATTATATTTAATTCACCTAATCCCAACCAGGCCGTAAGGGGGTGCTTTTGTTTGTTTGTTGCTTTGGAAAGGGCATCCCAATTATTAAACAATCCCCAAGGCACCTATAACCCGACCTGATTGAGAACGAGAAAGAGAGAGACACGTGGACCAGACTAGTAGTAGTAATGTTATACTGTCTTGAGAAGGAAGAAAAAACTTGTTCAGGCAAACCGGAAGAGGAAGCCACATTTCAAACTTCAAACAAAAGCTCTCAAAGCACAGTCGCAGAGCCAAATTAAAACTTGGGACAAAGAGAAAAAGAAAAACCATGAGTAGCATAGGAACTGGCTACGATCTCTCTGTCACAACCTTCTCTCCCGATGGTCGCGTTTTCCAGATCGAATACGCTGCTAAGGCCCTTGATAATAGCGGGTTAGCGCATGTTTTCTTTTTCTGTTAAATTATTGAATATAGTTGTTGTTTGCTGGTTTGGTACTCTTAAGATGTGAATTGTAGTACTAGATTAAAATGGGTGTCGTGGTTTTCTTCCTTTGTTTCTAACGAATTATTTTATCTTGTAGGACTGTTATTGGGATCAAGTGCAAAGATGGTATTGTTATGGTAATCTTATTTGGTTTGTTTTTTTTTCCCCTGTTTTGCATTGTTGTGTAATTGCAGGAATTGTCTTCCTGAAATTGTAGGCAGTGGAGAAACTTATTGCATCTAAGATGATGTTACCGGGTTCCAATAGGAGAATCCATTCTGTTCATCGACATTCCGGCATGGTACTGGTTTTCTGTTTACCATTTTAATTTTCCCTTTTTAAAAATTTTATTCTTGCCACAAGAAGTAGAAATAATCATGGAATTGTATACGAACCTAGTTGGAAGCATTATCATGGTTTATGGCATAAAGGTCCCGCTGGAAACTTGCATTTGACATTTAAGTCTCTAATCACTTTGTTCAAGGAGAAAATAACGCTAAGATTTAGGTCTTGTGTTTGCAGTGAGTTCAGTGTTATGCTAAGGAAATTTATTCACCAAGTCAATGCAACTTTAACTTACCCAAAGAGGAGGAGGTTTAGGTTAATTGGTTATTAAGACAAGTTAAGAGTGTTTAATGGACAAAACTCTTTTGAGATTTGCTATCTTTTTCTCATACAAACAACTTACCTATTTGCTATCAACTATTAGGCTGTTGCTGGTTTGGCAGCTGATGGGAGGCAAATTGTGGCACGGGCAAAATCTGAGGCTACCAACTATGACAGGTTTGTTATTCGAACCGTGATGATAACATATCCTATGTTTATTTTTGTTCACTTCTTGGTAACATGTGTTGGAGACTGGGTATTAATTAACCACTTTGTGTCACTTTGAAATAAGGCTTGTGTATTTTTTAAGGCTTATTAATCCTGACCAGCGATTCTGGTGTTATAGTGTTTATGGAGATGCCATTCCAGTGAAGGAACTTGCTCAACGTATTGCTAGTTATGTGCATTTATGCACTCTCTATTGGTGGCTGAGGTTAGTGAAGGATTGATTCTTGAACTCTGATTATGAAGCACTTCTTTTATTTTATTGATCATTTCACTGGGTATCTATGATACTTCCCCAAAAGTACTTAAATTTTCTTCAAATGCAGGCCCTTTGGTTGTGGTGTAATTCTTGGTGGTTATGACAGAGATGGACCACAACTTTACATGATTGAACCTTCTGGCATCTCATATGTAAGTTGATTAGATTCTATTTATAGTGTGGCATGACACCTCATTCCTTGTTTTTTTTTTTTTTTGTTAATTGCTTGTGCTAGGGGATGTCTTATGATGTTTGTTATTCTTTAGGAACTTTATCCTTTGATTTTTCTTGTAACATTATCGTCTTACTTAATATCTACTACGGATGTAGAGATACTTTGGTGCCGCAATTGGAAAAGGAAAGCAGGCTGCCAAAACGTGAGTTATGGAATCCTATTTCTTTCTTTTTTATTGGGGAAATTGGAGACTAGTTCTTTGAATGAAGGAATTTATTTTGCTCGTTTAGGTGATATATTTGACTCTCTATTTTTGTTCCCCTTACGTTAGAAGCCATTTTCTTGTTTATGTTTATTCATTTTGTTCTAAATGATTGTTATTTTGTCACCAGAGAAATTGAAAAGTTGAAGCTTTCTGAAATGACTTGCCGAGAAGGAGTTATTGAAGTAGCTAAAATGTGAGTTTGTCTCCTCTACTCTCCTAAGTAGTTACCGTTATCTTTCATTATCTTCTTCGTTCCATTTTACATCCTCTCTGCAATATTTGGGTGTCAACATTTTCAAATCTTGTCTTTTTGTCCTTCTTTGTACTATATCCTTGTTTCTTTTATAACCCATTATGTTCATATGCTACTTACTGGTCTTTTTCTTGCCCCAAATAAAGGAAAACCCATCCTTTTGTTGCTAGGGTTTAGTTGCATATTGCGTCTTATGGGCGTGCTAGGTTAAATAACACCTATTGTTTGGACAAGATGCACAGTACCGTGCTCTAGCCTTGTAAAGGTTTCTTTCATAACATTCATTATTGGGTTGGTTGTTGCAATTATCAGATAGAGCCATGTTCTCCCATACGAAAGCTTGAGTAATCCAAAGTTTTCTCAAGTTTGAGCTCATGCTTATACTAAGTCTAATATTTGAAACTTCTGCTCGTTTGAATTATATTTTTGAGCATGAGCTGACTTGAATTCAAAATGAGCCTTAACTTCATTGTTTGGCATGGTGTGATAGGAAATTGTAGGCTTCTCAAGTTCAACTTGATTAAAAGGAGAAAATTGTGTTGCTTTGAAACATGTAAGAAGGACAATATGTCTTTACATGAGTAAGTTAAAGAATTAAAAAATGAACCCAAAATGAGATTGTGAATGGATCTGTAATTGAGTTTGTTAATGAGTCTACAAATTATGCTGCTTATGAGCCTAAAAGAGGGGAACCCATCATTTTGCTCAGTCTCAGTTTCTTTATTAACTCATTCTAAGCCTCCCTTACCAAAATGGACTGCGGAGTGCTTTTAAGTGTCTTGATTACTACGGGAAATGGAGCACGGAGGTAATCAGTTATAGTTATATAAAGTCAAGTACACTTATGTATACTTTTGTTGTTGCAAGCGTAACTAATTTGCCATTCCGTAAGACAATTGCCCTGGATTGTTGATTCACTTGTGACGGTCTGTATAATAATGATAAAATCTAGATAATTGAAGAGATAGATGAGAATGCATATGTTTGATGCACACAATGTTGCGCTCTTAATATGGCTGGCCAACATTTTGGATTGAGGATACCAATTTGTTTTCTTTTTTCTCCATGAGCAGCATTTACAAAGTGCATGATGAGGCAAAGGACAAAGCTTTTGAACTGGAAATGAGTTGGGTTTGCGATGAGTCAAAGAGACAACATGAGAAGGTATTTTCTGGTTCCGATTTTCTCATTGATCATCTGTGTTACCATGTTGATTGGAAACATGGGACTGCAATTTCCATTTTTAAGTTGAGTGAATGCTAAGATCCAGCACGAGTAAGGAGCGATCAAAATACATAATGAAATTCATGCAAGTTGTGCACAGTTGAGGCTAAATGCTGTGATCAAATATTTATGATAGATGTTAAAGAAAAAGTATAAGGGAGTGTAGAGTGGTCTCATTATATCCCCTTACTGTGTACACGCAGAATAAATATGCATTTTCTGTTCCAACTTGTGCCACGTAAGGCCCTTCTTAATTGCATGTTTGATACACTTCCTTGTTAACTTCAAAATAACTGATAAATTTATGCAATGAATAACTGAATTCAACAGAGTGGATCATCTTCATCCATCCAAACTGTTGGTGCTTGTAATGATTTGGAAAACTTAGCAATTTTCATAATAATCGTACAAAAAAATGATTGTTTGTTCTCAAATATGACTAATCTTGGTATTACGAATGCTCTATATCCATGTAATTCAGGTTCCTGACGAACTCCTGGAGGAAGCCAAGGCTGCTGCTAAAATTGCACTTGAAGAGATGGATGCTGATTAAACTCGTGAATTTCACTCGTGTGATACTTTTTGGCTTTGAACATTGTCTTTTGTTAGATTAAGAAAGTGACGATGTGAACAGGCATTGGAATTTGGAAATTTATACTTTTCTTTGCTCCGCATGTTCATCCATTGAAGAGGTGATTAATCTATTGCAGCCATCTTTTAAGATTAAAAAGAAAATGGAAAGAGCCATTTTATTGACTTTTATTTTTAGCTTTTGGTTTTTATTTTCAATTCGGTAAAAAAAATCTGAATACGGGTTTTTTTGTTTCTGTTTTTGATTTTAGTTTCTTTCAATTTTTAAACCATAAAAAGTAGTTTTGTTTTTTTTACATCATCTGATTTATTATCATCATCATTATCACATCCAACCTGAAGTTTCGTAGTGAAGCGCGATTTGAGAAGTTATGATAATATGCAGTTTTATCTTTACATAATAGAAAGATTATTTTCTGTAGACCTACATACGGATGTGATATGAAGAATATAGTGCAAGTTAAAAGAGTAAATAAGTGAAAAGAAACATGACACGCAAAATATTTAAGTAAATAAAATTATTATAAATGTATAAGGATGATAATAATAATAAAAAATTTGATAATAATAATAATAATATGTTATTATTTAATATATTAATATATTAATTATCAATAAGAATTAAATTAAATATATCTTCTAAATATATAAAAATTTTATTTTTAATTAAAATTTTTATTGATAATTATTAATAAATATTATTCTAAATATTAAAATAATTTTAATTAATTAATTAAAATAATTTATATTTAAGTTTTATCCTATATATATATGTCCCTTAATTTACGCTTTGACTATTTGGTTTGTTACAAATTAAATTTTATTGCAATATAAAAGGTTGTTATATGTATAGACTAAAATATCAAATATTGTTTGCTCCCGAAAAATTTGTTGATTCGAATGTTGAAGTTCAATTTGAACATTTTGAAATATTAAAATATGTTCTATATTTTGTTATAAACCTCAATTTAAAATATACTTTGAGTTACAATTTAATATAAACATTTACTATATATTATTAGATAAGTTGTTCAAGGTATAATAATTTATTAATTCTTTAACAAAATAAGAATTGTGTAGTTCTTAGAGTTTAAAGTAAACTAATCAGCCGATACGATGATGGCAATAATTGTAAATTAATGCTTTGTAACGTACGAGCGTGGGAAGCCGAGCGGCGTGGGCTGCAGGACACAAGAAATAATGAAGTGCTCGTTTCCATGTATCCACGTGTCCATCCAATAAAGAATTAGTCAAATTTCAGAAAACGTCAACAATAAAGAATAAATAATTATGGTAATTAATTAGGGCTTGCTTGTTTTTATTTTTTGGTAATTTTTAATTTTGTTTCCAAATTCAATAAAAAAATTTGTTCAAGTTTTCAATTTTAATATTAATTTGATTTTTCTAATTTTCATAATTTATAAAACTATAATAAGTGGTTTTTATTTTTTAATAATATGATTTATTATCAAATGAATAAATTAATTAATAATTCTTATTAATAATAATTATAAATAATTTAGTATTATATAATTAACATGGTTTTTTAATTTCAGAATTTTATTTAATTTTATAATTGATCGAATTTTCGAAACCTTAAAATTAATTATGAATTTCAAACTTCTTAGAGTAATATTAGAACCAAGTTAAATCCCCATATAACTAAATATTAATTTATTAAATTTAGATAATAACTAATTAATAAAATACTAATATAAAAAAGGGGATTTTAAGAATACTTAACTAAGATTCAAGAAAAATATATCATCTAATTGTAACATTGAATATTGGTCTGATAAGAATAATTGTCACAATTCAAACAGTTAATCTTAAACATATTATCATAATTATAATAAATCTCAATTTTTTTAAAATTAATTGATTCAAACTCAACTTTCAAACCAAAACTTATCATCAATTAATCAAGTATGATAATATTTGATATCAATTAAATGATAATAATAAATTTAATGAAAAAGACTCGACCCTAAATTAAATAATTGAGATAGCTCCAATTATTTAACTTAGTTTTTTTATCATCAGTTAAATATGCAAATCTATAGATAATTTATTTATTATTTATATCAATCTTTTGTGATTATTGAATTCATATATAATTATATAATATTCATCATTAAATTAATTTATTAGATTAATCAATATTAACTATTCTTAAAGAATAAAAAAAAATTTTTGAATTAAAACATAAATAAAAGTTTAGAATAAACCCTCACAAGACTATAACTAAAGTTTTCAATCTCTTTGAATCTGTTCAAACACCAAAATAGAAGAAAGATGGAGAGAAAATTAAGAAGAAACCGGATAAAGGATGTGGAGAGAGGTCATTTTCTATTGTTTTCGTACGCCAAACCTATTATAATTTTATATTGCAAATATTCACATCTTAAACAAATCAAAATCACTAAGGATGAAAAGAAACTTCCTAATTAGACTCTATTTTTAAAATGGATATGATGTGATTTAGCCTTATCTTGCAATAATTTAAAATTTTTTGTGATATTCACCTATAATGTTATATGCAATATCTGAGATTCCTTTCTTAAAATAAAATAAACATTAATTTTTCTATTTAAACTAAAAAATATATCAAAAATAAAAGAGATAATTCTAATTAATATATCAAATCAATATCTTATCAATGATTAACTTAAACAATAATTTTAAAAATTAAAATAATTTTAGTCTTTTCATTAATAATAAATTTAATTAAAATTATAATATCTTTAAATATATAAATTTCAAATAAAATTTTATTTAATAATTAAAAATATAAATAATAATTCACAAATAAAGTTTTAATCAATTAAATTATTTATTTGAATAAAATATAATAATTTGCTAATAATTTATCAATAAATATTATATAAAAATTAGGATAAATTTATTTCATTAACTAAATTTATAAAAAAGCTTAACTTTAAGTTTTATCCATAATAAAAATAAAAGTACATGAACCTTAATAATCAAAAATAAAAATATGAAAAAACTAAAACTACAAAAAATAAAAGTAAAACTTAATTTTTAGTTATATAGGTAGGATGCAAACAAGATCAATCCATTGAGCTTAACTAGAGACGAAAAGAGTCGGAGTTTATCGTTTATCGTTTATCAGGTATTAGCAGACTTGAACAATATGTTAGGTATATCATTTAGTTATATTTTATTTTTATTTATTTATATATTTATTATAATTTTATTTACTTATCTTTAACTTGCATAATTTTTTTATTATTTTATCTGCATTTATATATACTAAAAATAACATTTTTATTATGTAAAATAAAACTATGTATTATTAGATATTTCTAGACCAAACATTAACAATGATTTATTCATTTATCTACGTCATATAAATTATTACACCTTAAGGACTGTACCTAAAACTCCAAACGAGGTATGTACGGTGGCCCACACGGAACATTCACTACCAAAACAGAAGCACAGAACTTTCGTTCTTATTTTGGCTGTGATTCCAGCGTTATCCCTACATGTAGTGCCAAAATGACCAACATTGTGAACATAAATTACGTTGGTAATTTAGCATCAGAGGTCAGGGTATGCGGGGCAATCTGGGATTTACAGAAGGGTAAAATAGTCAGTGAAGTAAAAGAGCATGAGAAGAATCCCCAACGAGGGAATCGAGAGGGCGTGACAAAAGCAACTACCGCCTATCACGATCCTGTATAGTGGATATTGATTGAGGTTGGATAGGCTGCGGACGTACACACCAGAAGGCAATCTGATCAGCACGTCGTTTTGTGGGGGGGATAGGGAAATATTCATAGGTTCCAGGATGGACGGCCGTAATCTCGAGTAACAACGATCAGAATTTGGGTTTGATCATACTTCCCCCGGGACTAGATTACGTTATAAAGTAACAGCTGATATCACTCTCACTTGATTTGCTACGAGATTTTGACGCTTGCCGAGAAAAACTGCGCCTCTCGGTCTTGGGTTCTAGGGTTTTGGTCGCTTGTGGAGGTGTTTAGTGTCTGTCGTGTGCTATACTTTTGGTTGCAGTGCTGAGATTTCTATCCTTTGTTGGTGCTTGAGGTAGTGCTTTTATTTGCTTCACTGGATTTTGATCTGCTCGTGTTGTGGTTGTCGGCGTCGTGTTCTATCTGTTTATTTTTAAATAATGCAGCTCTGTTTTCTACACCATTTTGGGTTATTTTGGCCGTTTATGTGTTCTCTCTTTGTCAACTGGTAGAGAGGCCGAATATATGTTCTCTAGGCCTTACCCTAACTAGCAGAGAGGTTGTTAAGATGTTCTCTCTTTCTACATGATTGAAAATAACCAGTAATAAAGTATAATGTTCGTTTTCAGCTTTTTCAAAATTTTTAGTCAATATTTAACAGTAAAATATGCTTGCATGTTGCTTTCGTTTGTGCATTAGTTTTAAAGTTTCGTCGATTTCCTTAGTCACTGAAGCGATTAAATTTCGTATTTGTTATGATAAGATTTAGTCTGGCTACTTGTTATGGACGTTTTACCTTGCGCTAACTTCTTCCTGGAATTCCTTCGTGCTTTTTTTTTTTTGTGTTTTGAGGTTATAGTTTTATCTTTTATGTAGTTCTAATCGAATGGTAATGTACTCTAGCAATTTATGAGCATTTATTCCCACATATACTTTTTTTTTATTGATTTCGTTTTTTAGTTTTTGTTTAATGTTTTTGTTACTTGCAGGCTATGGAATCCTTTGATGCTGATGGAAATGGTTCAGGAGATGCCCTACCACCTCCTCCACCCGTTCCACCAAATATAGTACCGGAAACAGTAGCGAAGAAGAAGGATGTACGGGTTCCAATTGCAAGGCGTGGCCTTGGAACCAAAGGTCAAACGATTCCTTTGAAGACAAATCATTTCAAAGTTAACGTCTCCAATGCTGAGGGTGATTTCTACCACTACAGCGTAAGTTGGTTGTTTGGTTACTAATTTGGTAAAAATTTTGCAACTTGTTGAGTTCATATTTCATACGGAACAGGTTTCTGTCTTGTATGAAGATGGCCGCCCGGTTACTGGCAAGGGTGTAGGAAGAAAAGTTATTGATAGGGTACATGAAACTTATGATTCTGAGTTAAATGGAAAGAACTTTGCTTATGATGGGGAGAAGAGTTTGTTCACGGTTGGTCCACTTCCAGGCAACAAACTGGAGTTCACTGCTGTACTTGAAGATGTAACGTCCAATCGGTAATCTTCACTCTGTTTTGTTTAATGAAGATTATCTTATTGCTTTACTTTTATATTCCTGTTATTTGTGATTCTAGTTCTTTCATCCAAGTGGTTTGGATATAATTCATCTGCAGAAATAATGGAAATGCCGGTCCTGATGGAAGTGAAAGTCCAAATTGGGGTGACAGAAAGAGAATGAAACGTCCTTATCGTACCAAAACTTTCAAAGTGGAGATAAGTTTTGCTGCCAAAATTCCTATGCAAGCCATAGCAAATGCTTTACGAGGACAGGAATCTGAGAACTCACAAGAAGCATTAAGGGTTTTGGATATCATTTTGCGGCAGAATGCATCAAAGCAGTTAATAATCTTTGTTGTTTATTCTCTTTGTGTGATTTTGGGTCCATTTCTTTTGTCATAACTGATGATAACATGCCTCAACGTTTTATTATTTGTCTTCCAATACTTATGGTTTACTCTTTTCATTTATATGCATTTACTTTGTCATATATATAATAATCCTATAAATTATTTAGGGGCTGTCTCCTTGTTCGACAATCTTTCTTTCACAATGATCAAAACAATTTTGTGCCCTTGGGAGGTGGTGTTATGGGCTGCAGAGGATTCCATTCTAGTTTCAGAGCCACTCAGGGAGGCTTGTCTCTAAATATTGGTATGAATTGATGTCTGAAACATTTACTCTTTATGTTTGAACAAACCTGCTTAATCTTTCCAATTTGAAATTTGGTTCTTTGATTCAGACGTGTCTACTACAATGATTATACAGCCTGGTCCTGTTGTGGACTTTCTAATATCTAATCAAAATGTTAGAGATCCAGGTTCCATTGACTGGGCCAAGGTAACACTCATTGTTCTGAGTTTCAGCTGTGGGCCCTTATCCTTTTTTCCTCTTAATTGTGCTGAGTTGCCATTTACATTATTTTGTTTATCAGGCCAAAAGAACGCTGAAAAATCTGAGGATTAAAGTTAACCCCTCGAATCAAGAGTACAAAATTACTGGCTTGAGTGAGCAACCCTGTAGGGATCAAATGTATGTCCAGCTGGTGTTATTTTGTTTTGGGTGACATTGTGCTAAATCTTTAACTCTCTGCAAATAAATTTGAAGAGGCAGGATTATACTTTTTAAATGGCTTTGCTGCTTGTAGGTTTGAATTGAAACAGAAATCTGTAAAGGATGGTGATGAAGAGGTTGAGTCCATCGAGATTACTGTCTATGATTACTTTGTCAATCGTCGACATATAGACTTGCGTTATTCTGCAGACCTTCCATGCATTAATGTTGGCAAGCCAAAACGACCTACTTACATTCCCATTGAGGTGATATGATATATTTGTGTAAAATGTTTACAATGTTTATGAGTTGCATTGCACTTCACCAATTCATGGTTGGTCAATTTTAGCTTTGTTCTTTGGTATCCTTGCAACGTTATACAAAAGCTCTCTCAACACTTCAACGAGCTTCTCTGGTGGAGAAGTCAAGACAAAAGCCAAAAGAGAGGATGGACGTGTTATCTAGTGTAAGTTTCTTGCTTAAGTTTATGCAGGTGTCTCTTGTGCATTGTATGGATATCTTTTTGGTGTCTTTTCCTGCAGGCTATCAAAAAGAGCAACTATGGTAATGAGCCCATGCTCCGATCTTGTGGTATTTCAATTAATTCTGATTTTAGTCACGTGGACGGTCGTGTTCTACCAGCTCCAAGGGTAAATGCCCTATTTTCCTCAAGTGACTTGAGATTTTAAATTAAAATTTTGTGATTGTTAGGGTAGTTGCCGATGCTAAGTTCTACAGAATTATTTCTTTGACAGCTAAAAGTGGGGAATGGGGAGGATTTCTTTCCTCGAAATGGAAGATGGAACTTCAACAACAAGGTATTGCTTATTTTACTATTGTTGTATTGACTGTCTATTCTCATTATATTATGGGATATTTCCACAGAAACTGGTGGAGCCATCTAAGATTGAACGATGGGCAGTTGTGAACTTCTCTGCACGATGTGATATTCGTGGCCTTGTACGAGATCTGTTAAAATGTGCAAATATGAAAGGAATTGTGAGTCTTCTGATGTATTGGAGTTTATCTGAACAATAGATGACTTTTGGGATTGATAACTTGTCTTAATCCCCTTGCATAGCCTATAGAAGATCCTTTTGATGTGTTTGAGGAGAACCCTCAGTTTAGACGAGCAACAGCAGTTGTTAGAGTGGAGAAGATGTTTGATATGATACAAGAAAAGCTTCCTGGAGCTCCGAAGTTCCTTCTCTGTTTACTACCTGAGAGGAAGAATTCTGATATTTATGGTTTGTGAACTTATCTCTTCTCAGTGAAAGTCTTGCATTTTGGTTTTTCTGATAAATCACATTTCCTGACTTTGAAAGGGCCATGGAAAAAAAAGAACCTAGCTGAATTTGGAATAGTCACTCAGTGCATTGCTCCTCAGAGGGTTAATGACCAGTATCTTACAAATGTTCTACTCAAGATCAATGCAAAAGTAAGTTCTTTCTTTCTTTTTCTATAAAAATTGTTCTCAAGACCTGAGACTTCTTACCCCATTTTCTTTTCTTTACTCAGTTCTTTTTCTTTTGAGCATTTGATTAAAAATTTCTCATTTGTGTGATGTTTCACATATTAAACCACTTTTTGATTCATGCAGCTTGGTGGGTTGAATTCTATGTTAGCTGTTGAATATTCACCTTCCATACCACTGGTTTCTAAGGTTCCAACTATTATTCTTGGGATGGATGTCTCCCATGGCTCTCCTGGGCAGTCTGATATTCCATCAATTGCAGCGGTAATTTGCTTAATTTCACATGGATTTGATCTGTTTGATGGTTTTCTAGTTCATTTTCCTTTTGGTTTAATTTCCTTGTGTAATTTTTGCCATTTGTAATTATGTAAATATATAATGATACAACTTTGAGGTTTTTCCTTACGTGTTTCTCACTCACGGGTATTACTTTTAAACACGTAAGGTGGTTAGCTCCAGGCAGTGGCCATTGATTTCACGATATAGGGCATCTGTGCGTACTCAGTCCCCGAAGGTGGAAATGATAGATTCTCTATTTAAGCAAGTGTCTGACAAGCATGATGATGGCATAATCAGGTTTGGAGTCTGTATTTCTTTATGCTAGTTGTTGAACAAATGGTGGTTTCCGATTTTGTGAAATTGATGAACTACTGCACGATTTGTATTAACTCGTAAGCAACTGTGGTTTTATGTCATAGTTAATGTCTATTTCATTTTCAGGGAGCTTCTGTTGGACTTCTATACGAGTTCAGGGAAAAGGAAACCTGATCAAATAATCATATTTAGGTATATTTTGTACTCTCTCTCCCTGGAGCCCGCACATGTCAACTCTGTATTTTTTCTTTGTGTTTTCTCCAATGACAATTGCTCTATTCTGTTAGATGATTCCTTTCAAGGACAAATTTATTTGTCACACATTTTGTTTTTTTTGGCTTGTGTATAAACGTTTCAACTCTTCAGTTATTTATGCTTAATCAGAATACGATAGGTAGAATTAGTTGTTTATGCTCAGTGGGCTGCTTGACGTCCATTTCAAGTATCTTTGGTGGTCTTCCAAATTTTAAAGCCAGTTCTAAATTTTGGTTGGAAACTAATGCTTTGTTACAAACTAGTTTTAACATGACGTTTTACTGAAGCTGGTAGAAGTATGCAGACGTCATAATGCTTCTGCCTACCTAAGTTTAAACTAAACTGTATATTTAGCTATGGATTCTGGCCACTGCTTTTTGTTTCAACACATTTTTGGCTATTTGTTCCTAATACATATGCTCTTGGATTAGGGATGGTGTGAGTGAATCACAATTCAATCAAGTTTTGAACATTGAACTGGACCAGATAATTGAGGTTTATTCAATATCCTTTGTTGTGTGCATTTCACCGCTATCTTTAATGAAGTTTAATTGACAAAGCATCATTTAAATTTGCAGGCCTGCAAGTTTCTTGATGAGACTTGGAACCCCAAATTTGTTCTCATTGTTGCGCAGAAAAACCACCACACCAAATTCTTCCAGAATGGATCTCCTGATAATGTTCCACCAGGTGAAACTCTTCATTGTTTCTTCCGTATTTGAATTGACCTGACATTTGGTGCTTTCTCCCATTTCCAGGTACTGTCATTGACAGCAAAGTTTGCCATCCACGGAACAATGATTTCTATCTCTGTGCACATGCCGGAATGATTGTGAGTAATCTTCATCATTTCCTGGTGCTGCAAATTTTATTATAATTTATTGGCTTTGAAATTAGTGTACATTATAATTCAAATTTATCTTGATTTCTTTTATTTTGTTTTCATGTTTTCTAATTCTGAACGTTAAATCTAACAAATAATTGTCAAGACTGATTTCTATGCTTGCTTAATTATCAGGGAACTACAAGGCCTACACACTACCATGTCCTATTAGATGAGGTTGGATTTTCTTCAGATGATCTTCAAGAACTTGTTCATTCTCTGTCGTATGTGTAAGTATTCTCTGTAGTAGGAGTTCATCAAAACACTCCTCCATTCTGTTGATGATGAGTCTTATCTCTTTTTAGCAATTTTCTCTGAGTTAGTCATCATTTTTGCAGGTACCAAAGAAGCACAACTGCCATTTCAGTGGGTAAGTCGAATATTTGGTCATGCTCTGGTCTTAATATTTGTTTGATCCCACATCTGATATATATGTGTATGTATATTCTTGTTCTACGCAGTTGCTCCAATATGCTATGCCCACCATGCTGCTAGTCAGGTGGGACAGTTCATGAAGTTTGAAGAGACTTCTGAGACATCCTCTGGCCATGGTGGTATGACATCTGCTGGACCAGTCCCCGTCCCTCAGCTGCCCAAATTGAAGGATAATGTGTGCAATTCCATGTTTTTTTGTTGAGCCTCGTCATTTCCATCCTTGTCATTGAACATAGTTTTCAGCTCGGAAGTCTCTGGTTACCAGTATTAGCTTTTCGTAGTTTAAATTGTTGGTGACACCTCCCCTTTGCTCAGTGTCGTTTTGGATAATGCTCTTTTGCCTGTAAGTAAGTTTAAGCGCTGATAAGCAAGGGTTACTTCAAACATAAGCTGGTTTAGTTGTTTGTGCATGTGGGTTGTTTTGCTAGTTTCAGAGATTTACGGGCTTACTCTATATACAAAGACAAGGGAGGTCGATTCCTTGCAATGTTCTTCATGATTTAAGTTGCACTCTTGGATTAACCCATGCCTTATGGAGAATATCAATCTTTTTTCGTATTCGAGTCATTTTCCTCTCTCTTAGTTAGAGATTAACATGAAAAATTTGACAATTAGCATATCAAGCTGGTTGTTTAGCTTAGTTAAATGCGGTAAATGCGGAATAAGCTGGTCTCGATTGGATGTTTGTTAATACGCCTATTTTTATTATGTTAATAATGTCATATTAGCCAGAAAAAAAAAGAGAGGACAAAGCAGCTGATTTATTCTGCAAATATGAGTGAGGGCAGTTCATTGGAGAAAGAAGCAAGATGCTGTAAGAGCAAATAGCAACGGTAGCAGCTTATGAAGGTAGGGCTTTGAGGATGACGAATCATGGCTTGTTTGGGGCATTTCTTGGTCGTCAAGTGGTGCATTTACGGCAGTAATTGCAAGTTTCATGCCCTTAGAGCAATAGCCACGGCCATCAATGAAATAGTATGGCCTTGCATCTGTGAGATTGAAAACGTCCCTCCCTCCCCTTGTAATGTTGGTTATGAAGTCCTCCGCCATGCAGCTGCCGTAGTTTGTCTGGTTCACCTCGTATACACTGTACTTGTGTATGTCGAATCCAAAATCTGCTTCACAAGTTTGATATTTTAGTTGGTAAATGATATTGGACAAGGTCAAAAGCATAGGAAGAAATAGACTATACTTACAGAGCCAGTCTCCTACATAGAATCTTTCATGGCTAGCCCATTCGGTATAGTTGGAACCAGGCAGCCAGGTGTACTTTCCTCCTCCAACCCTGTGCAGAACTGGCTCCCTGCATTCCCCAATCACTACCATCAACAAAAAGACCCATCTCCTCAAAGCCTCCATTTCCGTTTTGGAGTGTTCAACAAGCAACAGTGTTACAACAACCAGTACTTAGCTTTGAATGCCATTACCAATATATACAGCATGAAAAGGTCCTTGAACAACTCATGTTACTGTGCCTGTGATCAGATCACCACTATCGCATGCACTTCTCTCCCACTTAGTTTAGCAAATGCCATTCTCATGCATACCTTCTGTATCCAGTAACTGGCTAGTTCGTTACTTATCAAGTCAAATGAAGCCAAGGATTGATAAAGAGTTCCAAGTTTAGTACATTTCTATTAATTATATAATCTTCTTTTTTTTAAAAAATAATTTAAAGGTCATGAGATTGACATATCTATATTAAATATCTAAGGATTATATTTAGATTACAATTTATTTCATATCTAGAAATCGAATCAAAATAATATTTTAGTATCTTATATTTTAGCAGGATTTCTAGTGAGTGTTGTTTTTATTTCTCACATTGAATTCTTGATTTTTTTACGCCAAAAAATGAAAATTAATGCATTTAAGAGCAAGTACGAATTCACATTGGAGGTAAACGGGAGCACTTGCTTTCATTGCCTCCAAAAAATTTCATATAAAAATTATTATTTTAAGTTGTGTTATGATAAAAAATAAAATTTTGCCTCCATTTAAATAAATTTTTAGATCTGTCCCAGAGAGAAATTTATGTTTGTATGTAATATTTTTTTATAAAAATGGGAGATTAATTCTGAGGACCCAGCTTCAAATTGGGCTTAAGCCCATGTCACCCAGTTAACAGACAAAGCTGCTAATGCCATCTCTGTTAACCAACCCCTACTAGGGTTTTTGCACGGTAAAATCTCAAGAAGATTGTTCTCTTTATGAGCGACATAAGAAGAAGGACAAAAGTTTCTATTTTCACTCCCCAAATTCCTACTTTCAGACCATCAAAGCGACAACTTACCGCAATACTCCAAACACCCAACTACTTTTGCTATTGTCACTCTCCTTTTATTAACTAATGTCTAAAGATGCTAAATACGCTTGTTCGGCTCTCACTTTACTGGCGTCTCCAAGCTGTTAGTCTCTGTGTGTCCGTCTCTCTCTTGGGTTCGAGTATGATTTTCCCAAATCTCTGTTTCTAGTTCTGCAAACCCCATAAATCCACTTCATTTACTGGTTAATAGTTTTAACTGCTCTCAGTGTTTGGTCTGTCCTTTTAAGGCATACTCGCCAAGTACTGAGCTTTGGATTCTGATTCTCTCTCTCTTCTCCCCTCTCTCTGCATATATACGACTTCGCCACTTGCTGTGTACTTGGGTCTCTTTCCATTGAAGTGGGTATCAGAAAGTTCGATACTTTCGGTGGTATCTTGAATAAGGTCCCGGGACCGTTTAGTTGATCGGGGGCTGTAATAGTGTTTTTTGGTCTCTGGGGAGGTCGTGATCGGGTTTTTCGTTATGGCAATGGCGGAAAATGAAGCTGATGATGATCAAAAGGAGGTAAGTAGTGGGCCCAAGTCTCCTTGGAAGGCTACGGTGTTGGCCGACACTTCGGTGATGGGCAGCGAGGCCGAGTCTTGGCCGCCGCTTGCTGACTTTCATCAACAGCGCTCTAAAAATAATGATTCAGCCGCAAAACCGCCGTATGCCGTTGCCGGAGATGGTATTGGGACTGCGTCACCTCCGCCACCTTCGTCAGAGGTAGGCAAACTTTCTGTTTCGGTAATGATTTTAGAATGATCGTGTAACTTGTGTCATGGTTTATCGGTGAGTAATACGTTGTTGTTGCATATGTACATTGTTAAATGTTGATCAGTTATGGGATTACCCATCTAAATGTGCAACGACAAGGTCCTTATGGAGGTCGATTGGTTTATGGTGTCAGGCTGATTTCTTTTTTCTTTTCCCTAATATCTTGACCTTTAACTTTTGTGAACGGTTGTACTATTTGGACATGGTGTTTCAGATCCGAAATATTTCATATGATCTTTTTTGGGAGTCAATAGGAGTAAGATCAGTATTACGGGTGCTACAACTGAAGTTGTTCTTGAAATGCCAAAAGTTAAAGGACTTAATAAGTTTTTGCATGCTGTTCTCGAAAGGGAATTCTTCTACTTCCTTCTTCACCAAACTAACGAAAATTTTAAGGAGGCACCAGTTTTATAATATTTTGATGTATCAAAAATATAATAAAGCCTTCTCTAGAGAGAGAATATTGTATATGCCTTTTCTGTCTGCCATTATTCCACAAATACACGTTCTGTATTGGATAAAATGAAATGATATAGAGAGTAGTAGTTTTATGAGACTTTCGTAACTTGACTTAGGTCTTTGTGCTCGTGACATGTTTTTGTTACTGTTATGAATTGAATCAAACAAAATTATCTGAAATCTTCCATGGTGCATATCTTTAGAAACATTTTGAATGCTCTCAGACTCACTTCCCTGCTATTCTGATTTTGAAGTGGTTGCTTGCCTAACACTATTGTACTTATTTTTGTTATACAAGTGTGCTCCTATATAACTATCATAAAAATTGTTGCATATTTTGGCATGAGGTTTTCCACACATTAAGCTATTAGGAAACACATCAGTTTGGTAAAAGTATAGAGGGACACCCATTCCTGTGCAAATCATATTTACCAACTTGTAAGGTGTCTTTAGGAGGGCTGACTATGCTTTGGTATCATGCAAACAATTGCACTAAGTTTCACAAAGCGGTGTCTTCAAGTTTGATGATCAGTGGTTCCTCTTTTGTGATATTTTAATTCAATGGTTCCTCATTTGTGATATCCTTTAATTAGAATATAGTTATGCACAATTTGTTTTCTTTCTGCTAAGTTATTTGCATTGTCCAGGGATCAGTAGCACAGCAAAAGTCGCATGGTTCTGGAAATCCTAATTTTCCGCATAGATATTCATCAAGGCATCAAAAATCAGGCTCTAAACGCAACCCAAATGGCGCACCTCCATTTCCCGTACCCTTACCTTACGTTCAACCCTACATGCAACCTGTTTTTCCTGCTGTTGTACCTACTCCTTATATTCCCTTTTCTGGATATGCTTACCCTCCTGGTCCTCCTCCTTTTCCTAGTGCTGAAACACAGTGGGTAAAGAGTGGGGCTGAGACATCGCCGGCACAGCCTTTTGTTCCACCCGGTAATTTTCAGCCTCCGTTAAGAGGTGATGGCAATGCTTATGTTGTAGATATTTCAAATAGAAGACCTAATGTCGGAGAATCAGGTGATCACTTGAACCATACATGGCATCATGAAAGACCCCTAGTTCCCGGTGAACCTATCCCGTTGCAACAGGGTATGGGGCCGAGGACTTTTGTTAGGCATCCATTCTTTGCACCAGCTCCAGGTTTTGTGGTTGGTACAACCTACAACGGTAATCTTTTTTTTTAATAGTTTCAATGCCCTGTAATTAAGTTAAATAAGAATAAATAACTGCCAATTTTTAACTTTGCATGCCTTTGCTTCAATCATCTGTTTATTTTTCTTTTGTTGTAAGATTGTTTGAGATTCTTACCAGTTGAAATGCTGTGAACACTTGATACTGTCCATTATTAATGTTGTGTGTATATGTTTCTTACAGGACCACCTATATACTATTTTCCTGTTCCCCCTCCTGGTCCTTTCAGGGGACCTCAACCATCACGGTTTTACCCTTTGAATCCAGGGACACATGTACTTCCTCAAGAGATGCAAGCTTTAAAGGATAACATAGTAAGACAAATAGAATATTACTTCAGGTAGGTAATCTCAAAGAACAGTTGGTTATGTGCTATACTATTCGTTTTCTTTTCCTCTCTCTCCTCCCTGTCTTTCTTTCTGTCTCACACACATAGGCACATACAGAATGAGGTTTGTTCTGACATAGTGATATTGCAAATGCCATTATCACTGCCGTGCTCTTTTTTTCAATCTATTATTAGTGTTGGATATATTTTTGTTTCATAATTTGTCTCTGCTTATCATCCTCCATATTTAGGAAGTTAGCTTGCTAAGACCTGATAGCAATCAAGTCAAATGACATCTGCTAGATGGGCGCTGAAAATCCGTTACCTTAAATTGGGAATCTGACGATGTGGGCAGCAATACTTTGAACTAGGAAATGAGTGTCCTATGAGTTCTTTTTTTGAATCTTAATTGATCCTGACGAGTGGGGAAATATGATAATAGGACTCTTATGAAACTTCGCTGAAAGAAACGATTTTTCAATGTTGTTGTACAATCGTTGGTAACTTCCTATCATTTTGTGGCAGTGATGAAAATCTGCAAACGGACCACTACCTAATATCCCTGATGGATGGCCAAGGATGGGTTCCAATATCAAGAATTGCTGACTTCAAAAGGGTAAGTGTTGTATTGCAGCTTATCTCATGCTTGATTATTGAAACTATATAAATGCTAGTACTTGGGCTCTCTTTGCCATTCTGATGCATGTTGTTTAATATGAGTTTGTCTACTCACTCTTTCTTGCAAATCTTTTTATATTTTATTTAACTATGCCATTCCTCAGTTTTCTACCTCAAAAGTTCTTGTTTTCAATTTGCCTCTTACTTGCAGCAAGTTTATCTTGTTGTACTAGCAAAACTCATGGATCTAATGTTTCATCTTACAGGTTAAAAAGATGACAACAGATATATCATTTATCCTTTATGCACTACAAAGTTCTAGTGCAGTGGAAGTGCAGGTTTGATATCTTGGGTTTAAGGTCCTTAATTTGATCATAAGATGATTGAGACAGAGCCCAAACTTTTTGATAGTATTGCGCTAATACTGCCTATGCTTTCTGTTCTTTTCTTAGTCAACATGTTGAGATAATGCAGATGCTTTTCATCTAAAATTAATCTTTCTCCTTGAACATAATTTTCAAGCAGATGTGCTTTCCTTAAAAGTATTATAAATGTTAAACTGCATCGTTTTCAAGATGAGTTGAAATCTTTTTTCTGTTCCCTCCTTTGGATTAGTTACAAAAGTAGATATCCACTTCTGTTCCCTATTTCAGATAGTTTTGAAGAAATGGAAGAAATATTTATAGAATATAACACTTTATTCATAGTTTTACATCAAGCCAATTATATATTCCTTTGAAGCCTAAGAAATGATCATGTTAGGTATTGGACAATTTATAGGACCTTTTTCTTCCCCTTATGAGACTGACTATGATATTTAACTCTAATTGCAGGTTATTTACTTGGTGTATTCAAATTTGTCATGCTTTTTCTTTTTTGTTTCCAATAGCTTTTTCTACATTCCTTGGGTTGCTGTATTGATAGGGTGACAAGATAAGGAAACGTGAAGACTGGCGAAAGTGGATCCCAATGTCTGCTGAACATGCGTCATCTGAGGATAAGACTTCTGTGGACCAAATTGTTGAGAAGACTAGTAAAGATAATACACGGGATCCCATCGAAGAAAATTCTGAAGTTCCATCATGTGCTGATTTGGATGGGCAGAGATTACCAAATGGTGATATTTCAGATACCTTACAAGATGGTAAAACCGAAGATGAAGGTGAAAAGCAAGCAGCTGGTGATGGACATGCAGATTCAAGTGAAAATTGTACTTCTGAGTTAAGCATGATCTCAAATCTTGGGCTGAGCTACTGTAGTCACCAGCTAGACCATCCAGAAGTTGGGGAGCCAACAATTTGCAACAATTATGTAAATGAAGGGTTGGTACAATCATCAAGTGTGTCCGCAAAGAATCTTGATCCTTTTTCCAGTGATTTTGGAAATACCTTTATGCTTGATGAGGAGCTGGAGCTTGAGCAGAAGATAATGAAGAATGATGATCATTATCAAGAGAGAAGGTACTCATATTCATATTCTTGTTTGGATCTGCATTATATATATTCACATTATATATATATTCACATTATAACCATACTTGGTAACTTAATTTTGCCAAGTATTTGTTACAAGTTATCTTCTAATGAATGTTCTAAAGTTTAAGGTAAAATTCGGAAATGCATATAGGGATTTCTGTGATTTCATCACAAATGCGAGATTTTTAGATTTATAGCATTTTAAGTTGTGGAACATTGGAGTAATTTAAGCTCTTCTTAGATAAGAGAAGAACACAGGATATTTATGCTGAAATGCAATCTTTTTAAAATTTGGGAAACTAGAAATCTTTGTAAACTCTTCTCAGTTTTTCATAAAATTTATGACATATTTGTAAAATAATTCAAAGATGCTTTCCACAGTTTCCTTTTCGAATTGTACTTTCCATTTTGATGTATATTCAATTTATATGATATTAGTAATTGTAACCTTATTACATTGCTTAAAAGGGAAAATTAGTTTCAACTTACAATAAATAAGAATAGTTTCATTTTCTTTCCAAGTTTTTTAAGAAGAAAAAAAATAAGGAATGTAAAAGAAAACTTGTAGTAGGAAACATAAATTCTTTCTACAACTGCATAAGCAATTAGGTGTTCTAAATTGGGAATAAGTATTTAATCTTGCTGGGAAGTTTTGTATTTACTGTTCTTCACAAATATATTCTTGAAGGCAAAGTTGGAAGTTAGAGGCCACTGTCAATATGTAAATGATTAGTTATTCTTTGAGGAGAGGCAAACAATGGATTAATAGATTCCACGAAAGCTATGATATTGAAGGTGCAGCTTAGTGTAAAGTTTAGCGAGGACATTGGGAGGGATAGAGGCTAATTCAAGGAAGATACTGTTTCTATTCACAAATAAACAGTTAACTCAAACTCTCTTTCTCTGTGTTGTCATGATGTACCATATTCATCATTCCCTTAGTCTGCGGCATATTCTAATTGGTGATTTTGAAGGTCACTGCTGTACATCCTACCATACAATCTGCCCCTCATGATTGTGAGGGAACCTAACATTTCTTTGCATGATGATTGTTCTTCTGCTAAGGATTTCTCTGAGAGGCAAGATCAACCAATTCTCTCTTCATTTACATGCCATATGGCACTTTGAATTCCTAAAAACCTTGTGTCGGAGTTCTCTCAATTTCAGGAAATGAGAAAAATCATCTAAAAGTCAATGATGCTTGAAAACTAATGAACTAACATAAACCTACAAACTTCTTTTGAAAGACCGATATTGGTATAAACTGTTTTATGAGATATCTCATCGTAAAGGCATTGATACATTGCCGAAATAACCGTTTGATCAAAATTTTTACATTGTTAGTGTGTATTGTACTGGATCTTATACTAATTATGATAAAATATGTTTTGACTTTTCTTTTGTGGATATGCTATTCATTAGCTTCTAATGGTCATGATTCTTTACTCATTGGTTCAACTCTTAGCCTCATTCCTTCTATTCAATGATACGATTTAGGAGGTCTAATTCTTATATGACACAAATTTAGACATGCGCAGTCAAATTTCTCATGGTATTTTAATGTCAACAAAATATTAATTTTCTTTCTTCCACTGAATTTGAGTAATTTTTTAGGTTAATTAGTATTATTCTCATCACAATCTTGCTAAACTTTGAATATATTTGTACGACTTTGCACCTATCACAATATATTCTATAAACAAATGTTTTCCTGAGCATTACATTTGTTACTTCTAACCGTACTCTTATGTCAAGTTTTCACACCTTAATGATTGTGATTTAATAAATGTGATTCTTGTATAAGTTATTTTGCTTTTGTGATATATACTTAGGCTAATGTTTAACAACAATTTATAAAATAGGGTGTCTTCGATAATGGATTTTGTATCTGGGGAAATGTTACCTCATCATTTCTTTCTTAAATGCATAATACCAAAGTTAGTGCTTCTAATTCTTACATTATGACATGCTGCGTGTGTATCACCTGTATTTAATTGCTCTAATCTATATATGTTCCCAGACATGATGATGAAGAAGATGAGATGGTTGTCAATGATCAAGATGTGCAGAGGCTTGTGATTGTAACCCAGGTATAATTGTTTGCCAGAATTTTTTATACTTGTAAAAGAGTATGCTGAATTTAATGTTAACTTATACTCTTTTCGTGGGTATGCATATACCATGGCATTTCAATGTGAAGTGATAACTTGGATGATGCTATACTTCATTGGTTTAACTTGGTCAAATGTATCTCTATTGCTTGCTGTTATAGCCCTTATATTGTCTGCCATACTTCTCAATGTTCTTAAGAATCTAGAGCTTTTCAGATATTCAATTGATAAAGCAATTTACGTGTTTCAGTTATAGACTGTAGATCTGAAGCAACAAGAATGCTTTATCGTGTCTTCGATGAGACCAGTGCTTTACATATGGAATATCACCTAATTTTATACAAGAATATCAAGACTTTGAAATCATAAGTGATTCCCATCTCAAGGTTGACTTTTTTCTCTAGCAATTGATGCAGGAACTTCCTCCATTATCTGGGTAATTCTCAGATGGAAATTCACTTTGATAAGTTTGGAAATATATGCTCTTCTTAGAAGTTTATAGAGGCCCGTGTTACCCATCTTAATATTGCAGTGTAACAAAACATGATGATTTTATTTTTGGATGCTATCTTTACTATTTAGAATATTCCCCTTGAGCTTCTAATCTGCGTAAGATTTTACTTTACCAAGTTGGAAGTATTCTTCATGAAAGTTTGCCCCCTTTTTCCATCAAAATACCAGTTGAATCAATTGAACTTGCAAAAAAGAAAGTCATAATAAAAACATGTTTAATAGTAATATCTCCTTAGAACTGCCTAAAAGGTTTCATCCCATGGTATAGACTAAGTTTTTCAATCCACTTTAGTAATGATGCTTGGGAATTAAACAGTTGCTTCCATTCTTTATACTTCAAGGAAATTGGTTGCTTTTCCATTGCTATTCTTTTCATTATAACTGTGCATGCATCTCTGCATAGGATTTAATTTTTATTCATGTTGCCATATGATCAATGCTTGTGTATTTGAATGGACTATGGTTTATTGACATTTTTGTCACATTGCATCTTTGGTATGCAGAACACCATAGTGAGCGAAGGATCAAACTTGGGTGGTAAAGATTCAAAATCCATATCAAATGAACTTGCTCATGCAATAAATGATGGCCTCTATTTTTATGAACAGGTTGAATATTGTACTCTAATACTTCTATACTGGTTTTATAGTTGCAATTGCTACTGTTTTCATTTATAGTCCTTTAGCTGTATAAAATTTTCTGAAGCACTTCCAAATCTCAGGAACTGAAAACTAAGCAGTCAAACTCTCGGAAGCATAATTCTAGCTATGATAACAAAGATGGAACCCCAAGACCTGCCTGCAGTGGTTCAGGAGTCTCAGGTTTGAAGGCCAGTGAAAGTTCTGAAGCTGGTGGCCGTGAAGAATCTGGAAGCTTGAATAATCTGAGGAAACAAAGTAAAGGTTTCCCCAAGCATCATACATCCCACAAGCAGCGATTCTTTTCCAGCAATTATCGAAATCATGGCACTGGTCGCAGTTCTTTTGGGCTTATATCAGAAAGTCCACCGAGTAATTCAGTGGGATTTTTCTTTAGTTCTACACCTCCTGAAAATCATGGGTCAGTGCAAAATAATTTTTACTGATTTTGAGTTTTTGACCAAAGTTATGTACATTATGCTCTCTCTTTTTCTAGAATTTCCTTTTTTGAGGGACCAGAATTTCAGTATTTACTGATTTTATAAAAATTGACGACACTCCAATTTTGACTCCTTTTGAGGGGACTTTAACTGAGACTACTGTACTTGGGGGAGCGGGACGGGGAATGTGCTACATAACTACAAAGCTTATTGGGGTTTGACTTGCTCTTTAATTCACTAAACTAGTATGCTTCTGATTACAGCACCAGGTGTTCAAAGTTGAGTGGTTCACCACATGGTGTGTCAGGCAGTAGTCCACCCGTGGGTTCCATGCCCAAGTCCTTTCCACCATTTCACCATCCTAGCCATCAGCTTTTAGAGGAAAATGGCTTCAAACAGCAGAAGTAAGGGGTTTGTTGGTGAATAACTATGTATGTATAGTGTGTGCGCCCGTGCATGCAGATTTTTTACGGGAGAGATGGGGGTGTTTGATCTTTGTTGGTCTTTCTTTTAGGTACCTGAAATATCATAAGCGGTGTCTTAGTGACAGAAAGAAGATGGGAATTGGTTGCAGTGAGGTGTATTTCTGAACTTCCTTTGTTAATAATAGTACTAGTGAAACTATGATATTAATCCCTATCCATTTGTTAAATTTCTTAAAGTTGGTTTTGCTATGGCTTGTGATTTCTTCATATTGTTTGATTTGACTTACCTGTCCATGCAGGAAATGAATACATTGTATAGGTTTTGGTGTTATTTCCTCAGAAATATCTTTGTCCCTTCTATGTATAATGAGTTCCGAAAATTGGCCTCGGAAGATGCATCTGCTAACTACAATTATGGGATAGAGTGCCTCTTTAGGTTCTATAGGTATTGCTGATAAGTTTATGCCTCTTGTCTTCTTTAAGATAGCTGTCACAAATTTTTCTCTTTTTTTGACAATTATGTTTAGTTCCAATTGTTTGGGCTGTTTATGTGAAACTCAAATGGTTTATATGATTTAAACTGTCTCCATTTTCAGTTATGGTCTGGAGAAAAAGTTCAGGGAGGATTTATATAAGGACTTTGAAGAGCTCACCCTTGACTTCTATCGAAAAGGCAATATTTATGGCCTTGAAAAGTATTGGTAACACTTGAAACCTTCTCAATGTTCTTTAGGATGCATTTTATTTCTTAATGCAAACATTTGTGAAAAAAGCTTTTGAATTTCTTTCTTGGTAATGGAGTGTAAAAACATTTTTACCTGATGCATTAATATATCTTATAGTACATGTTCAGAAAGCGGTTACAGATAGTTATTGTGCAACTAGATCTGGGAGGATGAATATTCATATTCAAACTTTTGTTGATTGGTCTACTGATTGTTTGTTTTATGTGATCATTGAATAGGAGATAGCAAACAATGATGTTTTGCAAGTGATTTCTTATCAATTATGCAGTTGAAGTTCTGAGCTTCAACTATGTCGAACAGCTGGACTCTCTATAAACAGGTTTAGATGTACATAATGCAGGTTGCCTGTACTAGGTTCTCAGCTGCTATGGTTTAGTGATTTGTGTTTTGGAGCTAAACATGGTATAATACTTTGATGCTAGTGATTTCCAAAAAGATGGCTTCTGACGTCTTATGTTCTCATTTCTCAAATCAACATGCTGATACTGATACTATGTGACACGTCAAAATTCCTTATCTGATCACAGCAAATATGTTGAACCACTAAGAGTTAGTAAACATGTCCCTTGAGGGCAAAGCGTATATCTTCAAGGGAGAGGGCTTACCATAGTCTGTTATTTGTCATTGCTTTTGTAATTAGTTTCTCCTTTGTGTGTTAGGGCCTTTCACCATTTCCGTAAGCAGCATGGCCATGGAGAACCGCTAAAGAAACACCCAGAACTGGATAGATTGCTCAGAGAAGAATATCGAACACTGGAGGACTTCCCCACCAAGAACAAATCAAAGAAAGATGAGTGTCATTAGCTGGAAATTTGCCCTTTTTTTTGGTCTTTGTGACATTCCCTCAAATTTTGAAAGCGAGTTCTAACAAAGAGATGGAGCTAATGGGCTGTATATGATATAATGAGTGAGAGTTTGTCGTGTTTATATACATTGTACATTGGGGAAACACTAGCATCTCTTCTCTGAGGGCTACTGCTTACTACCGAGGTTTTTATTTATACTATTTTGGAGTTGTCTGCAGGCATTTGAGAGGTGCCATTGCTTTTTCCTTCCGAAAATCCCCCAGTTTTGTACAGAAGAAACAACAACAGAAGAATGTTGTACTTACCTTGTGAAATTGAACAAATAATAGATTCATTTTTTGGTTTTTTGTCTGATTGTTTTTTCATTGAAACCCTGCCTGAGTATTTACCGTGTTTTGTTGGTGGCCTATGAACTGTTCTTGATAAACCAAACCAATTAGATTCGTTCAAGACTTCCACAGTGGAATTGAAGCTAAGCGGAGATTGTGAAATTGTGTTCTTAGGCATCCAAACAAGTTGTCACTAGCAGTTCATTCGCATATAAACTATATGATAAACTAATCATCTGTATTTCAAATGCCAAGTCCGATGGAAGTTTTCTGGTATTAATCACTATGAATTTTCTTAAAATATTAAAAATACAGTAGACAGGGTTTGCATACAAAAACAATGCTAATTCAACTGTTGCTTGTTTGCCGTGAAAGGCGAGTAAGAAGTAACAGTTAAAAACTCAACTCCTGCGTCATAAACAACGCGGTAAAACTCGCCTAGACGGGCCATTTTTTTATTTGAAGGTATTAGAACTGAGTGACTTCGACCCCTAAAGTGCTCCTTTACTCTCACTTCTTCGAATTTCAGCTGATCGTTGCTGCATTGCGATTCAGTGTTGAATTGATCAATTGACCATGGGTTCAGGTACCGCGATTGCGTTGCTTCTGTTTTTTTTTTTTTCCTTTTTTATAATTTTCCTTTCAGTTTGTTCGTCTAAATAATCAGTAATCGGTAATCGCCAAAGAGCTAAGGAAACCCTTAAAAGGGTTTTAGAATTTGTTTGGTGATATCGGGATTTGATATGGGAATTTTATTTCTTTGAATCCTACGTTAGACAATGGGGTTTTGGCATTTGATAGACAAGTAACAGGGGAGTTTTTGCAGAAGCGGACATGGAGGATTATGGGTTCGAGTACTCCGATGAGGAGCCTGAGGAAAAGAACATTGTCATTGAGAACCAATATTACAATTCCAAAGGTTATTCTTGTTCTTCCACTCTTTTTTTTTTTCAAAATTTCTTGCGTGTGTTCCAATCTTCAATGTTCTACCTTTCCTATCCCGTAGATTTCCAACTTGTAACAAACAATGTGAAAAGGGGAAACTTTTTAATTGATTTCATCAAGAAGTAAAAATGGTGGCTTTTTGCATAGTAGTGAGTCACGGAAGTTTGAAATGGTTTTCTCAAGTTGCTCCAGCTAAGCTCCTCTTTAGTTTGGTTTTAGCTGTTAAGACTCTTTCTTTTTAGGTCCAGTGTTATTTATATTTATTGCGTGTGTTTATTCAGTTCTTTTAAGGGTTCTTTGTTTCTACACTCAATTTCATTCTTTACCTGTTTTACTTATGTTTCATTTATGGGTTTTTCTTGGGTGGAAAGGGTTAGTTGAAACCGATCCTGAAGGAGCACTTTCAGGTTTTGCCAAAGTAGTTAGCATGGAACAAGAGAAAGCAGAGTGGTAAGCAAGACATGTTCCATACTTGATTGTTGATGAGGTAATATGGTGTTATATACTCTAGCGTAGGATATACTCATGGGTTGAGACACGAGAAAAGCCACCTATTTTTCTTTGGCCGTGGTCTCCCCTTCTTCTGTGGCCCTGTTTAGTTTGAGGGTTAATAATGAAATAGAATGGAACGTAATACCCTTCTATCGTTCGTTTGAAGGTTTTATAATAAAATAGAATGGACTGGGATGGAAGCGGAGGGTTTCATCTTACGTTCCATTCCATTCTAAACAGTGAAAATAAGAAACCTCCGATTTGGAAAGTTTAGAGTGGAACGTAACCTAGTAAATACATACTATCTAATATACCCTTAATAATTCTTCTTAATATCAACTCTGACCAAATCATAACATTAATATATCAAATAGAATATAGTAATATTTAATATAATAAATTTTATTAAATAATTAATAATAATATTTTCATAT
>JANZLD010000236.1:8662131-8675572 GCA_026413575.1 Erythroxylum carthagenense
TATTATTATTATTATTATTATTATTATTATTATTATTATTATTATTATATTATTAAGTACAGAGAGTGGCAAGTTGTGTTCTATAGAGAGAGCTCCGAGTCACCTTCTGCATCTCCACAGCCAATAGAGAGAGCTCCGAGGCACCTTCTGCATCTCCAAAGCTGTAGTATCAGCTCGGCGGTGAAAGTTGCAGTACAGTTTTGCCACTACCAGTCCATCGGGTAAAAGCTATATATAGAAATATATTGTGGCCTTTATTGTCTTAGTACTGTATCTAGGGCACGAGGCAGCTCACAACGACCGACATTCAGGTGCACAATTTTTACCTTTTGTTTCCTTAAATTCCTATTTGCGTTTGTTGTATGTGTCTATGGTCTTTTCACATTAGTCTACTGTTTATAGCCATATAGTTGCTTGTGTGTGATGGCCTCCCAGTATGATCTCTTCTATCTGGAGTAGTGTTGTGTACGCCCGTGGTATACTTCTGGGTTGTTTTTTAGGCCACAAGCAAGTTCCCTTTTTTACTCACCGGATCATTGTACATAACGTCTGACTTCGCCGATGCACAAGTTAGTTTGAGATCTTCTTCTCTGCATGTAGCACTTATCAGCTTGACCAAGCCAGTTGTTTCGGACGGGAAGGCTTGGCGACCTACACACCTTTCGATAAACTATTATTCATTTTCGTAGAATATTTGGCACACATCCTCTAGTTCGCTTCCTTGAGCCTTCTGGTACCGTCGGCAAACCTGATGCTTCAACTGAGAAAAGACGCTTCCTTGATACCTCCTGTTAAAGCCTTGTTCTTTAAATTCTCTTCTCGGAGCTTCACTCCTTTTCTTTGGCTTGCCTCACTATTTCCTTTTTGCCTTCCTTTTCAAACGCAACTGTAGTTTCTTAGTGCTTTAGAAAATTTTTGCTCCTTTTTTTTGGTTGGCTATTTACTATTATTAAAATTGTTTTCCAAAAATTTTTTATTTTTATTTCTTTTAATACACTTTAAGTATTTATGGAATTTTCTAGTATTTAGTTTTTGTTGCATTACTAATTTTATTACTAGTATTATTATTACATTATTCCTTTTTAAATTAGTGTTAGTTTTATTATTATTGCTTCTGTTCTTCTGCATCATTTTTTTACCTGTCACATCTGCATGTAGATCTACCGAGAAATAGCCTCTCTACTATATAGGGGTAAAGCTGCGTACTATAAGGCCTCCCTAGATCCCGCCTCACTGCGGGATTTCAGACCGAGTGTGATGATGATGATGATGATGATGATGATGATGTTGTTTGGGAGGGATGTAAGAGTTCATAAGATAATATAGTGAATTGTTATTTGAAAGAATGATTAATAATGTAATATAGTAAAATGTTGTTTATCATTTTACATTTCATCATAAACCCCCCAAATCAGAGATTTCTCATTTTTACTGTTTAGGATAAAATGAGATGTAATATGAAACTCTCCACTTCCATCTCATTCTATTCAATTCTATTATAAACCTTCATCTTAAACAATAGAATAATATTATATTCTATTCAATTCCATTAATAAACTCCCAATCAAACATAGTCGTAGAGATTGTATTGACTGAATATGCTTCTGTATTTATTGAACGAAAGGGTTTACCACTTTATAGCCTAAAAGAAGGAACATAACTAATCAATGTGTGACCATATCGATATAACAGCCTGTAAAGAGATATAATTGAAGAACTTATCCAAGATATATTAAGGTAACGAGTGATTTAACAAAGCAACAACTCCTTCACATCCCTATAGTGGTGTTGTTAAAGAAGGATAGTCCTTAATGCCTATGTGTTGACTACAGTGAGCAGTTCTTACCTTAGGCAGGGACAGGAAGGACACTTACTCAAGGACCACCCTCATAAGGGACCCATTCTCAATGTAGCATTCCAGCATCCTATTTAAGTATTCCATTCGATCATTGAAGGTCATTAAATTATAATTAATGGTTGTTAAAGAAGTGGAAGAGACAATATTGGGTGGCGATAATATTGTTATGAAAGGAATTAAACTTTTCAGCTTCCAAGTTTAACTTTATCTTTCAAAGTTAACGATAACTTCTTGTATTTATAAATTCTTTTAAAGCATTTGGGTATATTTCTTACACTCTAATTTTTGTATTTCTATCAACTTATGAATCTAAAGTACTCCAACTCAAAACTTAGCAGCAAAATTTTTTCATGTTTTGACTTCTAAGCTCTAAGTGATCATTTAAAAGTCAAGGTTTTGATTTTTTTTCTATGTATATTTTAGCTTTCTAAATACTTAAATATTTTATAATTAATTTGTAATTTGTCATTCACGTGGACACTATATTAGCATTTTAAATCAGAGCATTAATGTTATGAGGTTGAAGTCTTTTAGCATTCATATGTATTTAGCATTAACAGAAATGATGTATAAAGAATACTGAGCATTTATATAATTTGATAATATTATATAAGAGAAAATTTTCCACAAATCTAGAATTTGTCTAAATTTATAATTTATACTCATTAACATAGCAAAAATTTTGTATTGTATGATTAGTTAATATTTATTATTATTTCAGGTACACTTGTGGTATTTGAAGTTATATAAAACTATAAGGATAATTAACTAATAATGATTTTTACAATTTCATAATTAAATTCTCCTACCAATAATAATTTCTAAATTAAGAACTTTATACTAAATTAAAAGCATTTATTAGTAGTACTAATATAATTTTTTAGATTTCACATGTACTATTTATTAGTAATAATACCAGGCCTAGAGAGGGGTTTGCGACGTTCATCTGCTTGCTTGCAGCCTTTTTCCTTTTCTGATATGATAGTATCATTAAATCCCTAATTTTATTATATATAAAAATGAAGTTTATTTAATTTACATTTTAGTACTCTCTAGGTTCTTGAATAAACCGCACTAAAAGAATAACCCATTTTGAAAAATATATAATTAAATACCTTAATTCTTGACTTTGTTATTTTAGTTATTGTATTCTAAAAAAAGTATTATTTATTTTTATATTATTATTTAAGTGTCACAAAGTTTATTATCTTTATTTTATTTATATTTAATTGAATTTTCTTAAAATTTTGATAAAATATAATCAAAATTATTTGAAAATTAAATAATATCGCAAATAGTTGATATGATATACTATATCATTTTGTTAATTCTCCTAAAAGAAAAATTTTTATTACTTAAATTTAATAAAATTTAACAAAAATTAAATAATGCCTTAAATAGTTTATATGATATACTAAATTTACCATTATGTTAATTCTTGTAAAAGAATTTTTTTAAGTAAAAAACTACTAACGTTAATTAAGGGGTCGTTTGGTTTCACTTCTATTTTTTGTTGTAGTTTTTAGTTTTAGTTTTAGTTTTAGTTTTCTATTTTCTATTTTTGTTTTTTAATTGAAAAACAAAAATTATGTTTTGTTGAGATTTGTAACATAAACACTGAAAATAAAAACCTGTTTGATTGAGATATAGAAATAAAAAATGCAAATAACAATAAATAGGAAAACTAATAATATAGAAATGCAGAAATAAATAAAAAAACTAGAAACCAGAAACATGAAATGTAGAAATGTAAAAGTCAAAATAAATAAAAAAATGTAGAATAACAAACAATTGGAAATGCAAAAACACACATAAACAATAAATAGGAAAATCTGTAAACTAGGAAAACAAAAAACGTAGAAAAATCAGATTTCGATGAAAAAAGAAAACAATAAAACAAGAAAAAAACATAATATAATTAAAAAAGTTAAATCAATTTCGAGAACTTACCTGGTTAAAAGCCCAATCTTTCACTTTCTACATGGATAGAAAATGAACGTAAGAGATGAATGAGGGATATAAGAGAGAAGAAAAGAACACAGAAGGAGGAAAGAGATAAGAGATGAGTTTGGGATGTAAGAAAAGAGAGAAGAGATAGAGTTTCATTGTGAAGTTTATAAGAGGAGGAAGTAGAAACTAAAATGTGTGAAAACCTATTGCAAATATTAGAAAAACATCTTTTTTACGTTTCTGTAAAGTTATTGTGGTTTTTTTTAATAAAAGAAATGATAACAATATTCAACCAAACAAGTTTTAAGAACTTATTTATGAAAACCACAACAAAATATATAAAAGAAAAATGGAAGCCACAACTACTGAAAATATTTGATTTAATAATTTAGACCTTTATCTAGCAACTTAACAAAACAATATTCAATCATTTTCACAACTTGCAAAATAAGATAATATTTAATTTGACAAACTTAGAATAGTTAATAACTTACAATATAATTTACTCATTTTCCCCCTAAGCATGTTAGTTTCTTATATTTTTAGACATTAGTGTTTCTCTATCATAAAAATTTACTCTTTGTTTATTCATTTTTATATAGGATATTGAATTTGGTTCTTTATTTTTTCCTATGTCACATATATAATATCATTGATATATTTTTGTGATATATTGTCAAGCTATTGGTGTTTTATTGTGTCTGTATACTTTTTTTAGTTCCATGCATGTGCTTTTATTATTTTTCTAGTTTGATTGTGTTATAATTGGTCTATATTATGTTGAGCACTTGTCTGGAAGTGAAGAAAGAAAAAAAAAAAGAAAACAAGTAGAATAGTTAATAGAATTCCAAAAAGGAGCAATTAATAAATTTATTAAAAGAGCATGCTCCTCTAGTGAGAATCATGAGGAATTAGGTAAAGGCAGTTTTGAACATCGTAAAGAAAATTTAAATGATGCAATTCATATTCATAAGGATATTAGTAACTTGAGTGAGCACGATTACGTACTAAACGCATTCACTTTAGAAATTTTAAGGACTAGTTGATGATCCTAGATATTTGGATAATCTTGATAATAAATTAAGGGACATTTTAGTTAAAGGCTTATAAAAGAATTGAATCTTGTGTTTCCTTTAGACAATGCCTCTCAACGTTTTTCATATTCTTATTGTTCTAAAAATTTGAGTCATAGAGAGACTAGCAATAAAAAATGGATGGTTTACTCTAAACATATAGATAAAGTATATTATTTTTGATGTAAGTTGTTCAAATCTAATAGCATACAAAGTGCATTAGCAAATAATGGATTTAGAGATTGGAAGTATCTTAGTGAGAGACTCAAAGAACATATAATAACATTGAGCATATGACTAATATGAGAACTTGGAATGAATTAAGAGTAAGATTGAGTAGAATCAAACAATTGATAAAGATTGACAACAAGAAATTTTAAAGGAGAAAGAAAATTGGAGACAAGTTTTAATATGAATAGTTTCTGTTGTGAAATATCATGCTAAATATAATTTGGCTTTTCGAGGTTCCAATAAGAAACTTTACTAAGATAATAATGGTAATGTTTAGGATTGATTGAGATGATTGCCAAATGTGATGTAATAATGCAAGATTATGTTAGACATATTCAAAATCATGAAATTTATTATTATTATCTTGGTCACAAAATTCAAAGTGAGCTGATTTATCTGTTTTCCCACAGTTTTAGAAGTTCTATCATAAGGATCGTTAAAGATGCGAAATACTTTTCTATTATTCTTGATTGTACTCTAAATTTGACCCGTCAAGAACAAATGATTTTACTAGTACAATGTGTGAATATGTCAATAAAAATAAAAATAGAAGAGTACTTTTTAGAATCCTTGAAGGTAGATGACATATATGAATTGGGACTTTTCAATGAATTATTGAATGTATTTAAGTCTCTTGATTTTAATGTCCATAATGTAAGAATTCAAGGTTATGACAATGGTTCTGATATGAAGGGAAAAAACCAAAGGGTTCAAAAGCAATTACTTGAAATAAATCCGAGAGCATTATATATGTCACGTCCTTGTGATAATCTTAATCTTCCTCTTAATGATAATACATTCTTGTGTTATTGTTTCATTTTTTAGAGTTATACAATGCATATATGTATTATTTTCAAGTTCTTCTAAGAGATAGAAGGTTTTACTTGATAAGAAATCATTGTCTAACACTCGTTGGAAGAGTTGAATAAAAAGTGTTAAAGCTATTAGATTTCAAGCTCCTCAAATCTTGATGGAATTATCTAGTTCTTATGATGATGCCAAGTAAAAGAGTGAAGCGGAAAGTTTGGTTAGTGTACTTAAGATTTTTAAGTTTTTACTTGGTATGGTTATTTGATATGATAGTTTATTCACTATTAACATGATGAGTAAAAAGTTACAGTCTAAATCTATGTGGATTGACGCTACCATAAAGCAATTAGAAGGTGTGATGGTATTTTTTAAAAAATATAGAGATGAAGGGCTTGGCTCTAGTGTAAATATTTTCAAAAGTCTTGCACATGAAATGAATATAAAGTCTATATTTTCAATTAGACATTGTATTATTAGGAAAACACAATTTGATGAAAATGATCACGATGGAGAAATAAAATTAGTTAAGGATTCTTTCAGAGTTAATTTCTTTCTTGTTGTCGTGGATATGACAATTGCTTTGTTGAATAATAGATTTGAACAATTAATGACATTTGAAAATTTTTTGATTCTTATTTGATTCAAAATAGTTGAAGTTGTTGTATGATAATGAATTAAGATAATGTTGCGCTAATTTTACAACAACATTTTCTTATGATAACATGTCAATGTAGATTTAGATGATCATTTTTGTAAATTAAAATTGATTCAAATGAATTTGCTAAATGAGTTAATGTAATCAATTGAAATTTTAAAATTTGTTAAAGCTGCAGATTGTTATCCAAATGTTTCAATTATTTATCAAATTCTATTGACCATATCTATGATCGCAACATCAGTTGAGAAAAGTTTTTCAAAGTTAAAATTATTAAAAACCTAATTGAGGTCATCAATGTCACGAGAAAGGTTGAATGGTCTAGTTATTTTATGTATTGAGAAAGATATATTGGACAATATTGATCTTGATATTATTATTAATGATTTTGCATATAGAAATGTATAGAGAAATTCTTTTTCATGAATCAAGATCATCTGTGTGCTTGTTAGTACAGCTCTCTGATATTGTTGTTCGATTGTTGTTATTGCTATTTTGCTATTATTGATACTATTTTTAGTGATTTTATTGTTGCTAACATTTGTAAGAAGTTATTAATTGATGATATGATTATTTAGTATTTTGTTTAGCATTTGGACTTATAAATTGAGTCCCTTACATGTAGATATTAAATTTTAATAATAAAAGTATGTTTTTGAAGTTTATATATTTGTAAATTGCCAATTTATTATGACCTTTCTAGACATAGGGCCTATAAAATGTTAGGAATAACCCTAATAATGAGTTAAATAACTATACAGTCAAGGACAAATTCCCCATTCATATGATCAAAGAACTTTTAGATGAGCTTCAAAGGACTACCTGGTTCTCAAAACTTCTCTTAAAGTTAGGGTATCACGAAATTTGCATGTTCCTTCCTAACATCCCAAAAACAAGATTTAAAACTTATGATGGGCATTAATGAATTATTGGTGATGTTATTAAGGCTCACCAGTTCCCTTTCCACCTTTCCAAGTTTAAGAACAACAAGTTCAAAACCCATTAAAGAAGATTTCTCCTAATGTTCTTTAATAATATTTTCATTTAAAGCCCAACATTTGAGGATTACTTGCAACACCTTAAGGATACTATTAATATTTTGGCTCAAAAGCAATTCCTAGTTAAAGAAACAAATGCCTTTTTAGGGCAAACCAGATCGAATATCTAGGACATATTATCTCAGGGAAAGGAGTGGCAATTGATCTAAAGAAGTTAGAGGCAATCCTTAAGTGCTTAGTCCCTAAAATTGTGAAGGAGTTAAAAGGTATTTTAGAGCTAACAGTTTATTATAGAAGGTTTGTTAAGCACTTTGGCACTATCAGTAGACTCTTGATAGATTTGCTCAAGAAAAATGCTTTTAATTGGAGTGATGAGGCAGAAAGGCATTCCAACCACTTAGGTTGGCCTTTCATGTCCTGGTTCTTCCAAACTATTGTAGGCCTTTTATTGTTTAAATAGATGCTTATGGGAATGGCCTTAACGCCTTACTTATGGAAGAGGGATATCTATTGACCTTCATTAGTAAACCTTTAGCATGAAAACATCAAGGACTGTCCAAGTATGAAAAGGAGTTTTTTACCAGTTGTTATGAATGCCAAATAATGATACCATTACTTGAATGGAAAACACTTTATTATTACTCAAATCGTAAGATTCCCAAATTATATTAGAACATAGAATGCATACTCCCTTCCAATAGACCTGGTTCCCTAAGTTGTTAGGGTATAACTTTGAAATTAACTGTAAAAAAGCTAAGGAGAACATAGTTGGAGATGCCCTCTCCAGTTTAAATAGCATAAAGTTTTACACAACGCTGCTGTCCAAAGTTCAAACTCAACTCTTAGAGGATATTAAGTTAAGTTAAACAAAGCATAATCATATCCAAAACATGGTAACTAAGCTAAACGAAGAAGATTCCAACAAGAGTCCTTGCCAGTGGAAAGATAATATACCCGAATGGAAGGGAAGACTAGTAGTGGGGAATGATGAACAACTTAAAACCAAGCTAATTGTTTTAACTCATGAAGGATCAACAGGGGCTATTCGAGAGTTCAAGGTACTTCTAAGAACCTATAATCACTCTTTCATTAGAAAGGCATCTTAAAGGATATGGAGGATTACATTATGCATTGTCAAGTTTGCCTAAAGAATAAGTACAAAACCAAAGCAGGTTTGTTACAACCTTTATCTACACTTAAGCACTATTGAGCAGATGTTCATATGAATTTTATAAAGAGATTACAATTGTTGAATCAATTTTCTATGATAATGGTGGTTGTCGATCGATTCAACAAATGCCTACATTTTGTGACCCGCCTATACATATACGACTAGTGTATTCAAAGTGCATAACATTCCTGACTCCATCATAAGTGACAGGAATCTAATATCCTTAAGCAAATTTTAATAATAATTATATAAGAATTAAGAAGTCGAGTTACAACTATCTAGGTTCTTAGTAGGACTTTAAAGATGCATGACTTCAGAGTTTTTTAATTGTTATCCCATATGCAACCATTAACTTGAGGAGACAGTTTAATCTTTTTCTCCAATGGGAAGAATAAGAAATATGGGTCTAATTGATATTAAATTATAATTATAATTATAATTATATTCAAATTCAAATCTTATTTTAAATAAGTGTAAATTTATAAGAGTTAGCACCTCTTATTTACCCTTCTTTATATTACTCTGAATTCTCTCAATAAGTTTATACAGATATCATTAGAGGTTAAACATATGTGCAATTTTTATGGTTACTGTAAACTAATTCAAAGAAAAATATAAGAAAACCGCATTTCTTATAATTGTATCAATCATATCATGAAATTAAATCACTCTAATTTTCAATAGAATATCCTAAAACCCCATTTCTTATGACTAAAATCAGAACATGTTATATTTTTGGAGAGCTGACTACGTAAGCTGCTGTAACCATCCATTAGCTCTTATATGTATTTTGGTACCAGAAAAGATATGATTTTGTTCAAGGTCATTATGTCACGTATTACTATTCTTATACAAGTTATGATGAAAATCAACAACCTTCCTAACCTTAATCTTTAGAATGAGACATGGAGTGGAAGGTAACCATGGCTCCATGCCAAACTTGTGCAATATCTCTTTTCATAAACTTAACAGAATTAAAAATTAGAATGTTTGGTTTTGACCACCTTGCCTTGTTTAGAATAGAACTCTCTAATTTCTTATAATTAAACTTGTAAACTATGAGAGAACCATCGTTTGTCTTCTTCCTCATTTCCATGGAAGCTTGGCAGCCTCAGACTACAACACATGGACCACGTTGTATCTTAACACGAGTATCATACTAACCACCCACCACCCACCGCCCAACTTTATGTTCATTCACGTTCATAACATTAACAAGTACTCCGGAAGAATGTCTAGTGTGTAAGTAGCTGCCTTGACCTTCATCTACATCTTTACTTGATCACGTTTAGAATATACTGAACTGTATCAGAACTGTTCTTTTTACTTTTTATAATGACTTGTTGAGAAAGGGAAAGAGGAAAGAAGGAAAAAAAAAAGTTAAGGATTGTGGTTGACCCAGTTTGACTACTGTTAAAGCAAGTAGAACAAACGGTTTAAAGTAATGTTTGTCTGGTTGCGGTGAAGAAAGATTTGATCTTCCGTGACAAATTTGGGAGCAGAAACAGCAAGAAGCCATCTTTCACTCATCGGAGTTGATAAGTATCCGTAAGTATCAGTGGCCTTTCGTGAAACGCAAGAGGCAAGTATAAAGAAGGCAACCCTTTTGTTCTTATCTATCTTGTATTTCCACTCATTACTATAAAAAGGGCTCTCTGAAGAATATCCTCTTTGTCTCTCTTACATGGTTTTCTTTTCAGTATTTGATTTGATGATGTTCAAATTCAATTCCATTGCGTCCGAGTAACTATGGTCGTTTTTATAGTGAATTTACTTTGAAATTCGTCACCTTTGACTGTTGTCTTGATCCATAACTCAGACTGCTCTGATTTTATATGATCTTTTTTGCCAAGGTTATCTGGTTATTCTATATTTCATCTTTCCATGCAAAACTTGATTTTAGTTTCTGCTTCTCGGCATGAGATTTTTGTGCTCAGCAAAACAATCTGTGCTTTTCTCCAAGTTCTAAAACTTCTCTAGATTCTCTTCTAGATTCTTCTTCTACTTCTTTTGTCGTCTTATAAGTAACTATTAAAAGGGCGTCTTGGAGCTCATGTCAAAACAAGTCCAGAAATAATCTTCGATCTATGAATTTTCAGACTAGGAAGTATAAATTTTCCGGGTACCGTCGTGCAGCCATTTTGTTTGATTCTGCTTTGAATTTCACTCCTGTGGACGTGTTGATCAGCTGCTACAGAGTCCTGAGGTTAATGCACTTGCTTAATCTCTTTATGCATCTTCTGTTGTCTTTTCCTTTCTTCCTAATTTTGGTTCCCTTTAAACTTGTCTTACACATTTCTACTTCAACGGGGCTTTGTTACTGTATTTGCTTTTGTTAGATTATCGATCAGGACATCCCACTTCTCGTTGGATATAGTCATGATAGAATGATTTATTAACTTCCCCATTTTCTTTTAATTTTAGAGTTTCTATATATTGCTTCTTTCTTCAGTATCAGTTATCCAGGGAGAGTGCTCACCCAAAATGGTGATTGGTCTTAGTTGCAAGTTTTTTATGAGGAAATGGGGTTAAGATCAGCAATTCTCTTCTGATATGACATTTCTATTGTAATATTGTTATGAATGGAGTTGTTATTACTTGACAATTCCAAGTAATTATTGGGAAAATTCATTTGCATTTGGAGTCTGAAATTTAGTCAATAAATGAATGCTTTCTCTGCAATTACTGTGCATTAGGATGAGACAGGTGGCTTTTCTTTTTTCCAAGCATTATGACATAAATCCATTTCAGGGACCATTCTGGCTCCATCTTTTACCCCCACCCCCCATTGTTCTTGCAGTATGCACACCACAACTGAATTGGATTCCAGTATCCCCTATCATACCTCACCTGAAAGCTCAATTTATTATTTGATGTTACTATGTGCAGTGCAAGCTTGCACTTCTTGTTCCAAGTTTTAGCCCATGTCGATATGAGTTGGTAAAATTGATTGTCATTTATTCATGAATTATTAGACAGCTAGAAGTATGAAAAAAATGAATGGTGAATTTCTTGGAACATTCTATGGTTTTACTGTTTATGGAATTACCTAATGCCAAAGGACTTTGTTTCTGATGTCAACTTTTAAATTCTGCAACTATATTATGTTATGATCTGGCGTTAATGCTTTTGTATACGTTTCAGGATTTCCTACTTTCTTAAGTGTGAGGAGAAGAAAGTTTTAAGTTTGTAAAAAGTATGAGTCAGCCTAAAATTAAGCGTCGGGTGGGTAAATATGAGATTGGAAGAACAATTGGTGAGGGGACATTTGCGAAAGTCAAGTTTGCCAGAAATTCTGAGACTACAGAAGCAGTGGCTCTGAAGATACTCGATAAGGAGAAAGTCCTCAAGCACAAGATGGCTGAACAGGTCTGGTCAGTCTGTTCCTTTTTTTGTAGATCCCTTCATCTATTCTCTGTCATTTCTTTGCAAATATTGTTTGTGTATAAGTTTAAAGTCTTTTTCTTTTTGCTCAGTGATTATCCAAGACCATTGCAAAAATTGTTTGTTGTACCATTTCCTTCTTCTCAAAATTTTAACATTGTTTAGTTACGTTTAGAAATACTATATGTGACTTCATCAGGTTTCTTGAATCTGTTATATGTATGTGTCCTACAGATCAGGCGGGAGGTAGCAACAATGAAACGCGTAAAGCATCCGAATGTTGTTCGCTTGTATGAGGTTTCTCTCTCTCTCCCTAACCTGATTGTGTAATACCTGTTAAATATGTTCTTACGTTCTCATTTTCTTTCATATCATGGAAGCAGATTTATTTTCATGCATCCATTTACTGTAAATTAAGGTGTAGATGTATATAGTGTCCGAAACCGGTTTTTATTAACATGTACCAGGATTGAGACTGAGATGTGTTAGGGCCATCTAAGTCTAAGTAATCTTAAGATTCACTGGATCCACTGTAGGATGAAAACTAAGGATTAATTTATGTAAACTAAAGGAGCTGACGAAAATTCAGAAAAAATAAAGGAAAAAAGTGTACAAGGACCAAAATTGACAACTAATAAACCTACCAAACACTGAACAAGTAGAAATGGCTGTTTAAATTAATAAATTGAGCAAGGACAAATGGAATTACAATATTACGTAGCAAGTCTACTTGGAGAGAGAGTGAGCTGATCCCAAGAAGTTGGAGTCCAATCAAGTCTTCATCAATTTATAAAGTTTTAAGGGTACTTCGATATGCTTTCTGATTTACCAAATATAAAAAAGGTCTTCACTTGGAAATTTGCATTCTTAATAACTACCTGCCGTGAGATACTATAGCTAAATTTGGACATCCTAAGTGAAGGAATTATTGGAAGCCATCAACTGAAGCAATTACCTTGTAAGATGTCTTTGCAAGGTCACCATGGTAGTTCTATTACTTGAATCAATTAAGCTTGTATTTAGAGCTTGTAAAGGAGGTTTAAAATTGATGGCATGTGCTAAACAGGGAATGAGTATTTATCTTCTCATAGAGAATCATGTTAGTTTTCCTTCATACTATGATCATTTTGTACGTATGCTTAGCACAGGGTTTTCATGCTTGTCTATCACATTTGGGTGTACCAAATCTAGTTAAGTAAAAACTGTTCTCTTTGGTATGACCTATCAAAATTTAGGGTTTCAAGGTACCCTCTTTATTGAAACTTAATAGGATATATATACATAAAGAGTACAACATAGATTAGGAAACAA
>JANZLD010000236.1:8695474-8723339 GCA_026413575.1 Erythroxylum carthagenense
GGTGCAACATGAGCTAGAGGTTGGCCAATATTCACAAATGCAACATAGTCCTTATTTCATACATTTTGAGTTGTGTTACCTGTGATCGTCAATAATTTGGTGATTGCATAAGCAGAAATTTAGCATCTTGGCTTGAAACAACTGTCCCGTGCTTGAGAAATGTTCTCGGACAAGAAATTAGGTTTGTGGATGTTTAGGAGAATGAAAAAACAGATGCAATGTTAGCTGGATATTCTTGCAGTAAACTTAAATCAGAAGAGCAAAAATGAACCCTGTGGTGAACCTAAACCAGATTATGCATCCTTGCATTTTGAGAATGTTACTGTTGACAGTTGTTTAAAACATCATAGGCAGTTAGTTGGAATGCAGAGTGATGATGATTTTTGATGTATTGACTGTCCTGTAATAGAAATTGGACGGGTGTAGTTACTCTTTGGTTAAAAAGCTGCATCCTGGTCCATACGTCTCAGAAAGCCTCTGATTTGTATTGCACTGTTGCTGTTGCAAGTTTCATTGATTAATTGTTTCATTCTCTGATTCAGTTCTACAAGAACCTTTCAACATGTCTGGAGGATGTTGTGTGGAGAACTGAAGAGGACATGCAAGAAGTCAAGGGACAGTAGCACCATCCTGCTTGCTGCTTCAAGTTCAAGTGTGTTTTCTTCATACCAAATGTGTCATATTTTTTCAGTAGCTTTAGACAAAAGTTGGTTCAACTAATTTTTATGTGAGAAATCATGGAGAGAGACTTAACAGGCCTGGTTCGTAGTGATTGTACAAGTCAATGCTCTGTGCTGTTTCTTCCTCAAGAAAACATTTGTTCAATAATCATAAGCTTTGGCTTTCAGTCAATGTGAAAGATTTCCTTAGTTGATGATAAGAGTCGTTTGTAGTATCAAAAGAGTAGTGGTAAGTAGTAGACATCCTTGAAGCAATAGGTCGGATTAAAATGTAAATGGATTCAGCTTAGATCGTGGTATCAACCCAAGCCCAAGTTGATTTGTGAAAAAGGGTTTGTAAAATAATTATTTTTAAAATATAAATTAATATTTTAAGATGGTAAATAAATTAATTTATAAATATAAAATAATAATTATTAGTAATCTTAGAATGCGTATAAAAATTATAGCTTTGACTTATATCTGGCCATTCTTAATTTTAATATGTTTTATGTGTTTCAAATATTGTGTATATTAATATTTTATTTACAAAATTAAAATTAATTTACAAGTGTTTATATATAAAAAGATGGTTAATTATTTGAAGCAGAAGCATGTCTTTATCATGTCTCTCTTGCTACGGTTCTTCGCACCAAGTGCCTTGTAAATTGTCCAGCCACTGCGTCCATTTCTGTCGACTCTACTACTTTCTCTTCTTCTGAATGTTCTACTCTCTCTCATTCTGAAAGTAAGAAGAAGGCAAAAGCAATCCCCACAATTGTCAGCTCTTTCTGTTTCTTTTCATTTTTTATTGCAATCATAACCAGTAGATGAGACCCCAACATCCTTTCAACTACATGTTTTGTGCTGTACTTGAAACCCCAAATACTTCTTCACTTCCAAATATTTGTTACTAATGAACAATAGCATCTGAGGATAACGGTGTTTGTGTTACAAAAGCAGACAAAGACTTGGCGTAAAAGAATGAGAATGCGACTTTTAAGATGTCCAGCAACAAGTCCACAAAGAATAAAAGTGCAAGGAAGGGCTCTTGTGTGAGCCATCCCACTACTCACAGTCGTCCAGGTTTGATGCTTCTTACTGATACGAGGAATTAAAGGTCACATAAGACTATGGAATCCGAGACTGAATCTTCTGTCTAATTTTATGATATTTTATTTTGTCCTATTATCTTTATCATTTATTTATGTAAATTTCGCTCACACGGAATCTACATAAATAAATGGCTGAAATTTATAAGATAGAATAAAATGTTATAAAATTAGACAGAAAATCGGGACTCATTTTTTACTCCCTACTTCTTGCACCTGTCTTGGTTATGTTTATCTCAAAATAATAGCTCCTGGAGGAAGAGAGGGGCATAGTTACTAAGGAAGGTGTTTTGGTTATATTGATCTGAAACTCAGGGCTTTGTTTGTCAGTGGAGGTGGATGGAGCCTGTCACTCGAAACCAAGGGCTCGTTCTGCTTCTTTCTCATAAATAAGATTTCGGGGGACAAAGAAGTAAGAGGGCAACAGGGAAGGTCAAATCAGGTACCATAATCATACTTCAAGAGTCAAGAAACGTATAGATTGGGAGTGAATAACAGGTGAGCAAGCCTAACTTTATAAGAATAAGTCGCTACCGTAAACAAACAGCTAAGCTGCCAAAAGAAATTATTGGTGTTTTCCCTAATAAAACTATGAATATAGCACACTTCAAACTAAAGACTTCAGTTCCTATTCAAGAATAAAAGAAATGCTATAACGCAAGGATTGCATGAGAACAGTAGGGATACTAAATATTTTGAATATTAACAAAATTAGTCAGCCATAAGCAAAATATCCAATTCTCCCAATTGTTCTAGGTTCATATTACCAAAGAAAAATACCCAACAACAATGACACTAACAAACCAATCTACTGAGCAAGAAACAGCACAAACAAGTCGACATTGAAGAAGCAAACCACAAAATGATGCAAGTGAGAGAGCTGAGAGCCCAACCAAAACTAGTAAAAAGCCCAATGAATATGTCCTAGTGGGAAATAAAATTCTCATCGAACTTATCTGCCCTGCTTCCCTTTTTCGTTTTCATGCATTTAAATTTTTTATTTTGGTTTGAGTTCCTCCTCACTTGGCCATCATGACTTTGACAAACTCTTCATAGTTGATCTGCCCATCGCCGTCCACATCAGCCTCGCGGATCATTTCATCAACTTCTTCATCAGTCAGCTTCTCACCAAGATTTGTCATGACATGGCGGAGCTCAGCTGCAGAAATGAAACCATTTTGGTCTTTGTCAAACACCCGGAAAGCTTCCTTCAGCTCCTCCTCAGAATCAGTGTCTTTCATCTTGCGAGCCATCAGGTTCAGAAACTCTGGGAAGTCAATGGTTCCGTTACCATCGGCATCAACCTCATTTATCATGTCCTGAAGCTCTGCCTCGGTTGGGTTCTGGCCCAATGAACGCATCACAGTCCCAAGTTCCTTAGTAGTGATGCAGCCTGTAAGGTAAAGAGCACACATCAGCAAGGCAATTAAACAACCTTGATAACAAAGTGAAAACAACAAAGAATCCGCAGCACCCTGAAATCCCAAAGATATAATTTGACAAAGAAGAAGGAGCAAAATTCAAACTAAGCCTCCTATAAAATTCATAACAGGTAATGAAAAGCCAACTGCAATTTTTATTGCCACAATTCCACCTTCTTGGATAAAGAAAATTCTAAACTCCGGCTCAGGAAAAGGCATTCGCAATAACTATCAACATACATATTACATCTTGCCTTTCCCTTTGCTCCTTCAGCAAAAGACGAGTACAAACAAATAGTTCCAAGTCCATAAAGAATGATGTTCTACATCTATCAACGGTTCTCACAAATCACAGCCAACAACTGCTCAATTTCGTCCTCCTGACAACACATCTGACCTCTCAAAGCTGATTTTTAGCTATAAAGATGGCCATCAAAAGGAAATTACTAATAACGGACCAAAACTTATTCCAATTTAAGCAACACCACACAGATCATGTAAACGTATAAATGAGTGGAAGATAAAAAAAATAATGAAGTGGTTCATAGGGTAAGGTGATTTCATGACCCAATCACATTTCGTGATTCGATTCGCCATCTAATTCCATTCCCGATATAAATCCCTAGCTCCCGACATACCAACACCAAACAAGTTAAAAACAACATCAAATTTATGTCTCACGACTGGAACCAAGATGATACGCCAAAGCATGAGTTAAAAAAAAAAAAAAAAAACAGCGACGGACATTGAAATCGCAAAGGAAAATTTGGCAATCCACTCAAATATCAAATACTTTCCAACAAAACGGCAGCTAACAAATCATACACAAGAATCTAATCCAAATCCCCCCAAGTCAAAAAAAAAAAAAAGAAAATGAAATGAACAGCACAGATCAAGCAAGAAATGGCGTAAGAGAACGAAATCACGAAACACGGAGATCTGAGAAAGAATTAAAAAGAATAGAGATCTATGAAAAGAGACCATCTCCGTCCTTGTCGAAGAGGCTGAAGGCCTCCTTGAACTCAGAGATCTGATCGTCCGTGAGCTGATCGGCCATATGTAATTTGTTTCACCGGATAATAGGAAAGGAAAAGATAAATACAAAAATAAAACAAAGAGAGAGAGAGGCAATGGCTCTCTGTTTGTCTCCATCGGGGATAATAAATAGGCAGTGCGTTTGGGCCTTAGGACAAATACGAAGTGAGCCCAAACAAAACTTACGTCATTCTCGTTTGTAGATTTAGTGATTTACCTTTCTAAAGCTTTTTGTTACATATTCAAATCTTAAATCGGTTATTGCAGTTATATTACCAAAAATTGCCAACCGTCCTTAAGTTTTGGAGTCCTATGCTCAAAATCTATTAAAAATTTTAAATTATAAAAATTTTAACTCGTTTAATTTTTCTATTTAATTTTTAATTTATAAGTTTGATTTATTTTAATAATTTTTGTTATTTTATTTAATTTTTAATTTATAAGTTCAATTTATTTTAATAATTTTTGTTATTAAAAATAGATCAATTTATTAATTAATTAGTCAATTTTTATAAATTAATAAGTTCTTATAAACTAAAATAATTCAATTAATTTTTATTTAATAATATATTTAATTAAATTTCAAATTTTTAGATAAATAAGAACTATTTCTTTCAATTATATTTTAAAATTTTATTTTATTCAATCTTTAATCAATTTTATAACAACTTAATTAAATTTTTTAAATTTTAAACCTTTAATTTTACTGTTTAATTTTTGGTTCAATTTTTAAAACATTGCACTAAAGCTCGTGTATCGAACAATTTCAAGTAAAACTGTAAAAGTCGTTTGTGGGAGCTTCTCAAGTGTTAAAAGTATATTTTATCCCCCTGATTTTAATTAATTGATGCCTCTAGCTAAATAATATTTTAAATGCATGACCTATAAATTGTTTAAGATAAATTATATTTAAAATCTTAATGTATTCAATTTTACAATATTAAATAGAAATATAATAAATATCAATTAAAAAATAAGCTTTATAAATACAATTCAAAAGTTAAGCTCCATTAATCTTGATCATCTCGTTAATGTATAGCAACATATAAATTAGAGCCACTCACGTGAGTATATACATAAAGTTTCAATGAATAAATAATTATATTGTTATCAATAAATGTATTATTATAATTAAAATTAAAAAAATTTAAAATTAAGTTTTAAATATTTTACACATTTTCTGACAAAAAAAGGTCTAATTTATGTGGCAAATAGTGTCAATGAGGATAACAATAAAAATTAATGATATATTATAGATTTTATACATTATAATTAATATTATAAAATTAAACAAAATTTTGAATTGAAATAAAATTTAATTATTATTATATATGTCAACGTCAACGCATCCCATTTACAAAGAAGTTGATTCCGTGATTCGAACTTATGGTCACAAAGGAATAACTATTACCGGTTGCTCCTTTATGACTATGAATCCTTTTGTTTTATAAAAATATTAAAGTAAAATATAAAATCTCCCACATATTTATGTATTCTTTAAATTTTAAAAATTTAGAGATATTTGGTTCACTGGTGGAAGTGATAAAAAGATTTATAATAAATACAGTGATTAATATAAATAGATATAATCATTATAATTATGATTGTTGGTTAGGATGAAAGAATAATTACCATTACCATTGATGGTAGTTGGTTTGTTAAAAATCATAAGAGATAAAAATTGTTAAAATTTTGTTTTGCATCAAATTTTAAAACACCTCATTTATGATAACATAATGTTTAAAATCAAGTATATTGTGGTATTTTCTCTCCAATAGCTCTTGAAGAAATAAATGCTCCAGCATTTACTTGCATTAACATATCATCAACCACATAATATCCTCAAAATATAGTTTAATCATCAGTCTAATTTTCTTTAATTTTTGAATTCTATGAATAAATAACACAAAATTGTTTCGACAACAAATAGAGAGCTTTAATATACATAATTTACAAAAAAAAATTGCACCATTTGTACCCAGAAACAAAGGGAAAAAATCTAAGTGGCACACATGTGACTCTTCTTGTTATACGCATGACACTCCAATCATGTGAGTGATAGGTGTTATCACCTAGATGACTTTTAGTGTAATAACTTTCATTCCTCTTATAATCGATTGGTATGCAATATTGCCCTCAAAGTTGATATAGAAATATTGTCTATCTAATCATAATATATTATCAAGCATTATTTTTTTTATTTCTTATCATTTTCTTTCCTCCCATACTAACTAACCAAGCACTTCATTAGTGTCATATTCACAAATTTTAAGATAGTAACTTAACCATTTAAAACATAGGTTTCACACATTTAAAACAATATATCAAGCTTCTCTCCCTTTCACATTAATATAACATGATATTAGCAATTTATAATACCTTATAAAGTTGTAGATTTACAACTTATGTGGTGGGAATTTGGCATCAATTTGAGTTACAAAGCTCTACATAGAGGAAATATAAAGAAGGGCTTGTATAAAATAAAACAAAATTTTGAATTGAAATAAAATTTAATTATTATTATATATGTCAATGTCAACGTATCCCATTTACAATGAGGTTGATTTCGTGATTCAAACTTATGGTCACAAAGGAATAACTTTTACCAGTTTCTCCTTTATGACTATGAATCCTTTTGTTATATAAAATATTAAAGTAAACTATAAAATGTCCCATATATTTATGTATTGTTTAAAATTTAGAAATTTAGGGATATTTGGTTTAATGGGGGAAGTGATAAAAAGGTTTATAACAAATATAGTAAGAAATGGAAATAGATATAATCGTTATAATTATGATTATTGGTTAGGACGAAAGAATAATTATCATTATCATTAATGGATGTTGGTTTGTTAAAAATCTTAAGAAATAAAAAATTGTTAAATTTTTTTTGCATCAAATTTTAAAGCACCTCATTTATGATGACTTAATGTTTAAAATCAAATATATTATGGTATTTCCTTTCCAATAGCTCTTGAAGAAAAAATGCTCCAGCATTTACTTGTATCAACATATCATCAACCACATATTGTCTTCAATTTACTGTTTAATCATTAGTCTAATTTTCTTTCCTTTTTGAATTCTACGAATAAATAACACAAAATTTTTTGGACAACAAGTAAAGAGCATCAATACACAGAATTCACAAAAAAAATTGCACCATTAGTACCCATGTGAGTGATAACTCCTATCACCCAGATGACTTTTAGTGTAATGACTTTCATTCCTCTCATAATCAATTGGTATGCAATATTGCCCTAAAAGTTGATATAGAAATATTGTCTATCCAATCATAATATATTATCAAGCATCATTTTTTCATTCCTTATCCTTTTCTTTCTTCCCATACCAACTAACCAAGCACTTCATTAGTGTCATGTTTACAAATTTTAAGATAGTAACTTAACCATTTAAAACATAGGTTTCACACATTTAAAACAATATATCATGCTACTTTCCCTTTCACATTAATATAATATGATATTAGCAATTTATAATACCTTATAAAGTTGTAGATTTACAACTTATGTGGTGGGAATTTGGCATCAATTTGAGTTACACAGCTCTACATAGAGGAAATATGAAAAAGGGCTTGGACGACTTGCCAAAGGTTTAAGACAAGTATCAAAAGAAGCTGAAGATATGCCATAACATAACCAACAATTACAAAAACGAAAGCAAATCAGCATGAATCTTTAAGTTGAGTTTGTAAATTGGAGAAGTAGAGGCAAACCAATGTTGCAGTTCAACTTCTAATTGACATTGTACTTATGGATGACAATTGTAGGCCCATAGGTCCAGACTTGGGTATTTTTAATTAGGTCTTGGATTGGACTACTCAAGTCTGAATCGACCCGAAATTTAACTCTTCTAAGCAAAACGATATCATTTTAATTAAAAGAATTGGGTTTCAGGCTAGACCCGGACCTAATTAAAAAAGAAATTATTTGACACTTTTAATATTTTAAGATTCATTTTTAAAAAAATTGACGGAGTTGGTCTATAACCATCCCTAGTTGGACTCACCTTGAAGATGCACGCTCAAAGTTTTGAAGCAAAATTAGCACCTTTAGTTTTTGCTCATTTAAGATGTTATATCTTTTTAAGATTCATGTTTTTTGTTTTTTGTTTTTATTTTTTAATTTTAATTTAGATAGGGTTGGCTTATCTTTTCAATATACTTGTTTCTTAGTTAGGTTAGATAATGACTGTTATTTTCTTATAGGATTCTAACCTTTACAGTTTTAGTGTTATCAAGTTTTTAGCCTTATATATGATTATATTATATGTAAAGATAAGAATTTTTTTGGTTTCATGAAATGATATTTGAGAGGTTTTTTTTTACATTATTGATATAGAAGTTAAGTTTCTTATAAAGAAATTAATTTTATGTAACTTGTTAGCAGCAATAACCCTAGAATATTATCACCATTAATCCATTCTTTTTTTAGCGTTATGATTTATATCATTTTTCATGTGCTTTTGTGTTTGATTTTTTGGATTAACCTATTTTTGGTAGAACTGTTCTAAATTTTTTCATATTAATATTGAATCTTAGTAGTCTTTAGGATCATAGTTGAATTATGTATTTAAGTTTATTCTTGACTTTATTTGTTTGTGTTTTCTGATATTCTTTTGTTTTTTATTGTTGGGCATATTCCATTTTTCCTTACACACATCATTTATGGAGAAGATTAGATCAAAATGGATCATTTTTTAGCTCTTATTTCTTATTTTTGTAATTTTATAATCTAATAAAATTATTTATTAGTTGGCTTATTTTCCCTTATTGTTTAATTCATTCTTATCAAGTTTTTACTCTTTTTTTCTAATTTGTTTAATTAGATTTCGTTAATGTTATTTTATTTTATTTTTTCTTATTTCTAACCTCTAGTAGTATCTTTGTTGTTTCGTTTTACCCATATTACTTCTTAGGAAGTATTTGACTAAAAGGAACGATTTAATTTAACTTTCTTGATTTAGATTGTCTAATTAGTTAAGAATATTTAGTCAAAAGTTTAGGTTGTGGTAGAGTAAAATTTTGAGAGAAACATGTAAAGGAATAATTTTGCTATTAACTTTCCTTGCTGGTACAATATGACTCAACGTAAAACGAAAACTTATTGAAATATAAGGAAGTAAGTGGGGAGAAAAGAATGAGGGCAAACATAGAGTTGTTTTGGAATACAACATGAGGACAATTAGATCACATCCTTATTCAATGTAGTGAGGTGATGGATAAGTTGAATAAACGTGAATCTACCATATATAGTTTATAAAAATTTAATTACATATATCTACAAGAGTAGATGACTTTGAAGTCTATGATGAGGATGATGATAGTGACTTTGACTACTTAAGGGAGGATGAGGAATATGTTTGAGAGTGAAAAGGAAGTAGATGATGAGGTGTTCAAAGTTTAGAATGAGGAGGAGGAGGAGATGCCTAACTTGGAAGATGTTAATAACAAGGAGTGCAATAAGAGACTTAAAGAAAAAAAGAACGTTAGTCAATAGGAGGATATTGATCATGCAAGTGGGAAAGGATGAAGTAAATAAGGAATGAAGGAACCTCCTCTACATTAGATGTGTAATCAAGGATTGAATGTGTAACATAATGGAGAGAGTTGTACTAATGTGGTTAGTGTGGAGTTGGTGAAAAAGTTAGGCTTGCAGACCATGAAACATCTTGAATTAAAAATCGTTGAAAGAGAGTGGGAATGTTACGGCAACAAAACAAGTTTATGAAGATTAATTAAAAATCTATAAAAGTGACCAAGAAGGATTCAAGGAAAGAAAGCGAGAGTAAATACATAAGAGTAATTCAAGTCTTTTGGAAAAGGTGATAGCGAGAGATAAACACAAAAAAGAGTGAGTTTATTAGTGAAAGTGTAAGATGTGGGAGAAGCATTATTGAATAAGCGTCAAATACTTTTTGATGTTATAGACAAAGGTGCTTATTTGAGGATAAATAATTTTAAGAAGAGAAGAAATGATGAGAATTTGATATTGACTCGAGCTACCCAAATATCTACATAAAAGATGTATGAAGGGGGTTTAAATGGTTTTAAAAAGTTCAAAAGAAGCTCAAAAGAAATTGGAGAGATGCAGTTAAAGAATGTAACTGGTAGTAGATGCAAAACAAATTGGTGATAGTTTTCAAGCTGGGTTTACAACTTGAAGAAATTAAGGCAAACCAGTAGTGGAGTTCAACTTTTATAATCAACGTAGTACCTAGAGTTTCAAAGTAAAATTAGTGTCAATTATCTCTAAGACAAATGGTGGATGTGTGTTTTTGTTATTTAGTATTTTGCTATTTTGAGATGTTTTCCTTTAAAATTCATGTTTGGTTTTTTTAATTTTTAAATTTATGCTTTCATATGATTGATTTATTTTTTAAGATACTTATTTCATATTTAGAATATATATAAGTTATTAATTTTTTTAAGATTATGATTTTTAGTGTTTTGTTAGTTTAGAATTGTAAACATGTATAAAAACTATATTGTTGATATATATAAAGAGATTGATATTTTTAATTTAATAAAACTATCTTCAAAAAAATTCTTTATCATTATTCTTAAAGAAACCCTTAATTTAGATTATATATTAATGATATGGAGATCAATTCAAAATATCTTCGCTATCTGATGGACTTAACAGAAAAAGAGAGAAATTTGGGTTGAATACCCTCTCTGATATTCTCTTGACTTTTATTTAAATAGATAGATGAATATGCAGCATGATTATAGCTATAATTGTACAATTTAAAGAATGATTATTAACACTATTATAAGTTGATTTACCTCTAACTATAGCTGTACAATATAAGCAAATATACAACAGTTATAACAAAATAAATTATCTATATATGGTAACATCCTCCCTTAAATTGATGTTGATCGGTCAAGAAGCATCAATTTGTTAATAAGGAATTAGTGATGTTGTGAAGAGAGAGCTTTTGTAAATACATCAGCTATTTGTATGGTAGTGGAAACATGAGGAATAGAAACAACACAAATATTCACAGCTTCTCGACTATAATGACAATCCACTTCAATATGCTTAGTATGCTCATGGTAAACTGGATTAGTAGCAATTTGAATGGCACTGGTGTTATCAGCATGGAGAGGAGCGGAATCATAAGGGGGAAACCCAAGCTCATTCAACAATCTTCGAAGTTAAGTAATCTCAGAACATAGGGCAGACATAGCATGATATTCAGACTAGGTGGAAGATTTTAAGACACGATCTTATTTCTTACTCTTCCATGATATCAAACAATTTCCAAGAAACATACACCAACCAGTGACAGAGTAACGAGTATTAAGACAAGTAGCCCAATCGGCATCGCTAAAGACAACTTGTTTCAAAGGAGATCCAGTAGGAAAGAATAAACCATGAGAAGAAGTACCTTTTATATAGCAAATGATGCAACGTACAGTAGCTAAGTATAGATGTCTTGGAGAGTGTAGAAACTGACTAACTTGTTGTACATCAAAAGAGATGTCAAGCCTAGTAGTAGTTAGGTAGTTCAAACTGCCCACTAATTGTCGATACAATACAAGATCAGAAAATAGCTCTCCCTCTTCAGTATGATACTTAACATTCACTTCTAGAGGAGTATCAATAGACGAAGAATCCTAGAGACCAGTTAAAGTAACCAAATCTTGAGTGTATTTATATTAGTGCAAAAATATTCTAGAAGAGTTAGCATGAACTCCCAATTCCAAGAAATAGGTAAGTTGTCCAAGATCCTTCTATGAAAAGAATCATGAAGATGTTGTTGAAGTTGACTGATCAATAAAGTGTTTGTTCCAGTTATAAAAATATCATAAACATAGACTAAAAGAAGGACAATTTTCGTGGAAATTTTATGAAGAAACAAGGACGAGTCATATTGACTTTATAAAAACTGAAATTGAAGCAAGGTATAGCAGAACTTCTCAAACCAAGCTCGGGGAGCTTGTTTTAAACCATGAAAAGAACAATTTAGATTACAAACTTCCAAAGTAGAAGAGGAAAACAAACTAGGAGGAGGGGACATATATATGTCCTCTTTAAGGTCTCCATGGAGGAACGCATTTTTGACATCCATCTGTTGAAGTTTCCAGCTTTGAGAAGTAACAATAGCAAGAAAAATACGCACTGTAGTCATTTTTGCAATAGGAGCAAATGTCTCCTAATAATTAATCTCATATTCTTGGTGATTACCAAGAGCAACAAACCTTGCCTTATAGTGTTCTAGGGTCCCATCAGAGCAAAGTTTCAATAAGTAAACCCATTCACACCCAATAGGTTTAACTTTAGGTGCAGAGAGGACAATTTCCCAACCTTGATTATTTTGAAGAACCTGAAGCTCCTCTGTCATTGCAATTTTCGAACACTCATGCTTAGCTGCTTGTGAGTGAGAAGATGGAACCAAAATAGAGAACAAAGCAGCAGTAAACGATGTATGATAGGAGTTATACTTAGTCGGAGGTCGAGAAATTCTAGTGGATCTTCTCATAATAGGTTGAGATGGATCAGATGGCAGTTCTGGATCAGGAAGGGGAGGTAGCGAAAGACGTTGGTTGTACACAAATCCAAGCTGGAACCGTTCAATAGAGGAAAAAATGTCATCAAAACCAGGACGAAAAGCAACTTCAGGTAATGATGGAACATGAGTTGGGAAGAAAAATTAATTTTCAAAGAAAACAACATTGCAAGAAACTCCGGGCTTCTTGGAATTAGGATCATAGCAAACAAAACCTTTATGGCTAGAACTGTATCCCATAAATGCACATTTAATAGATTGAGCAGAAAGTTTGACATTCATAAGGAGGCAAATGAACAAAACACACACAACCAATAATAAGTAGAGTATTTCCATTAGCAACCTGAATATATTTCAAACCAAGATATGGACAAACATTTTGTAGAAAATTAGCTGAACTAGTCATATGATTTGATGTTGCAGAATCAAACAGCCAAGTTGTAGAGGATCGATTATCCTTATCTTGAATCCCTAAAGCAGAAAAAACATAGATAGTAATTTGTTGAACCATTGCAAGAGTAAGGACTGGTTGTTCAACATTCTGATTGGTTGTTGATGTAGGTGAAGGTGAAGCAGCTATAGAGGCTTGAAAAACAATATGTTGTCGATTTTGAACTGTTGGTTCAACATTCTGATTGATTGCTAATGTAGGCAAAGCAGCTGTAGTAGCTTGAAAAACAGTTTGTTGGTGATTTTGGGGACAAATTGCACAGTTTTTGACGATGTTTCCTAATTTTTTTGTAGTAATTGCAAAATTTCTAGGTACAATTTTCAGCTATATGACCATAATTCTTACAACTAAAACATTGAACCTTGCTCATGTCTATACCTTTGCCTCTTGTGTGAGCCACAAAAGTCATTGATGTTGTAGTAAACTTCTCATGTTCTAAATGAGCTTGTGTAAGAAGACGTTGTTCTTCACAAATTAATTTACCAAAGCACTCATCCAAGGTAGGAGTAGGATGACTATTCATTAGATTAGAACGAGCATGCTTAAAATCTGATCTCAACTTCATTAGGAGTAGATCACGCTTACTAATTCTATGAACAACCAATATATTAGAGAGAGAATCTTGGGAAATAGTAGCACAAACAATGTCAAAAAATTTAGTCCATAAATTCTGAAAACTAGAAAAATACTCTTGAATAGACTGACTTCCCCTGAGTATAATTTGCAATCTCGCACTCTAATTGAAATCTTCTAGCTAAATTCCTTTGATAATAAACCTTTTTTTAGATATTCCCACATAGCTTTGGTAATTTTGTATGGGCGCAAATTAAGGACAATTTGAGAATCACAAGAACTTGTAATCCAAGACAGCAGTCTCATCAGTATGTCCTCGTAGCTCCTTTCTAGTAACATACAGTTGGAATTGAAATTCCCATGTTGCATAATTCTTCCAATAAACTTGACACAAAATTCAGAGTCAAATTTGCCACTAATCATTAAAAAAAAAACAACAAAAGCAAGTCACAAATGAACAAGAAATTTCTGAAGTAGGCACACCAAATACCCAAGTAGAGATCGCAACAAAAATACCAAGGCGCTTCCACATGATACTAAAATAACGCTTCTAAGTGACTAGCCCTAATACAATGATAGACTTAATAGAAAAAGAGAGAAAATTTAGTTGAATACCCTCTCTGATATTCTCTTAACTTTTATTCAAATAAATAGATGAATATGCAACGTGATTGTTGTTCTAACTGTACAATATAAAGAATGATTATTGTCACTATTACAAGCTGATTTATCTCTAATTGTAGTTGTACAATATAAGCAAATATGCAACAATTATAACAAAATAAATTTTATCTATATATGGTAACACTATCAAATCTCTATATCTTTTATTTTGAAGTAAAACAATTTATATTTTAAATATATTTTTGCATTTAAAATTTTTGAATTAATATATTTTCATAAAACAATCCTACTTACTATTTTATCAATATCTAATCTTAACAATTCTATTAGCGAGGATGGCATTGTATTTGTAATTCATTACTGGCAGACGTTGGTAATCATATTATTCTCCATTTTTACCACTCTTACTTCTCTTCGAACGCTACTGTTCATAAAAGCCAGCACTTTTATTAGTATTGTTGGGGTTCAAATCTTCTTGTACTCAATACCTGTTTCAACCCTATTTTGCGTAAAAAAAATGACATCTTTTTTAATATAAGCAGTCATAAAATGATGTAACTTTTTAGGCAGAACAAAGCTAGAACAAGTTTTGGGTACAAAGATCTTGTGCCTTTTTGGAGCTTACCCTAGCTACTTTGTTCCAAATTGGACCAGTCAAATCTCTTCCTATGAATTTCTTAGTGATAGTTACATTCATCTTTTAAGATTAAAAGAATATTTACTGATTATTGAAATGATTGTTCTTTGCAAGAATAAAAAACGTCACCAGAAAAGTAACCACTTGCTTTTGAAGTCCAAAATGTCAGCCAAGTCTCAGCCAATCATCTTGAACAGAACCAACGCACTACCATTTATCAGAAAACTTCACAATTTGTAAAGTTCTTTGGGTACGCCGACGTTATCTAGAAGTCCATCTCCTTTTCCGCCTTTTTCAAACTTCAATCATAGAAACCTACAAGACCTTTCTAATGCAGGAAGGAGTGGCGAAAAAGCTCGAAATCAACTTGTCATCTGGAGCAACTACAAGGTACTTTCCATAGGGTGATGGCAGAGTATTAGTTACGGGTCTTATTAGCCGGCATTGAATTGACTCTCTATATGATGCAACTACCGCCCCAGTTTCTACTGAGGGCTCTTAGATTCTTTGTGAAATTGTGAATTCTTTGCATATTTTCTACATCTGCTTCCATCGGTTCACTTTACAATGAAAAAGCCAATTGTCAAGAGCCAACTGTCAATACCTGATGCTCATACACTAAACCACGCATCAAAATCAATTTCCCACTACAATTACATTCTGGCGAATCGACTTTGAACAGTAAGAAAACTTGAAACCTGAATGAATCTCAACTACAAACGGAAGAACTCTTAGCAGATATTCGTAGATTTAGGTGAAATTGAAAACGTTTCCTTTACAAAGCCAACCGCAAAAAGAAAGAGGATGCTACCTTTTGCGTGGTTTATAAAGAACAACTGTCACATACTTGGACTGGAATCTGTGAGTCATTCCCAAGGCAACCATTGACTGAGATGCACATCCTTTCTCGATAAAAAGGTGGTTAAGCACGACATGTTGAGGCCTGGAAGAAGAAGCTTCATGTGGATTATCCACACCAAGGACAGTTACGTGTAATTGCGGTGGAACTACTAAAGGCTCCTTTGCAAAGTCTTCCTCGGTTGGAAATGCATGACTGTAGGTGTTGTCCGGAGATGGCGGAGCCTCAAATTCCATCACACTATCCAGATTTTCTGGCACGTAGTCCTGCATGAAAAGATGAGCATCATGGATGACTTTATGCATTAACTTTACAATAGCTAATAGAAGGAATTGAGCATGTCCGGAGTCCTACATGAAAATATTAGTTTTTGAGAAACTAAGACATCAATGACTATGCATTAACTTCACAATAGCTAATAAAAGGAATTGAATATGCTCGGTGCATGTATTTATGCATCCAAACAACCAGGAATGGAAGAGGATCCCTGTTGCCAACTCTTCTGTAATAAAGCGATCAATAAATTCCTAAGAAAGAGCAGAATTTGGAAAACAAGGATACTGTCAATCAAGGAAGAACTTTATAGCATGTGAATTACAGAGATGGAAAGAACTAAAATGTAAATTAAAAAATGATTAAACAGAATCCCGTGTCACCAACCAAATCGGGAATAGAAAAGGACAAATCGCAAAATCATGCAAGAAAATTTAACTAAAATGTTCATTCTGCACATCAAACTTTTGAAAGAGGCATTACAGAAAATGTAGTTGGCTGGTTAGCTTTGGTCGAGTAATCATATCAGTGAAAAGCCATCAGAGGCAGTAGGATTTAGATTTGTAAGATTTCGATAAAAACAAAATTTTAAAAAATAAAGTATTATGAGTAAAGCTAATTTATGTGATCACTACTATTCAGATGCCTGCCAAAAAGAATAAACCAGAACATATTGGAATTTTCTGAAGACAGGTTATTTTACACATGTAGCCCCTTCAAGCATGCACAATGAGACCTTGTTAAAGAGATATAGCTTCTCTCCCTCTACATGTGAAGGTGTGACTGTAGGTGCATATCCTTGGTTATCAAATAGGCAGATGTCAAAAAAGGTTTGTGTCACCATCCATGTCATCTATTTATGCTATCCCCGGAAGACAAACACAGATCGCCAAGGAAAGAGTACGGAAAGAAATAGATGCCAGCTAGGGAAAAAGAAAGATTCTTACATTAACGTCAAGAAGATTACAAACACCACCAATTTCATCAGCCACATAAGGAAGATCTGGATTATATCTCCACTCTCCATCTACGATGAACTTGTAATGGTATAAATCTTGTGGGAGGACCAAAAGAATAGAATAATCTTGACCAGATCGTTGTAATTGCTTCCTGCAACAACAGACAGTATCCCCAATCATCATATGTTGCAAGTAATTTCCTACAACGATTGTTATTCGTAAGTGTTGATAATATTCCAGAGAATTAGGTAGCCAAAAATTGCCTTGAGGTCCAGTTGTCCCAAGATCCCTCGACAGATACATTAGAACCACCATGGTTCCAGGTGATAATGGTAGGAATTCCTTGTTCAGTGGAATAATCAGCCATTCCATGTGATTCATTTCTCCACATTTGATTTAAGTGAGAGGGGCCATCAGCCCTTTGCAAGGGAGCAATAGGAACCTGCAAATGCACAAAAGAAATACGGCAAATCAGCTAAAAGGCAATTAACCAGGGAGATGTAGTTAATAAAAAGCCCATATGCATCTACATAAGCTTAATTTACTATCTAGTGCTATTTCTTCCATAGATCAAAAGTTAGTTTCACCTTTCTTTTTCCCCTAGGATCTAATTCTGGAAACAGAATCTAGTGATTAGATTGTCTGCCAAATATGATGAGAAGTAGATAAACCTAAAAATGTAATCATCCTCACCACCTAGTAAGTTATTCATGCACACACATAGTAGGATGAGTAAGCGGTGATTGAACTAATGCAACTCTGACAATTTTATGTTGGTAACTTTTCATTTTACTAAACTTTAGCCGTCGGTGTACTTTTGACATTTTCCTAGTCAAGCCCTTTGAAATTACTTTTTTCTACTGCAATGCTCCAAGTTTTTGAATTGCACATGCAAAGATAAATGCTAAGCAAATATGAGATGTTGGACAGTGATACAATTTGCCAAATAGGTCCTGGGGGTTCCAACACATTTTACAAACCATTTCATGCTATTTAGTAGCTCTTCCAACAGTCATTCCCATCATTTATTTGCATCCCAAGACCAAAGATCTTGGAACCCCAAAATCAAATATCACAGAAACCCATCTCTTCACGGTTTTACGAAGATTAAAACTTAATTATCCATCCCTTGGATGGCAGAAGTTGCAAGCTCCAAGTTGATCCTCAGAATTTACATCACAAAGCCAAACTAGCCATCATAATCTCACACTTCCTCAAAACCTTCATATTCTTCCAGTACTACTTGCCTCCCATGGCAATCCCACTATGGATCCCAGAACACACCTTCATTCTTGAATAGCAGAATCAGTATTTCATAATAGTAAGATCTTTGCTTGAACTTCAATCTCCCATCACTTGGTAGTAGCAGTACCATAATTAGAACAACACAGTGTTCAAGCTTTTTCACCATTGCAACCCAAAAGCGCTTCAAGCTATTAGGCTTCAAAAATCTTGATCCCATCATGAGCTGCCAACCCTGCCAGCCCAATATTCCAAACTCACCCATGATTTCCTTACCTCACGCTTTCAATGGCAATGATAAATAACGTTAAAATTCCTTTCTTTTCATTTGGATATTGGATGGTTATGTAGCATAGTAGGAGAAAATATTGCCGCATAGACCATATGTGACACTTGACATGACATGCACACTTCTTTAGATTGCAATATGCATACATCTCTCAACGAGTCGACTACCAATGTGTGTAAGCCATGAATAGAAGTCTACTAAAGGTGATAGCTAAATGTCCTTAATTATAACATTCCAGTGCGACAATAACGAAATATGCATTGGAGGGAGTTAGGAAAATAATGCAAATGAAATCACATCAACACTACATGTATATGCCACATTTAGAGGTCTATTTAGGTTGCTGAATAAATTCCCTCAATTAAACTTTTTTATAAGAGTCAGAGCGCAATAAGAAAAATGAAATTGGGATTAAGTTATAAAGTTAAATAAGCACAAGACACATTAGGGTGGCTATTCATCTTTGCAGATGTTTACTGAAACAGTTTGTTAAAAATGCATTCAACTACGTAACTGTATCTTTCAAAAAAATATAAATATAACAGGTAACACATAAAGCTGTCACGTTATATTTACAAAGGTTAGCTAGTTCTTTTCATTTACTGAGTGATATCTACAACAAAAGCTGTGCATAAAAGAGGGGGGAACAACGTTGCCAAACTTTTTAACATAAGTTCTGTTATCCTCGATAAAGTTCACTAGTTTTTACAAATTGATGTAACAACTTGAATATTTCCTCAGCATAAGAGAAACAACAGTACCAAATTTCTCTGCAAATGACAAGGAGCAAAGTAATAAGAAAAATGAAAAGAAGGGAAAAGGCTTGCATTAAAGGGATATGAGTGTGTGAATAAGATCGAGTAACAATTACTATTAACAGAAGCACCTTCTATGTGATCTCAACCGATAATACTGCAACAGCAAAGCGTGTCATAGTACGGATAAGAATGAGAACATCACAATCTAACAAATTACTTTAATCAAACTCCCATCAATTGAATAGTCCTCCAAGAACGTTAGACTATCGATGTTAGCATGCGAAATACCTAATTAAGAAACTTTGTACATGGTTTATCCATTAACTTAGCATGAAGGTACAAGTTGGCATCTTGTTGAACTCAACAGTAATGAGAACTTCCGATGATCAGAATATCAAGTATTGGTACTAGGATTTCTCATTCTTGACAAAGTACTTTGAGTGAAAAAAAAGAAAATAAAGCCATCTAGAAATCAGTCTAACAAGCACATGCTTGTTGATTTATGGCATTAAATTCCTAATGAAATATCATTTATGGTTGATTTTTAAGGTCTTCATAGTCATTTAAATCACTTCTTGTAATAAAGATAAAATTTAGTGCAAATGAAATTCGTTGACACAACATAAAAAAAGAAAATTCATACATTATTTCCATTACTGTGAATAGTAGTTGGATTTAAGTTCTGTGATGTTGGTAATACTTATAAAAAGACTAAAATAATTAAAAGTTGAGTAGAAAAAATTCGTAGAAGACAAAAAGGTTAAAAGCCAGAGCACATGTTAGCAGCTTATGCGGATAGAAGGAAAAGGAGACAAAAAGGGGCTGGCCAACATAACATAATGACTTCCTAGGATGGCGTTGAAATTCTTACAAGCTCACAATGAATCTCTAAAAGACATTATTGACGTGGATACTTATAACAGACTGTCAAGATGCAGAAAGTAATCCCAATAAAAGAAACATTATTTGAATCTGCCATTAACATTCAGATGTGAGGAATAACTAAGAGGCTAAAAAATATGGTATGTCGTCAAAATCACAAAGCGACAACCCAAACTCTTGAAGGAAACAGAAATGATCGCTCTTGGTGCCAAGCAAGATTAGTATTATGGACAACCCAAAATGAGCTATACCTAGAATATTTCTTGGTCAAAAACCAAAAAGAGACTAATGATTGTTCAAAAGATATAAGGCAATTTCATAATCAGGAAACCAATTGAGGTGTTGACTGAACCGATGGAACAGCACGTACAGCTGCAATTATAGGCTGCGATTGATCTAGTACTAAAATAGAAACTTATTGCTTGTTTTATTGTCATACTAGTTTAAAAGCAACCTATTGAATTCGATGACATTAAACTATACAAGCAAGCATTTAAATCCAATCTGCGGCAGAATGGTCAGATAACACATGATAGGAGAAAGTAACTTTGTTGGAGATCACTGAACAAAAATAAAAACAATACCAAAAGCTGTCAATTTCCGAACAAAGAAGCAAGGCACCCAATTTAGGATCACAAAATAAGCACCAAAAGAATTAATAGCGTCACTAAATTGCAGCTCAGACACAATGCGTTGAATACTGTTCAAATTAGACAATTAACAAATTAGAAATCTAAAATCAGGCACCGGAAAAAAGGTGCAATTAACCTGAGGAGCGAACAAGAGAGGGGAATCAGAACGAGCAGGACTGTGCGGAGGAGTCACACCGGCGGACATGGACTCCGACGACGCAACACGGCAACGAACGCCGCCGCCGCCGCCGCCGAAGGATTCATCTCTGAATCCATCTTCTTCTCTCCCATTCGCATTTCCCATCCTTTTCTTCCGAATATCTTCTCCTTAACAAGTATCTACAAATGCTTCTCTCTCTACTCTGATGAATCAAGAAAACTCTTTCTTTCTGTTCAGATGTTTTATATAGCCCCCCAGATCTAAACCAGGGCATCCATCAATCAATCAATCAATCAACCAACCAACCAACCAACCAACTCCGAATATACTAAGGTACATGAAAACCGTGCGTTATAATTCATTTACCATAACAAATACAGATATTGATTTTCTTCTTTTCTTTTTTCTTAATTTTGTGCTGCAGAAGCACAAAATACAAATTTTGATAAGGTGAAAAAGGACGTGTTTCTGTGTCTTAGATGAGGACGACCTTCCTCCACCTCTCTCTTCAGCTCTGTTTTTAACTCCTAAGGCTTTTCTATTATCGAATATGCAAAAAATTGAAGAGTTTAAATCAATCCTGTTATTTAAAATATATTATTCAATAATAACTATGGATTTTATTTTCGTAAAAAAGAAAATATACCCTTACGTTCATTTTAATTTTGACCCGAAAAGAAAACATTGTTTGTCATATTTAATGATTTAATTAATACCTTCGGTTGAACCGTAAAAATTTTAAATCAATTGAATTTTTAATTTAAGCTGTAATTTTTTAATTTATTTTATTTTAATAATTTTTATTATTAAATATCGATTATTTTTTTAGTTAATCAATCAATTAAGTGTAATATGTACTCAGGATATTTATAAAATTAATAAATAATAATAACAACACTAAGTAAAAATTTCACTCAAACAAAAAATTTAAAAAAGATCAATAGTACGCAGCCTTACTCTTAATTAGTAGAGAGGTTATTTTCAAATGACTCACATGAATAAACGAAAATAATAATAATAATAAATAAATAACAAATAAGTATAAGAATTTTAAAATTTTAAAAATGAATAAATACACATAATAATGATAATAATATAATAGTCATAATAGGAAAAAATAATAACAATAGAATAAAAACATTAAATATAATAAAAGTAACTATTTATATTTATGAAACCAATGTTTGTTATATTTAATTATTCATTCGTTACAACTGATTTAATTATAAAAATTTTGAATTGATCAACTCTTTAGTTTACTTCTTAAATTTTTTATTAATTTATTTTAATAACTCATATTGTTAAATATCGACCACTTTATTAGTTAATAAATAAGTTTTATAAATTAACTCATTTTTATAAATAAAATAAATCTATTAATTTTTATAAAATAAATTTATTAATTTTTATTTAACAGCTTTTTTAATTAAAATTAAAATTTTTAATAAATAAAGATGAATTTCTGTACTCATATATTAAAATTTTAATTTTATTTAATTTTTAGCCAATCAAATTTTTTAAACCTTAAATATATTAATTTATTAGTTAAACGTTTGGTCCAAATTTTTAAAAATTGATGGTAATAAAAGAGCTTAACAAATCTTGTATTTATTTGGACCTACATCTGACTTTTTCTGAAAATAATGATAAAAAGTGGATTCCATGCGGAAGAAGAGAGGGCCTAATTATTTCGTCCTTTGGCTTAAAACGAAAAGTGAGATGGCATAACAACGCACTCTCTTACGCGTGCAAATCACCCGTCCTTATCACAAACTCACGCAATTTTAATTCTTATAAATTTCTAATTAATTCATATTCGCAAGCTTTATAAAACCTTATGATATGTATATCGTTATGATTGTTTATCTCTTCCTATGCATTGTATTGTAAACTAAGAAAACAGACTGTAATGGATTAATTGTATATGGTGACAATAGTCGAAGGTTGTTGATAATGTTAACTTATGTTCTTGTTACATTAGAAAGATAACGATGCTTTTGATAACGACCTCTTTTGGAAACTAGCTCAGCCTTTCTCAATATCCATCGGGACTAGCGTCAACTTCTTTTCCTCAAAAGTCCTTAGCCGCTTGCTTTTTCTAAACCTTGTCTTTTCATGCATTGCCTTCTGCTCCCCTCCTGTTTGTTGCGCAGGAGATTCAAAATATTAATTAGTATTACATGCAGCATTTAGAATAAGACCACAGGGGGATGTCTGTATTCGAATAAAGTAGATAACTCGCGAATGTATTAAAGCATGTCCTAATACAGCATACGACATGTTTTGTTATAATGAATGAAATTCTTTTCTTTCTGTATCTTTCTTTGTAACTCTCTCTCTCTCTCTCTCTCCTTCTCTTTATATAACAAATTTCTATTATTTAAACGACCTCGTGTATGATTGTGGTTATGTGGCGAATTAACTTTACCAATAATTTGGTGTCAAAGAAGACGATTCGGGATAGGCAATGGTAGAAAGGACTAGAGGAGCAAAGTTCTGAAGGTTGGAAAATAACTTGAGGGGACACTATTCGTAGAAGCACAGAGTCAGCATGAACGATTGCTTCTAAAAATGTAAGATAGGAGTGAGTGTTTGCTATCGAAGGTGCAAAATAGAACAGAAAAATTAGAAAATGAAATGTGGGAGTCACGAACGATGCTTTCAATAGGACTGTCGAAACAAGGGGAAGTAAGCAGTATAGCAGATCATACACCTCAAAACAATCAGACACAACTAGGGATGGCAATGGGTATGGTTCGGTTCGGGTTTTACTCAACTCATATCCATATCTATTTTTTATGACTCAACCCATATCCATATCCATATCCATCGGTTTTTATGATTTACTACCCATATCCAAATCCATCGGATTATTCGAGTTTTTGGATATCCATAGAGTTGTATAGCACATAAAAATATAACTTTTAAATAGAAAATATAAAGAGCATTTTTTGCGAACGCTCCAAATCAAAATTACTTTAATAACAATAAGTCAAGATTTTGATTTGTATATATTAAAAAACCATAAAATTGGAATAACAAAAACCATAATGTCTAGTACAAAGACATCATACATTTTTCACAATTTAGAACTGGAACAAAGATTGAAATAACTAAAGCTTCAAATTATTTTTGCATGAACTCCACAACATTCAAAACTCTATCTCTACATCATTTGCATTATTATCATCCTTTAAGAAAATAAAATATGATGAAAAATGTGAGTACTGAGGAGTAAAGTAGAGATTTTAAAACTATTTCTTGTCATAAAATATTAATATTTTATTATATTTAACCATAAATATTCAAAAAAAAAAGAAAAATATAGTTAATAAAAAACGGGTAGGATATGGGTATCCATGATTCAGGTTATCACTAGACCCATATCCAAATTCATATTCACATCCATTTTTCAACATCCATTTAAAATCTATTTTTGAGCCTCCATATCTATTTTTTCCGGTAGGATAGTGCGGATATTAATCGGGTTGAAAATCCATTGCCATCTTTAGGCACAACATGAAAAGGAAGGGAACGTTACATCAACGAGGTTAAACATAATTGAGTTTCCTTCGTTTGATGGGGAAAACGTTAAGCTGTGATTGTATCATTGTTAACAATTCTTTCAGTTAGACCAAACTCCAGAGAAAATGAAGGGGAACGTAGTCATTCTACATATGGATGAATGTGCATAGGAATGATATCGTTTATTCATTAGAAACCGTAATAAAACAGAGGTGGTGGAGTGGGCAGAATTCATAAGGGCTCTTAAACAAAGGTGTGACGCATAAATTTTTTATGATCCTATGAGAGATTTTAAGGAGTTGAAGCAAAACATGACAGTACTAGAATATTGTACCCAGCTTGATCATTAGGCTTTGTCTTTTAGAGGAATACTTAGTTGAGTTTTTTTGTTAAGGGCCTTAAACTGGAGATTGGTGTTTCAGTGACATTACATGAACCTCACTCGTTGCATCAGGCCTAAACGTTAGCTCGGAAATAGGAAGCTATACTAATGTCGACAGGGAACTCTATGTTAAACATAATCCATTCTACAAGGAACGTGACTAATGGTAATAATTTCAATTCGACCTTAAAAGCACCTCACTCAACAACAATTAATCACAGTCCGAGCACAGAAGGTATACTACCCACACCGCCTTCAACACTACGATCACCATCGGTGCGATCTTATAAATCTTCAAAACCCACCAGTATTAGAGATTTTGATGACAAAAGGGAGAAGGGGCTTTGTTTGTGGTCTGACGAGAAGTACACATTGGGCTATAAATGTAAGAAGAGGCAGCTCCAGTTTTACGTAGTTTCTGAAGAAATGACAATAGGAAGTGTCACTCGACTAGGAGGAGGAGGATCTGGAGGAAGAGTGTGTAGACGAAGATTGCCCCATGGTTTCCATGCAAGCGATGTTAGGATTCTCAAGGGAGAGACCTAATTTAAGCAAATGCGGTTAATGGGGATGCATTAACGACTACAAATTCACATACTCATTGATAATGGTGGTACACATAATTTTGTGGACATTGCGGTGGCAAGGAAAGGGAAGTGTGACCTCAAAGAAATTGATCTTGTTTCAATTACGGTGGGTAGAGTTTTACAGCTGGAATGTCGACAATACTGCAGGAACTTTGCATGGTCCATGCAAGGCGTGCAATTCAATATGAACACTCTGGTATTATCATTAGGAGGTTATCACATCGTTTTGGGAGTTCAATAGCTGATGGGATTAAACGACGTCTTATGCAACTTTAGGGATCGAACAATGTCATTTAGTTGGGAGGGGAGAGTGGTGACCTTGCGGGAAAATCCAAAAAGCTCTACAGTGTTCGTTGAGTGGCCAGTTGCTCATGATACAACTTTCCACTCCAATCGAATATCAACTCCAACAAATGTGAATGACGGAGGAGCAAGAAAGTGTATTTGACGAGATTAATGCAGTGTTATCAAATTTTGCAAAGGTGCTCCAAGAACCGTCTCATCTCCCTCCGAATCACAAGTACAACCACCAAATTATGCCGGTGGATAGAGTCGATGCAATCGATGTGAGGCCATATTGTTATTCAGGAATCTAGAAGGATATAATATAACAAGAGGTTAAGCAACTCATGAAGTAGGGGTTCATCCACGATCCGTATGCGTTGCTAGTAGTTCTCTTCAAGAAGGAGGACTACTTGTGGAGAATGTGTGTGGACTATCCGGAGTTGAACAGATATATGGTGAAAGACAAATTTTCGATACCTCTCATCGAAGAATTGTTGGATGAACTGTATGGAGCCAACTGATTTTCTAAGCTGGATTTGCGTTCGGGATGCCACCAAATTCGAATGCAACCAGAAGATACCTCAAAGATCGCTTTCAAAACGCATAAGGGACATTACGAGTTCTTGGTGATTGATATAAGCGAGAGACAATCGAGCAAGGCCAGGCAGAGAACTAGCCATATCAGTATGGCCCATGACCAAAGCTAGGACTAAGAGATTTAAAGAGGCTCTTTGGACGTATGTGGGCTTTTATCTTGAGAAGATGGCGAGCTCCAAGCCTATTAGAGGAGAGTTTAATGGAATTGAGCCCAAACTAATCCATCTAACTCAAATCCTTGGACCAGATACACTTGGAGCTTGAAGAAACGAAAATTTGGGGCTATTTCAATGTTTCATCACTTAAGCCCAATAGTGTACTAGACCTATTTATTTAATTTGTGGACTTCGTTTTATTTTGGGCTTCCATGTGTTTTAGCCCAACTATTTTATTATTTGACCTAGGTATAAATACTTATGTTCTAGGATTTTTTAGGGAATTTTTTAGATCAAAAATTGTGACAAAAGCCGTAGGCTTCAATAGAGAGAAACATCATTCTCTTGTTCTTGTTACTTTTCGAGCCATCTTTTCACGTATCAATTATTTTCTCAATTGTGGCGTGTTGATTGTTCGTTTATTTGGGTTTTATTTTGATCATCGGGATTGTTTGGGACAAGTTTTCAAGAGGTATCATAGAAATCAAACCCTACGTATCTTTATTCCATCAAATTGTCGTCGATCTTTTCTGTGGTGCGCATTATTTGGTATCAGAGCGGGTTTGGAGGAGGATTTTTATTCAACTCCATCAAAAAATTCAAGAAAATACTGCCCATCGCCATCCAATTATCGTCGAATCTTTCATTCAGGTGTGAAATTAACTTTTGGCCTAAGATTTCAATTTTTCTTATTGTTTTTGTTTTAGTTAGAGTTTTCAGTTAGTTGTTGAAAACTTTCAGTTTATATTGGAAAAAAAGTTTGAAAAAAAAAGTCAGAAAAAAACAAAAAAAGTTTGAAAAAAAAGAAGAAGAGAGTCGGAAGAAAAAAGGAGGGAAAAAAGTCAGTAAAAAAAGACTGAAAAAAAGAAGAGAGTCGGAAAAAAAAAAGAAAAGGAGAAAAAAAAGTCATTAAAAAAACGGAAAAAAGAAAAAAATTCTGGAAAAAAAATTCTAAAAAAAATTCTGAAAAAAATCCGATTTCTCATATTTGTTACTTGAATGGGGTTTGTTGTTCTTGTTACTCACACTACATTAGGAGCATTCATTTGTTGAAAACTGTGGTTCTGATTGTAACTTAAATACGAGAGGAGTAACAAATTCCTGAGTGAAACACGTGAGGGAGTGTGTGAGGTTGTTTATCGCTAACTTTGTTTTACAGGTATATCATTTTATTTACAATGTCACAAGAAGGTAGTAATGATGACAACCAAGGGGAAGATACAAACATCACTT
>JANZLD010000236.1:8737206-8753043 GCA_026413575.1 Erythroxylum carthagenense
CCCAATAGTGTACTAGACCTATTTATTTAATTTGTGGACTTCGTTTTATTTTGGGCTTCCATGTCTTTTAGCCCAACCCTTTTATTATTTGACCTAGGTATAAATACTTATGTTCTAGGGTTTTTGAGGGAATTTTTTAGATTAAAAATTGTGAAAAAAGCCGTAGGCTTCGATAGAGAGAAACATCATTCTCTTATTCTTGTTACTTTTCGAACCATCTGTTCACTTATCAATTATTTTCTCAATTGTGGCGTGTTGATTGTTCGTTTATTTGGGTTTTATTTTAATCATCGGGATTGTTTGGAACAAGTTTTCAAGAGGTGTCGTAGAAATCAATACGTATCTTTATTCCATCAAATTGTCGTCGATCTTTTCCGTGGTACGCATTAGTGATGCCCTTCGGATTGACGAATGCTCCGTCCACATTTCAACGATTAATGAACTAAATGTTTAAGCCATATATGCATCGTTTCATATTAGTTTTTTTTAATGATATACTTATATATAGTTCATCGTTGACGTTATATGTAGAACACATCTTAGTAGCTCTTCAGACATTATTGGACAATCAATTATTTCTATGAGGAAGCAAATGTATTTTCGGAGCTCGACAGGTGGATTACTTGGGTTATATTATCTCAGAAGAGGGAGTGGCAACTGATTTACGGAAGATAAGAACAATCGAAGAGTGACCTATACCGAAGTATGTTACGGAGCTATGGGAATTTTTAGGAATTACTAGGTATTACAGGAGGTTCACTAAAGGATACAAGGTGATGGCAAAATCGCTAACATAATTGCTTACGAAGAAAAAATTATCCAGTTGGAATTGGCAACGGGAAGAACAGATGGCTTTTGAGAGATTAAAGAAAGCAATTATGTCAGCCCCGATGTTAGCATTACCGAACTTCTCCAAATCATTTGTAATCTAAGCTAATGCAAGTGAGCAAGGATTAGGTATTGTACTGCAACAGAGAGGCCATCCCATCGCCTTCTTAAGTAAGTCATTGGCAAGGAGACATCACGGGTCATCCACTTATGAACAAAAAATTATGGCGGTAATTAAGGCCATCAAGCATGGGCATCACTACCTGAGTCCCAGATCTTTTATCGTCAAAACCGATCATCGGAGCTTAAAATATTTGCTAGAACAACGCCTATCGACTCCATTTTAATAATCATGGGTATTGAAACTTTTGGGCTATAACTTTGAAATGCAATACCAAAGTGGTAAAGAGAATATTGTCGCGGACTCCGTCTCAAGAATCGCGAGTACAGAAATGTTAATGATATCAGTAACATAGATGCAAGGTGAGATGTTAGAAGAAATAAAAAAGAGTTGGTAGGAAGATGGAGTAATTCGAGACTTAATCAAGACATTGGAATCTGAAAATAGTAAACCATGTGCTTACGAATGGAATGATGGGTTATTAAGATGGAAGGGATATTTAGTAGTAGGCGTCAACTCGAGAATCCATCAATAGATCATTGGCATTAGTCATGACAATGTCATGGGAGGGCATGCAGGTGCGGTAGTCACTACAAAGAAGCTACAAAAAATGTTCTTCTGGAAGGGCATAGGTCGAAACGTGAGGGATTATGATCAAAATTATATAAGTTGGCAGAGAAATAAACACGATAATTCTGCTTAGAGCGGATTACTGTAACCTCTCAAGATACTAGAAGGAAGCTGAAAGGAGGTGAGTATTGATTTTGTGGAGGGCTTACCTGTTTCAAAGAGGAAATATGTTATATTAGTAGTGGTAGATTGATTAACGAAATATTAACTATTGATAGACAAAGACATTAAGGGAAAGTCGAAGATGAAGAAGGGTGAGCAAGAACGCAAAAGATCTGAAATATTAACTAGTATTTATACGCAGCGTTTAGAATAAGATCATAGGGTGACGTCTGTATCCAAGTATAGTAGATAACTCGCAAATGTATTAAAGCATGTCCCAACACAATATACGACATGTTTTGACATGCTTTATTACAATGAATGAAATTCTTCTCTCTGTATCTTTCTCTATGGCTCTCTTTCTCTCTATCTATCTATCTGTAACAAATTTCTGTCATTCCAGTGACCTCGTGTGTGATTGTGGTTGTGCGGTGAATTAACTTTACCAACAATTTTGAGTCCAATCTAGTTGATCAACATACAGCTTCGCTTTTTTACAGTGTAGAGTACTGACATTTTTTAACTTCAATCTCAAACACTGCTTTTGGATAAGCTTCTTTGAGCAAGAACAAAAATAAAAAGACTCCAGAACAAAAGGAAATAAAAAGATGCACTCATAATGCTTTCTTCCTCCAAAACCACCATCTCTATCACCCCAGTTCAATATTTAACATCATATATGATAACGGCTTTCCCTTTTAGAATCTCAGATCTATCCAACTCTGTTACCGACTAAACAGAGGGGAAGAATCTATTACAATACTTCCTTTTTAATGCTAATATTCCCCGCCACCACCCTTAGTTGTAATATAAAATGCTATCTGCAGAAGTGGGTGACCACGAGAATATGATGACATGCCAACAGCCGCATCCCACCTACAGTTCCATGGAGTCAATAATTTAAAGTAGGCATTCAAGAACATCAAGAAACCCGTGTTCCCCGCACACAGGAAATGGACAAAGCAACATCCAGGAAATTAATTACAATTAAGTTGTATCGTCCATAGTTTCTCATAATCAATTCCAGCCTAATGAACAGGAACGATTCAATTCCACTATGATTTTCAATCCCAACAAGATATATCCTAGAAATATGAACAGGGCACATTTAATGCTGCGCAATTACTAAATGTACATAAAATTACTATCTATTGATGTCTAGTAGAAATCATATCTGCAACAAATGTCGCGTGGTAACCAGCTGATTCCCCCACAAACGGATGACACTAGCGCTACATTTGAGGAACTACAAAACTATCATTGGTCAGTTCATATCAGAAAGAGGCCGAACTTGTTCTCCTAAGCTGATATTTTTCTTCAGGCAATGCATCACATGGAAATTTTGCATCAAATTCCTGCAAAACATATAGTAAAACAACAAGAAGAATAAAGATGGCAAAAGCTGCTGCAAATCAAACACTTCCACCTACCAGGAACAGAGGTAAATCCATATATGAACACAACTAGCTTCCGTTATGAAAAGATCCCAATGTACGCAAAAATCACTGAAACTACATTTATGCTTTGCGGGTCTGTTTACAGAATCTTCGAAGGTTAAACATTCAAATATTTTCTTTAAGCCAACTACCTATCAGATGATTTATGACCTTCACCCACCAAGAGAGTAACAATGATCCAAGGAACAAACAAGAACCTTTAGAGGATGAATATTGTTGGATATTTCTTGTTTGATCTACAGATGAAATTCAAAAATCAACTTAACAGAGATGAAATACTATTCGAAGAAATCAAGACTAGAGAAGGTTCAAAGATAAAATAAAACAAAATATCTCAACACAAATTAATGCACCCATTCATTAGAAAATTTCACAGTTCTTTGATATCACTCACAGAATTGAAATTTTAAAATTTCAACAACCAAATAAGGAATCACTCAAAGTGCAAATATGTCTTTGTATTCATCAACATACCTTGCTTTAATGACACTGAAAAATCCAAAATAATCCTTGAGCAGTTTTAATCTAGAAGTTGCTTAGTGGGTTGATAGGAGACATGGTGGATTAGTTTTCAAATTTCTTATCAGTGACTATATGCAATAGAAAAGATTACTACCTTTTCTTTCTTGAGCTTCAGATTCTCCGCCTCTAGACGTGAAACCTTGCTCACCAACTCGTTATGATAAGCCTATGTACCCCCCATCACAAATCAGTTTTACAGTCATGGACGAAGAAGCCGGTTAAAAAACATATTAAGTGATAGAATATAAACAAGCTGACAAAAAGTCCACCTGTTTTCTTGCTCGAGACCGGGCAGCAGATTCCCTGTTCTTGATCTTTCTCCTCAGCCTCCTCTCAATACTCTTCTCAAGTGCTTCCGGGCCATTCCTTTTCCGAACAGATGTTGTGTCTGATAATGTTCCAGTTGAAGGGGAAGGGGACAAAACTAGTTTTTGAGGGAAACTTTGTGGGGTCACCGCACCAATAGAACCCAATTCCATGCAAGGGCTTAAAGATGGTTCTGCAAAAAGACCTGCTTGTACCAAGAAATCTTCCAAAGTTACTTCGCCAAAGGAAGATTCCCTGGCGGGCCCTTTTATCTCCTCGCCAAACCTATTCTTGTGCCCTTGTTGAATTTCTTTCCACACTTGGTCCACGGTCTTGCCACTCAGGGCCCTGGCTAAAGTTAAGCTGGCCTGGCGTTGTAGAGAAGAAGCTGAAGACAAAGTTTCAATATCCATTCCCACAGAATCGGTTGCATCAGTGCTCCATACACTTTTGAGAAGCTCATCAAGATTCATGCTACCCAAGGGTTTCCCTAGATTTCCCAACTGATTCTCAACCTCATTCAGAGTGAGGCTATACCAAGAACTTTGCCTCGTCAATTGACTCGTATTTAAATGAGATTGCTGGCCATTGCTCTGAGATCCCATAGTTTGTATCCCCATTCACCAAATTCTCAACCACACAAAAACAGAAGACCTAATGCCGACACAAACAAGACAACTCTAGATCATCACATCAACCCAGAAAACCTAAGGGAAACACAACTAAAACAAAACTACAGAAAACCAAAACTTGGAGACAGCAGCTATGACCCAGCGGCTTATTATGATTGACAACCTAATTAAATCTTCGGGACCCGTAACCAAAATTCAACCAAATCGATTAAAAACCAAAAGGGGTGTGAAATCAGCATTAATTTTCTACTTTCTAGCAAATTCCCAATTTTCTTCCGCCAAAAAAAAAAATTGTTAACGAGAAGAAATTGGTAGAGGAAGAAGGTAGTAGGAATTTAATAGCTTCAAAAAATAGTTAACACCGGTGAACAGAAGAAGAAATTCACAATGGGGAGTACCTTAATAGACGATTTAGGATGGATTTTGCGGAAAATCTGATGATCGGAGGGAAACTCAATTCTCCAATGAACTTCGGCCTTTCCGGCTCACTTGTACTCGCGGCATCGCTCCACGTATGTTACTCCACTTGTTACCCGCCATTATATTAACGTCCGACCCGAACTCTTAAAATTCAAGTCCAGCCCAAACATGTTATGGATTTGGTCCGGTCTTTAAGATGTTCAAACTGTTCACATAAAAATAATTTTATAATTTCAAATACATTACAAAATTTAACATTATATTGTGATCGATGACTAAAAAATTTAACTAATTCAATCATAAAAATTTTAAATTATTTATTTTTATAGTTCGATTTTTAACTTAAATTAAAGATGTACTCGCATGTTAGAAAATTACCAAATATAAAAAAACTTGCAACTCAATCCTAATACTTACATTTATCAAATTTGTATAGCTAATATTTGGATTAAGAGGATTGAGTGAAGTTAATGTAATTCTTATGCATGATAACAAGTTGGGTATGAATCTTTTTAAGTAAAATTGATCTTAATTTGAAATTGAATTATACAGACAAAATTATTAAAATTATTTAATATTTAATATTTTATTTAAAATTTAAATCAAATTTCAAATTAATTTAAATAAAAGGATAAGTTAGATTCACACAAATTTATCATTAATTTCAATTTAAAATCAAGTGGACCAAAATTAAGGATTACAATTAATATTTCAACTTTATCCTGTATTTAATTAATGGTATGAGATTAGATCATTTGTTCCTATTAACCTGTTCCAATCTTATTCTATCAATTTTTATTCACATATTTACACAAGATTTATATAAATGTGTAGGTAAAAGCTAATAACACGGTCTTAAAACAGGTTAACCGACAATATATATATATATATATATATTGATATATCATTGATATAGATATGTATATTTGTTGTTTGTCCCCGAAGAAGAAGACAGGATTACGGTTAATGCATGCAAGTTTGAATTATTTGGATTTTACTCAAACCCCTTGACGGCGAGTTGTGATTCTCGGAGCGAGTGATGTGAAATTGAATGTCTGTATGTGCCATTTTGTAATGTTCCAACAAAGGCAAAAGATAGGAAGAGAGAGAAAAAGCTAGAGGGGCAAATCCGTAAAACTGGCACATGGGAACCAGACCAACAGAGCATCATCATTACTTGTTGTTTGTTACCGACCAGTCACTCGTCGTTGCTCGTTAGTTAAATCAAGTGGACCCCATCCTTCTGCCTGAAGAAAGCACCGTGTGGGACCCATTAGAAGTTCTCCTCCCATGCTTCCAAGTTCAGCTCTCCTTTTTTCAAACAAAACCAGAGTAGAAGTAAAATGACTAAAATAACAAATTTAAAATTTAAGGACGTAAATAAGGATTAAATAAAATTAAAAATTAAAAATATATTTAAAAGTTATTTTTATTCTTCAAAAAATTTGAAATTAAATTTAAAATGATATCATTGTTTAAAAATTAATTAATTTATTTTAATTTACAAAAAATTATTAATTTGTAAAAATTAACCAAATAATTAGTAAATTAATAAAATTTTCACAATAACAGCTATTAAAATAAATTAAAAGTTAAATTTTAAACTAAAAAATTAAACGATTCCAAAATTTTCCACCTGAATTAGCTGAACTAATTAAATTGAGTAAATCAGTTGAATTGTTCGAATTAGTTGAATTTTTTAATCATTAAAAATAATGTATATGATTGATTATATAAGTATAGTCACGCCAACCAACCTAGAGAATATCAAATCTTGTTCAAATAAATAAATGCATAATATTAAAATATTGTTACACTCATTACATTATAAGACTATACATAATCTCAAAAGGAGCCAACCCAACCTCTTTAAAGAATTCCAATTTACCAATTCAAAGTCTTGACCTCCATCTTCATCTTTCTTTATTCTATTGTAGCTGTCACTATTTCCCCGTGCAAGTTTCAAAAGGGAACATTTATTACACAAAGATGTCAATTTCTCAACAAAATTAAAAATGAAATTAATTATTTTTAAATTAATTTTGAATAAACTTACCAGGCAAATGATAAAATTTTTAAAGTGTTACAATACCAACAACAACACTTAGTAAAAATTTCACCGAGACGTAAGATTTGAAAAAATATAGTAATACGTAACCTTATCTGTAACTAATAAATAGACCATTTTTAATTTTTTTAAAAACATTAAGTATTATTAAGTTATCAAATTTGTATAATTAATTATCTTAATAATACTTTAATTTATACCATTTTATTCAACTAAGTGGTTATTGAAAGTCATTTATGATTATTTATCTTTTTCAATTTAAACATACAAATTCTTAAATTAAGAAAACCCTTAAAAAATATTTTCACTCTTTAAAACCTATTGGAGATAGGATGTCACCTTCGTTTGGATGGCCCGGTCTATTCCTATCTTTTTATAAAAATTTATAAAATAATGTTGATTTTGTTTTTACGATTGAGTCAAATTATTTTAGTCGTGACCTGCCCATGATTAAGTTAACCTGATCGGGATAAAATTGACATCCGGTAACTTAGAATTGACATTTCATTGTCTAATATGTTTGTGTTTTTAAGGTTCAATCAAAACGGACTAATCAAATGCATAATTGGAATATTAAAGTGTTTGATGATTTTAGGAGTGGGTATGCTCTACTACAATGACAATCTTAGGTGGAAACCCTAATTTCAACGAATGGTCCTTTTTTGAAAAAGTAAAAGGCAGCCCAGCCTATTACCCACCATCTCCTACTTTCCATTTCCAGATTCCAACTTTCCTCATTCTCAGCTCTCTTTGTCTAAAGGGAAATACATTAAATTTCAATCAATCAATTGCTTACTTGCATTGGCATCTAACCCAAGAAATTAGAAGAATCTTAAGTCTCCACATCAACATCATCCTTGTTGGATACATTTTTCATTTTTTGATGAATTTTCCTTTTCTGTGACCTGTAAGTCCAAATTCTTCCTTTTTTTTTGTGTTTTTTCAGGTCTCCTCTCTCGACATTTTCACCTTAACAATTAAATTTAGCTAATATTTGGTAGAGGGTTAGGGTTTATTTTCTCTCATTTCTCTCTGTCACTTGAGCTTTGACTCCTAAAGTCTCAACCTTTTTGGCGTCTGCTGTTTTGTTGTATGCAATATAGTTGTTCATAACTGAGTTTGATGGTTTATAGTCTTAGCTTTTTTTGCTTCTGAGCCTTTTTTTTGTCTACTTTCCCGATCTTTTTGTTCTCTTCTTCGGTTTAAGTGGTGCTTTTTTATTTTTTATTTTTTTGGTTGAGGAAGGTGATCAAAGCACTTAACTTCTTGTTACTTGTTAGAGATTTTACAATTTCTCCTCTTTAACTGTTCAAAGTTCCTGTCAAGCTTTGGTTAAATTTGGTCGGAAAGTACTGACCACATTTTGCTTTGTTTTTAAGGTGATAATCCGGTTAGGATAATCGTATGTTCATCTTTTTTCCTGTTTGGTAATCTTTACTTTTTTGATTGGTAAACAGGGTTGTTAGTGTGAAATAATGACGAGGGTCACCCGTGATTTTGGAGATACCATGCAGAAAGATGCCGTCCCGGCGGTTTCTGCGGATGTTGCCTTTGCATCAAGTAGGTTTCCTAATTACAGAATTGGGGCCAACAATCAGATAATGGATGCAAAAGATGACCCAAAAGTGCTGTCCATGAAAGAGGCTGTGGCTCGTGAGACTGCACAACTTTTGGAGCAACAGAAACGCCTCTCTGTGCGTGACCTTGCCAGCAAATTCGAGAAGGGCTTGGCAGCAGCAGCTAAGTTGTCTGAAGAAGTAAGATTGCTTAAGATTTTTGTGGCTGTTTGTGTTTATTTCTAAACTTGACTTGGTGAGCAATTGAACGGTCTTTCATAAAATACTGGGATTTCAACGTCTTATTAGTTGATACTTTTTATTATTGGGATGTAAGATTGATTTTAACTACGGGATAAATTGTTAAGGAAAAATAATAGACGCATGCTCTTAACTGTGCATAGTCAACAAATTTTATAACGGCGAAGATTTTCTACCTTGTCATGCCTTTACTTAAAAAAGAAATTACCTGATCACAGTAAGAAAATTAATGGTATAAACTGCAATCTACACATTGTTTCACTTAGGTTTTGGCAGTTAAGCAGACCTTGTACAGTGTGGGGATATGTTGGCAATTTGGAACTTGATCCATGAAAATCATGCGTATATTATTCTGATGATTTTTTCTTTGGGGTTCTGAGCTTGAGAAACATTGGCGGTATTATAATGCTTTGGAAGAAATAATCATAAACATGTAATTTTTGGATCAATTGCAGGCTAGACTCAGGGAGGCAGCTTCGCTGGAAAAACATGTTCTTCTGAAGAAGCTTAGAGATGCTCTAGAATCTTTAAGAGGACGTGTGGCTGGTAGAAACAAGGATGATGTAGAGGAAGCTATTGTCATGGTAGCTGTTTCATGACTCCTCTCTTTGTTAGATTTTATCGTTCCAGAAATTGTGATCTTATATGTGATGTGATAACAGGGTTTCTGTAGCCATGCCATTGCAGAACAAATTTAGGTTAGAGAAATGATAAAACAAGGTCTACCTTTGGATAAATTAATTTCTGGGACAGGATTTGATTTTGACTGGCTAGGTTGGTGGTTCTTTGTAAGCAAATTATATGAATCAATTATCAGGTTGAGAAAATGTTTTTGTAAATGGTTCATCATTAATGATGACCATAAGAGTCATGCTGATTTTGGACCCAGCAGCTTTTGCATTTGAAGTGAATCTTGGCTATTTTAGGAAAACTTTATAGAAATCTAAAACGTCAAGTCAATAATCATTGCTGCACAGAAATATTAACACTTGCTACTAATTATTATCTCTTTTCATTTCATCTCTGTATTGTCTTTACTTGTAGAATATTTCTACCTGCTAGCATTTTTCAACTTTCTGGCTGATATACTATTGACAATAAAATATTTGAAATGGTAAAAGAAATCCTAAATTATTATTATTTTTTAATTTTAGGTTGAAGCATTAGCGGTTCAGCTTACTGAAAGGGAAGGAGAACTTATTCAAGAAAAAGCAGAAGTAAAAAAACTAGCAAGTTTTCTTAGGCAGGTAAAGTAATCTTTGTAATCTTTAATAGAAGATGGACTATGTTTTAAACCTTTTCTATGCTTTTTTGTATTTATTTCATCTTTATTTATTGGATATACAATGCACATTTATGCCCCTGACTTTCATCTCCTCCCCCCTTTTTTCCCTTTTGTTTTCTTTTTAGACGTTATCAAGTAAAAAACAAGCTTGACATTTTTTATGATCATGGTCTTGTGGATTTTGAGATCAGCAATCCTTTTCAGTTTTGGCTCCTTTAGTTTTCAGACTTTTCTATTTTTTCGTTTTGCAATTCTTCTCATGTTAACTTTTCATTTTTCATATCTTTGAGCCAAGTCATATGGGCATTCCTTCCCAAAAACTTTATTCTCTATACTGATTTTCTCCTATATTTTATATAGAAAGTTATACTCAGTACATAGTCTTCAGTACTAAGTGTTTATAACCCTTTTAGGCCACAGAGGATGCGAAGAAACTTGTTGATGAGGAACGAGCCTTTGCTCGTGCTGAGATTGAGAGTGCCAGAGCAGCAGTTCAGAGGGTGGAAGAGGCTCTTCAAGAACATGAGCGGATGTCTCGAGCTTCTGGGAAGCAGGTTTGTGTTAATTGCTATTTGTTCTAGGACTTGTTAATTACTGGTTGATATTCTTGCTTGTACAACACCATTGGAAGTAAGTATATTTCTTTGTACACTTGTAAGAAATGTAGATAGGAATTCGAGACTTCTGTCTTGTAATTCTTGTTTTAGATTCTAATTGCTTCCCTTTTTTTAAATTTGTTGTTTATTGTATTAGTCATTGGTCGTAACACTGCATTGCAGCCACTGAACTTCATCCGAAATCAAATACTTAATTCTAGAACCGCAACGGTTGCGGCAGCTTTATATCCTTTTTCATGTTCTCCTTTGTGATCTCGTTTTTGGAATTGAAGTTATAAAGTTGTAGTTTCAAGTATGTTCTTATTATCACCTTTGAAAAACTATATTTTGTGGTTATTAGGACTTGGAAGAATTGAAGAAGGAGGTTCAAGAGGCCAGGCGGATCAAAATGCTGCACCAGCCAAGCAAGGTATATGCTGGAGCTTCTACGTGAAGTTTTCCCCCACGCCGAATCATGGAATTTTGTTCGTGTCAAAACTGATGCTAGCATGTTTCTTAAACCTTGAAATGCTTTACTACAATTTAATTGTGTATCTGTCTCTATCTGAAATTTAATTGTGATATTAGTTGTATAATGGATAAATAGCTTTGTAGATCATCTATTTGTGCATTTTAACCGTGGCAAACATACGGGAATACTGATGATCAAGATTTCAAGGGGTTGGAAGTATTTGTTTTTTGGGAATTTTTTACTTGACCTCTAACTCTAGAACTTTATTTATGAAATCTCTGGATGCGGAGTCTCAAGCACGCAAATGGACACTTCCTACATCCTTGTGACAATTCAACTGGGTGTGACACAAATTTAATATTCTTTTAATTTTGTTGATTTCTGAATTGACAAACTTTGTAGGTGATGGACATGGAACATGAGTTGCAAGCGTTGAGGATTCAACTTGCTGAGAAGTCTAAACGATCTCTTCAGCTTCAAAAAGAGGTTGGGTTATAGTCCCATTCTGGCATGCAATGAGCTGCATATAAATTCTGTGATGGATTCTTTGGACTTTTGAGATGCTGTGAATCTATTTATTGCTCTTAGTCTTATTTCTTTATTCTGCATTGGCTATGGTTAGGGTTCTGATTAATAACATCAGTATTTTATGGCTCTCTAGTATAATTCTTAGATTTATCATGAAATTGCCCATCAGTCTGATCTTTCATATCTTGCTTTGAAAAGATTGTTCACCTCAAAAGTAATGATTGATAATCAACTGTGCACCTTTGTGGCATTCGTTGTCACTTGGCAGCTTCTCACAATATTGGAGTTATCAAATGATCAGACTCCTGTTTAAATTTGTGTGCTCAAGTCTAACAAAGAGAAACTTTCTTTTGTAAGACATCATATAAAGAATATTCTCTTAATGGCTAGTTCTACACCAGAAAATGCTGTATATCTTTTGATTGTTTTCAATTATGTAGTTGAAGTAAAAAAAAAAAGAGAGAAGGGATATTTACGGGCAAGGTAACAAGATTTGACCATTAAGCTTACACAGACAGAAAGACCATAGGGTATTTATTTATAATGCAGAATAATACTTTATTCTATAATCAGAAATATAATATTTCTAATATTATGATATTTCTATATACGATGCACAGAATGTTGCAGTAAATAGATCATACAACCTATTTACTCCAGAATCTTCTAATCATTAAAGCAAAGTATCAGTAGTGTGTAAAAGTTTATTGATCTGAATGAACTATATCCTTTGTTCACAAAAAGATGTGACTCTTGTATTTGTGTTTTTAGTTTGGATATTAAAGAATTTGAAAAGGAGTAGTTTTCATATAGATGCAAGTACTTAAATTATGCTAATTGTTCTATCAAAGTTGTGGTATTTTACATCTTCCAGCATCTTCTGATTATTGTCCTTGCATGTGACACACAAATTGTCATTCTCCTTTCAGATCTTTGATAATGGCTGTGCTATTCTTTCTTAATAAGCCTATTTGTGATTCCAGTGCATATGCTTCTTAATTTACTGCTAACTCTAAAGAGTAAAGAGACAATAAAGTGTACATTAAAGCATGCAATTGTTGATTTTACATGAATATTATCATACATAAAATGTGGACAGGTTTCTGTTACTGACTTTTTCTGTGGTCTACTTATCTTTTATCCCTTCCAGCTGGTTTTGAGTAGGAGAAGGGAGCAAAGTATTACCCAATTTTATGAATTTGATGGTTCTGAAGCTTTAGGTTCATATTTGCGGATCAAGCCCTGTTCTGACAATTCTCCGGATCTTTCGAACTGTTTGATTCAATGGTACCGAGTATCATCTGAAGGTGGCAAGAAGGAGCTTATATCAGGTAGTGACACGTGTTTTTCTTCTCCACTCCTGTTGATACCGACAATGGTTTTTCTTTTCCTTTTGTCATTATTTTACACTCTGATTAACCCTCTTTTGTGTGGTGGGGGGTGGTGGGAAGAGTGGGGTGGGTGACATTGAAATCATGACGGTTTAGCACTAGCTCTTCCTTAAAAGTTGCATAAAATTAACAAACTTAACCATGGTTGTGATCAATAGTTTAGGTTGTTTCATTTGATAGTTGTGGTCAAGATATGGTATTATCACATAATATTGCGATAATCTGATTGTAATAAGATTATATTAAACAACAATATCTTAGGATTCTCATGTATTTGTATAGACTCTCTATCCTATTCAGTATTCCTATTCATGTATATATGTACTACATTCGCTAAGAAATACAATATAGAGCAAAACAACTCTTATTCACATGGTATCATAGTCACATGAAAGAGATAGTGAAACTGAGTCAACCCCAGAAAGTCAAGAAATGGCTTCCAATCTTGAGGGATCCTCCACGGCTAATCTAAACGAGACTGGAGGTCAGTCGTCGATGACCTCTGGTCTTGAAGGAGCTTCATTGTCATCATTTCTAACAAACTAAATGGAACAAACTATTGGGAGTGGGCTCAAGCTATGAAATTTGCCATTGAAGGACACGGGAAGTTGAGCTTTATTGTTGGAGATGGAAACGTTCTAGACCCAATGAACTCGCAAGCTGTGCGATAGTGGGAGATAGGCAACCCCATGGTCTTGTCATGGCTTATCAACGCCATGATATTGATGATCAAACATACCTTCATGTTTTTGCCAACAGCTTGAAAAATTTGGTAAGGGGTGCGATAATTATACTATGATGGAGAGGATGCATCGCAAATCTACAAGATAAAACAAAGTTGTGGCAAATGAAGCAAGGTGACAGAGAAGTTATAGAATATTGGGTCAAAATGGTAGCATTATGGCAGGAACTTGACCTTCTGTCGGATGAAGAGTGGAGATGCAAGGAAGATGCTGTGATGTACAACCAGAAAATTGAAAAGGAAAGAGTCTTTGAATTTTTGGCTGGTCTCAACAAAAAATTGGATGATGTCCGTGGCAGAATCCTAAGTAGAGTTCCTCTACCAACAACTAAAGAAGCTTTTTTTGAAGTTAGGAGGGAAGCAACAAGGAGGAAAATTATGCTAAAAGAAGAGAAAAAAAGAATAAAATTTGTCTACAATACCTACTAATGAAGCGTTTGCATTGATGTCTCGTGGTGAATCTAGTAAGAAGGGTCAGAAAAAGTGATGTATTCACTGCAAACAACTTGGTCACACCAAAGATAGATGCTGAGACATCCATGAAAAGCCTCCAGATTGGAAACCACGAAAAGGAAAAAACCGAGGATATCAAGTATCTAGTGAAGGAGGAATAGAAAAATCTGAAGATAATCAGAAACAACAAGCTGGTGAGCTGAATATTTCACTAAGGAAATTAATGGAAATACTAAAGAGTCTTCAAAGTGACAGCCATCAACAGAAGACAAGTACAGTTGCTAGTGCTACTATAAGAGGTAATATCTTACAAGCTTTTTTATCCTTATGCGGTAGGAAGAAATGGATAGTTGATTCTGGAGCGTCAGACCATATGACAGATGACTATAAGCTGATTCATTCATATTTTCCTTGTGCTGGGCATGAAAAGGTTAAGGCAGCAAATGGTGATTCTTCTTCGGTTGCAGGAAAAGGAGATATCAAAGTAACAAATTCTATAAAATTAAACTCCGTTCTACATGTTCCAAGTCTAGACTGTAACCTCCCTTCAATTAGTAAATTGACAAAAGAAGCTAATTGTAGAGCTCTCATTTTTTCCCTACTCATTGTGTTATACAGGACTTGTCATCGGGGAGTTGATTGGTAGTGCTAAAGAGGTAAATGGAGTATACTACTTTGAAGATGAAGAAAATCATTCTACTCCTTATAACTTGGGTAATAGTGTGATTGTCCCTAAGAATGATGAACTATTAATATGGCATAAAAAGTTAGGTCATCCAAACTTCCAGTATATGCTATGATTGTTTCCAAATATTTCAATAAATGAAGATCTTTGTGTTCAATGTGATGCTTGTGAATTTGCTAAGCATCAAAGAATTTCTTTTAGAAGGTCTGAATACAAACCCACAAAACCTTTTTCACTTATCCATAGTGATCTTTGGGGCCCATCTCCTGTCACTAATAGAACCAATTCAAAGTGGTTCATTACATTCATCAATGATAATACCCATTTGTGTTGGGTGTTTCTTTTGAAGGATAAAACTGAAGTCCCTACTGTGTTCATCAACTTTTATCAGATGATAAAAAATAAATTTCAAACAAGTATTCAAGTCCTCCATACTAATAATGGTATTGAATATTTTAATCAAAATGTTCATACATTCTTCCAAAAACATGGAATTGTCCACAAAAGTACTTGTGTCAATAGTCCTCAATAGAATGGGATTGCTGAGTGGAAAAATAGACACCTTCTTGAAGTTGCTAGGACTTTGATGTTCACTAGCAATGTTCCAAAATTCTTTTGCGGGGATGCTATCCTTATTGCAACCTACCTTATTAGTCGAATGCCTAGTTGTGTCCTTTCTTTCCTTATTGCAACCTACCTTATTAATCGAATGCCTAGTTGTGTCCTTTCTTTCCTTATTGCAACCTACCTTATTAATCGAATGCCTAGTTGTGTCCTTTCTT
>JANZLD010000236.1:8753143-8765532 GCA_026413575.1 Erythroxylum carthagenense
TCAAAACACCTCTTCAAAAATTTCAAGAAATCCATACTACTACCCATCTTGAAACTAACCTTCCTTTAAAGGTTTTCGAGTGTATAGTCTTTAGTCATAGTTATTCACACAACAAACTTGATCCAAGAGCCAAAAAATGTGTGTTTTTGTGTTACTTTGCTACACAAAAAGGGCATAAATGCTATGATCCTATATCAAAAAGGTTGTTTATTAGTTGTGATGTCACTTTTTTTGAAACAGATTCCTTCTATCCCAAGTCTTCGATTTAGGCGGAGTATTGGAGTGAGTTTGGTGATGACTCTCAACCTGATCCTCCTTGTACATCTGTTCTTGAACCTATCCTAACACCTGTGTCCAAAGCATCTCCTACAAAGACAAATCCTGATATAGAAGTAGCCATGCTTGACAATACACTCAAAATGTACTCTTAGAAGAAGAAAACAAGTAGTACACTCCCTGCCCTTGAAGATATACCAATCTCTAAACCAATGCAAGTTCGTACCGAAGAAGCTCAGAGTAGTAATACAAAGGAACAATAAGACAATATAGATCTAGAGCTGCCAATTGCTTTACGGAAGAAATCTAGTTCATGTACCATGCACCTGATTGAGAGGTTTGTCTCTTATGATGCTCTATCTTCTCAATATAAAGCATTTATTGCTAATCTGGACAGAATTGACATTCCCAATAATATCCAAGAAGCTATTAAAGTTCTAGAATGTACAGAAGCAGTTTTTGAAGAAATAAGAGCACTTGAAAAAAATGAAACGTGGGAAGAAGCTGATCTGCCAAAAGGGAAGGAACCTGTGGGATGTAGGTGGATATTCATAGTCAAATATAAGGCTGATGATTCCATTGAGAGGTATAAAGCAAGATTGGTAGCAAAGGGCTATACGCAGACCTATGGGATGAACTACAAGGAGACATTTTCACTTGTGGCCAAACTAAACGCTATCAGACTATTGCTTTCTGTAGCTGCTAACTTTGATTGGCCCCTTCAACAACTTGACATTAAAATGCCTTCTTGAATGGCAAACTAAAGGAAGAAGTATATATGAAACTTCCTCCAGGGTTTGATAAGGAAGGAGGGGGAAATAGAGTATGCAGACTAAGAAAATCACTATATGGGCTAAAACAATCATCACGAGCTTGGTTTGAAAGATTTGCCAAAGTCCTAAAAACAGAAGAATATGCACAAACTCAGTCGGATCATACAATGTTCTTCAAAATTAGAGAGGGTAATAATACAATTTTGATTGTGTATGTAGATGATATTGTCACAACTGGTGATGATGTAGAGGAAATTACAAGACTCAAGTCAGCTTTGAGGAAAGAATTTGAAGTTAAAGACTTAGGAGAAATGAAGTATTTCCTAGGCATGGAAGTAGCTAGATCAAAGAAAGGGATTTACATCTCACAAAGGAAGTACATTCTTTATCTCTTGAAGGAGACAGGAATGTTAGGATGTAAACCAAGCACCACCCCCATTGAAAGCACAAAGTTTGAAGATGAAGAAGATAAACTGGTTAACTATGAAGAATACCAGACACAGTGGGAAGGCTAATTTATTTGTCTCAGACTAGACCAGATATTGCTTTTGTCGTGAGTGTTGTAAGTTGCTACATGCATGCACCAAAGTGTCATTTTGAGGCAGTTTATAAGATCGTACGGTATTTAAAGGGTACTCCTGGGAAAGGATTATTATTTAAAAAGGGAGCTCAAAGAATAATTGAAATATATACTGATTCAGATTGGGCAGGTTCAGAAGAGGATAGACAATCAACCATTGGATATTGCACTCGTGTGGGGAAATTTGGTCACGTGGCAAAGTAAGAAGCAAAAGGTGGTAGCTAAGAGTAATGCAAAAGCTGAACTTAGAGCAGTTGCAAAAGGGATTTGTGAAAGTCTCTGGTTAAAAAGAGTGTTGAAGAATTGGAAATCAATTTTGAGTCACCTATAAACCATTATTGTGATAACAAAGCAACCCTAAGCATGGCACACAATCCAGTCCACCATGAGAGAACAAAGCATGTTGAAGTTGATCGACATTTTATCAAGGAAAAAGATAGAAGATGGGACAATATGCCTAACTTATGTACCAACGAAGAAGCAGACAGCAGATGTATTTACCAAAGGACTTCAAAGACAAGCATTTGAAGAATGTATCAGCAAGTTAGACATGATTGATATCTATGATCAAACTTCAAGGAGAGTGTGGTCAAGATACGGTATTATCACATAATATTGTGATAATCTGATTATAATCAGATTATATTAGATAGCATTATCTTAGGATTATCTCCTGTGTTTGTATAGATTCTCTATGCTATTCTGTATTCCTATTCATGTATATATGTACTACATTCTCTAAGAAATACAATATAGAGCAAAACAGCTCTTATTCACAATAGTGGTTTTGGATAGGATATTTTATGTAGCTGTAAGTGCAATGGATTCATCAGAACAAAAGGGACCTGATCCACTGAAACCCAGCAGATATGCTGTGATGAATGAAGGGCCACTATGTGTATCTAAGGGCTTGTTTTTTTACAATTAACCAGATGAACATGTGGATAAAAAGTGGAGGTTCTAACAGTTCATAAAAGAAGTTCTTATGTATGGCTGTTACATTAAACTTCTATCAGATATATACCTATTGTCAGTGAAATTGATTTCTGTGCATTTCTTTCTGGGTTTATGGGGTGAGGGGGTGAGGGGGTGGGAAATACAAGAAACTTTAAGCTGTTGATAGATTTAAGAGTTCATAACTGATTATAGAATACTGTTTCAATTCATTGATTAGAAGACCATGTCATATTGTGTGAATTATCAATTGCTGCTGATGAGACATTCTATGTATGGGCTATCACTTATTTCATCAGTATCTATATCTTACAGGAGCTACTAAATCAGTTTATGCTCCAGAGCCTTTTGATGTTGGGAGAGTCTTGCAAGCTGAAATTGTATGCAGTGATCAGCGTATCACGTTGGCTACAACGGGTGCCATTGATCCAGGTTTTCTTTTCAACTGCTGCTCTGGTTTGATTTAGTGTCCTGCTGTAGGTTTCGTAACATTAGATTTTCTGATAATCTTATTTCGAGGTTTCGGTCTAATTTCAAGTACACAAATCCTTCATGGTTACTTTACATGCTAAATAATTAAATGCTGACCTAATTCCATGTCCAGCTGCTGGTCTGGGTAGCTATGTGGAGGCACTTGTTCGAAAACACGATGTTGAATTCAATGTATGTGTTTTTACCTCATTGTTTTCTTTTCTCAAACTAGTTAATTGTGGATGGTGTTTAATATTTGAGAGTCGTTGATGTTAAAACTATTCAAGCATTGCATGTGCACCTAATCATTTTGGTTATTCCACTCTATTTACCTTGTCTAATATGCTAGATGAGCCATGGATTAGATTCTCCTGAGTCTAGCCATTAATGTTGTTCAGATTTTTCTCAATTCAAATCTATGTTGGTTACATTAGTTTTCATTCGTGTTGAAGTGGTCTTTAGCTTTTGTATTTCATCTCAGAATCTGATGACTTTTATACTTGGTTTTAACTATACTTTTGTTCAGGTGGTTGTTACCCAAATGAGTGGTGCTGATCATGTCTCCGAATCAATTCATGTGCTTCATGTGGGAAAGATGCGAATGAAGCTTTGCAGAGGGAGGACAACAATCACTAAAGAGTACTACTCCACTTCAATGCGGGTATAGTGGATTGCAAATCTTTTTCTCCTAACAAAGGATGGCTTGTGAACCCGTTAACATCTTTTAGCAGCCCCGTTTTATACTGTTTTCTTGTGCTTTAGTTATGTGGAGTGAGAGGTGGTGGGAATGCTGCAGCTCAGGCTTTGTTCTGGCAAGCAAAGAAAGGGCTTTCCTTTGTCTTGGCCTTTGAATCTGAGAGAGACAGAAATGCGGCCATTATGCTTGCAAGGAGGTTTGCTTTTGACTGCAATGTAAGCATTTTTCAAATTTTTCTTTCAATGCCCGTGTATTTTTTGGATGGATCTGTTTATGTATGCACTTCTTCAATTTTTTATTTATTATTGTAGAAATGATGTTTAAATTGCCAATTTTTTTGCATATAATTTGTTTGTTTAGATATGTACAAAAGTTAATGAAGAACTTATCAATTGCCAAAAGCAGCTCGTAGAATTGTATGACAAGATGCATTTTATCAAATTCTGTAGGTTCTAAGGGCCTAGGCAAGAAACATTCTTTCTATTTGGATATTAGTCATTAATAGTGACCTGTAGCCAAAAAGTGTTGATTTGCTTCAATCCAATTTGTTTTGATTGTTTGACAACGTTTTGCTAGAAATCTTATCCTTTGATTCATTCTTCGCAACCACTGAAGGGTTAATTGCTTTTCTGCAAATTATTGTACCACCAGATCACACTTGCTGGGCCAGATGACAGGGCTCCTTTAGGAAGTTAAAGAACCTCCATGGAGTTACCGCTTACTAATTGTAATTATATATAGAGTTCTCACTTGTATTATAGGTTTGTTGTGGTAGGATTTGGCATGTAAGGATTGTCTAGAGAGAAGGCATGTTTTTGTTTGCCTGTTTTGTCAGAGTGTAACATATTAAAATATTCTAGTGGTGATTTTCAGATTGATTTCCAAATTTGTTGAACATGAGCTCAATGCTGAGTGATGTTAACATATATTTGATCCATTTGTATAAGAGATAAAAGAGTATACTTGGTTGATTTTGATAGATTCGCTTATCTCCAACTTGTGAACTTAACTGGTAGAAACTTATTTGTTTCCATTGCTTTTAGTTCATATTGTCGTTACTTGTTTGGATTATAGCTTCATACAAATTTTCTTAGACTTGGGTCAGGTTGATTGATATTTTTGAAGAACAATATTTATCCAATTTTAGACAGCCCTAAACTATATTTTTCTTGAGCAATCTCTCTTATTTTCTATATCATTGTTTATATCAATTGTGTTGGAGGGCATTTTGGTTGGCTTAATTTGGTTAAAAATTAATTAAAAAAGTTTTTAATCGAATTTTAATTTAAAAAATTTAGATTTTAAGATAAATTTTAAATTCGAAAGATTCTTCAAAGGCTCGGGTTAATTTTGATTAAAGGTACCTAGACTGGGCTCGTCTGTATACTCAGCCCATTGATTGCACCAAAACACCAGTAGTCATAACCCCGCCTATAAACGCGGTGGCTAAGAGTGCGAACGTCTTTACGTTGGATTCCCTTGAATCTGCCATTTTAATCCCAGTATTTGTGGAAGGCTGGAGCTTTCACGGGTTATAGCCATCAATCTAACAAGCTGTTATCTGGGTCAACTCTACTTTCGGCAACTATCAAGGTTGTTATCAGTTGTGACTGTGGAAGGTGAGAGCTTTAGGCCATTAGGTTGATCAACCGTCATTGATGATACTTAAATCTGTTTGTGTAGTTGCTTCCTTACATTTGTCCAAGGTTGTTGGAGACCTTTTTTTTCCGCTTCTTTTCCTTGATGCTTCCATTTCCGTCAAATACCCAGTTTTAAGAATTCATGATTAGTGAATACGGTAAAAGTTTATTCGCCTCCGTCTTCTTTAGCTAAATCCATAAAAAGGTTTGTATTCTTGAGTTCGTCAAGTCTGCCTTCTGTTTGCTTATTTGTCAGCTTGGTTTCGTTGATAATATCTTAATTGTTTGAGATGCGGATGTTATCTTAGTATCAAATTTGTTTATTTTGCAAGAAGTTGTTGTCCTAGGTTGTTTGATGTTTTCTTAAGGAACTTTAGCGTCTTATTGGATTTTGGGACGTTCTCATTTCTTAATTCAGATCTATTGAACTTGATTTGGGGTATTCTTCATTTTGCTTGTAGATTTATCTTGTCTTGATAAGTACTTTGAAGTGGACAAATTGTTGGAATCCACCACCTAAATATTAGATAGTTTGACGTTTTGATAAATTGACAGATGCTTCTTGTCTGTATATGTGGATTATGAATACACACTTCACTGGTTACTGGAATATCCACTAAACTCTCAAGTAATCACAACATATTCAATCCAAGATGGCTGATGATGAGAGGACTACAGTGGAAATTCTGGATGAGAACAATCTAATTGACCTTGCCAAGTACATAAACTATGTCAGTGCTCCTCAAGCTGGGGCCATAGCAACATTTTCTGGCACCACAAGAGACACATTTGAAGGCAAGACAGTTGTGGAGCTAAGATATGAAGCATATGTGCCAATGGCAATTCGTCAGATTAAGTCCATCTGTTCTTCCGCTAGAGAATCCTGGAATATTTACTCTATTGTTGTGGCACACCGACTAGGCCCAGTTCCAGTTGGAGAAACAAGTGTCTTCATTGCAGTATCAGCTGTTCATCGTGCTGATGCCCTTGATGCTTGTAAGTTTTTGATTGATGAGCTAAAGGCTTCTGTTCCAATATGGAAAAAAGAGGTGTATTCTAATGGTGAGGTTTGGAAGGAGAATTCGGAGTTCATGGAAAGGAGGACAGATCTAGGGAAGATGGAAGGGGGCTGCTGTAGAAGGAAAGTTGAGGTATCACATGCCACGAAGAGCTGCTGTGGAGCCAAAGTGAAAGTGGACGACGACAAGACACAGGGAATTGTTAATGGTGATGGAGTAAAGGAACAATAAATATAGGCTAAAATATCATGGGTTTTTCTACTATCACATTAATGTGAAAATAAAATGGGAAGCTGAACAAAGACTTTCATGTCAAACTGCAAGGCTTGTCATGAAGTGTCGTGTTGTAAAACTTTCTGTGTTCAGTGCAAAGTGGTCAATAATTTTCCTATTCGAACTGTGATTCAGAAGCTATATTACAATTTATTTATTTATCTTAGAGAACTGTGTCATCCAGCTCCTTGTTCCTTTGATCAGTTGCCTCATTTTTGTTTTTTGCATTCCTCATTCTGGATTCAAGCTAAAGAGTTGTCCATTCTATAGACAGCCCCTGAAACAACTCTGAAAAATATCTTCTGTAAGCTAGGAAAGCAGATTTTTAGCTTAGCACCGTATGTGCTGGCCAAGTTTATTGGCTAACATCATAAGAAAAGCGGTAAATGTTTGATTTCCTAAGATAAATGTTTTAACACTAGATAGTCTGATGACTGTTCATCCCAAGAGACAAGGAATTAAATATACAAAGATCATGACTCTACTGAAAAAGCACTATCAAATGGAACACACTAATATGCCAATAAAACTTTGGAAGCTCCAAAGTTATGGTAATGACTTGGCCGACTTGGCCATAAGGCTCTTGGCAGGGGAATGAAGAGCCACAGTACCCCGATCTACACTTGAAAACTTTTTGTACACTGCCTTGAGCTTACTATCCGCTGCAGCAGCGTGGAACTGCACCAGTAACTTCGCACAACATCTGTCAAATAACAAGCAAAATCATATTAGCATGATGACCTATGACTCAAAAACTTGAAGAATCTTGTGAATGAAATCAAGTACAAACATTAACACATCTTCACTGTAACCAGTATGGTGCTTTAATGTTTCAGTCCAGAATGGCCGCTTGCCAAGGGTATGTCGAGCAGCATATACAGCTGAAGCAGCAATCAAGGAGGGGCGATACGAAATGACCACTGGATATTGCATCAGACCAAGTTCGGCCAAGAAAAATGCCATGTTCTCCAACTACAGCAGTTAAAGTTCAGTTAATCTTGACGCATATATAGGATTAAGAATCAAATTCTATCAGCATACCTCCTTATCAGATGGAACAGAGGCCTTGACGTATCTGAGGAGGAAGACATATGGTGTAGGGACTGTTAAGTACCATTCCAACTTTCCCAGGATTGCCTTCTCCATTGCCAAAACCTGTTCTCGGATATAGGCATTGTCTGATATGCAAACAAAGTCATTAACCTGTAAGAATTTCGAGACAAGGTTAATCTTGGAAAGGAACGACAGACAACATAAAAGGATGTAACCAAACATGTGAAGGGTATTGACCTCTGGTGCCCATATCTCTTCATACTTGCAAGCAATAAGCATTGAGCTGATGCCAACCAACTGAAGCTCCCTTCTTGGCACAACCTTAACTGCTAGGAACCGATCAACAATGTTGAGAGTAAGATAGAGTGTTTCTGGCATCAGCTCAAATTTGCGATGAACTTCAATCAACCAATCCACTAGGATTGTTCTCATCTTTGCATTGATGTCTGGCTGCAAGTGCATATAGTCATGTACCCTACCATCATCCTGCATCAAATTATCCTTAGATTGTGGTTTAGGAAGAAGGACAGCAGAGATGGATAAAAAAGAGGCATATGAATTCATCATTACTTCTGTGAGTTTGTAGAACTTGTAGATATCATCAACATATTCAACTACTGCCAACTCATTATCAACATCTTCTGCATCAATGCAACTGACTGGTAAGTCCTCTCTTGGCTTGTGGCTAAGACCACAGACAGCCTGAAAAATCAACAAAAGGAAATATATTATGTGGGAGGTTGCATCTCCGAGAAAGAGAGAGAATTGCAGCAGCAAATAGTGTGAGAGTAACTATCCAATTTACCTTGCTCCGAGCAGTGAGGATTGAAGTGAGTGTTTTAATTTCCTTCTTCGAAGATCCTGCTCGAAATTGCCTTCTGCTAACTGGTCTACCCTCTTCACTCTCATCAGAGCTAATCTCGATCACGTTATCAGGCTTGTTCTTCTGAATGGCATTATTAATGGCACCAACTGCAGCCTTTGCTGGCGCTGGACCCCTTCTAGTTCCAGGCCCATTACCAACTGGTTTCTGCATATTGATAGGAAAATAGAGCACCAAGTCAGTTTCTGAATCTAAGCCTTTGTTCCAATATGTGACAGAAGGACTTTGTTATATAAATTATGATTACCTTCCCTTGAACACCATGATCTTTCACCAAATTACCGATGTCTTGAAGTACCCTTCTATTCCTGCCATCAGCCGCCGCCAAGTTCTTCTGTTTGAGTTCCCCTGCGAAGCTCAGAAACTAAAATTATCAACTAGTTTCTTCAAACAAAAAAGAAAAAGAACTTCCATACGGGAACTGCCTCGAGGAAACAGGAAAGTTAAAAAGGCTCATAATTTAACATCTGCACAGGGTAAAATTTGAAAACAATGGGAGGATAGGATTTACACTGAATCGCTCACAAAATGTTCAAAGAAACAGAGTGAAACGAGACGAAGAAGAAAGAACCAGCCATATAGATTAACCAATCTCACTTGTAGGTTTAATTAGAAAAGCCCAAAGAATTACTTCAACAACAGATCAAGATGATAAAAATAAATTGAATGCTCCTCAGTTGAAACAAGATAAACATCGGCATTTCAAATTATACAAGAACATAACAAAAGACGATCGAGACAGGAAAGATCATGACGTGAATACATAAATAACTTGAAAGCAACACAGAAATAGACCGAACTGAACACTGTTAGCAGGTTTGATGAGGAAAACCTTAAAAGAAATGTTTGAACAACTACTGCTATTATACATCATAAAGCATAACAAACTCCAAAGAAACATATAACCATAACAACAATACAGAAGATCCAAAGAAGCAACCTTTAAATTTTCACAGTTCAACAGAACAAGGAAGGCCCACAAAAAGATCGATTAAAAATTAATACCTCTAAGTTGTTGGTGAGGAACAACAGCTCTGGAAGCCATTTCTAGATCTTCTTTTTCTTCTTCTTGTTGGGTTTCTTCTGATTCTTGGTTCTGACCAAAGACTCTCGCAAACAGCGACGACAGAAACTCCTGGAGGAGACTACTACGCGTCTCTCCTTCTTCTGCTTCTATGGTCGCCACCCTTTCTCTCCCTTCTCCTCCTTGTCTTTTCTCTCTCGAATCTCCGCTCCACTCCTCTCCGCAATTGTTTTCCTTCGTTTCTTTGCTTCTTGTGCGAATCGGATATGTGATTGTGTTATACCAGAGAAAAGGGAAAAAGCAATGAGAGCGTTGAGTTCCCTTTTGAAGCGACGCCAAGCGTCTTCCCACCTCCAACGGTCTAATCTTTCACCATGGTTTAACCGTTGGATTCTCTCCCATCTAACGGCTACAAATCTTAACGACACATGGTTTAAAGCTTTGGGGATTCACTAGCCGTTAGTACTTAGTGGTGGTAATACGGTAATTTTCGCGGGTCGGGTTGGTGGAGGATCCGTTTCGTTAACTTAAAAAATGTATCATAAGCCCTTGTTTCGTTTGACTTATGACTGGACGAGCTGATTTATGAGGTCTGGGATCTTGCGTTCATGCCACGGTTGGGATGATTCATCATGTATATTAACTAATTTTATCATTTTTATCAAATCATAATTTAAATTTTAACATTTTTAAAGTGCTCAATTTTAATTTTAATATTTTTAAAACGTTTAAAATAAATTTTAAGTTAGACAAAAAATTAAATAAAATTAAACTTCCTAATAAGTATTAAGTTATTACTAACATATTATTATTATCATCGCCATCATCGATTAATAAATATAACTGTCACGTATATTCAATCATAAATGACAACGAATTAAACCTGAGATTTGATCGGCTGAACGTAAGTCTAGGCTCAACCGAGCCTTAATAAGCTTTAGACTTGAGCAGCTTGTCCCTGTTATCAAACTTATATGTCACATGAAATAGTGGGATCTAAGTGTTTTACTTTAGAACTTAAAATTATTAATATTTTGTAATTAATTTCATTAAAAATTTAACTAAAATCTCTAATCTAATTGAAGCCCCTCTCCTCTTTATGATATGTCTCTGCTCTCTACACTTCATCTCACTCCAACTCTCTGGTTTAACACACAAATCCTATCTCGTTTCTCTCTTTAGCTTAGGAAGAAACCTCTAAAACAAATATTTAGACATGTCCTATAAGCCTTGAGCTTTACTCTTGTTGTAAGTGAAATTAGATGGTGCCTTGTGCTGGTTAGGTGTTTCTTGGTTGTTCTTGTTAGGGAATATGGTGAGTTCCATGAGGCGAAGAGAGCCATCATAAGTTGCGAAAGTGACAAAGATAGGTGGCGAGAATCACTTTTTCTTGAAGAGGGGTGATGGATTACAAAATTAAAGACATTGTGGGACAGAGAATCTTGAAGAAATCGGTAAAAGTTGCTCATTCATGATAATAAGATCAGAGGTTCAAATCATAAAAATATTTTCTTTATAATTAAAACGAAAAAATTGTGTACATTAATATTCGTTCAATCCTCACAAAATAAGAAACCTTGCGCAAAAAGTAAAATTTTAATGCATACGACTTTTCATTTTATGATATTAAAGAAAAAAAATATCATGACCTTTTTCACTTATCAATTTACTTATAATAATTTCACTTTTACAATTACCTAACAAGATAGAATATGTTATCTAAATCACGATAAAAAGATATTTAGAATAAAATAAACCACTCATCAACCATTTATTAAAATAATTGATATCAAAAATTAGTCCCTTAGATCTTCTGTCTCCTCTACTCTGTCCTAACCCTACTCCACTTTATCTTAACCATACATTTACATAGGTTCTATATAAATATATGGCTAAAATGAAGTGGAGCATAGTTAGGACAGAATAGAGGGGACATAGGATCATGTCTCAAAAATTAGAATTTGCATGTTATACAAGAGAGATATAAATTATAGCAAAGATTTAAGCATGGAGATGCTATATAAGAAGCAATCTAATGTAGCAATATTATATAAAAAATGTAAATGACATTTGTGTGTGACAAGCAGAAAGAGGTAATAACTGCTAACTAAAACCTACTTCAAAATTATCATATTCTTTTGTATATAAAATAGATCGACCAAAATAACAAACTATTGACATTGTCCCAAATGCTGCAACATTTACAAAATAGGCAAAGTTAATGCTTTTGACACATCAATTCATTCCCTTCATTAACACGTACGCCTGTAACTCCTTATTCAGCTAAGACATTGATAGGAATATCATCTGCAATCCTGGTAATAATTCCGGTATCAACAACATCATCAAAACATTCAACACCAACTTCAAGAATCCATATCCACATTTTGTTCCAAATATGGCCACATGATTAATATAGATTTCTATTACTCCATTACACAGGCATCGTTCTTCCTCATCTCATGGGTTCTTTAACATCTTCCATGAGCACATCTCAAGGTCCCAAAACCAGAACAAATCAATTTCAATGCCTCTACTTTCAACATCACCATCCACATATTCTACATCTGTCGTACAGATAAACTTCCCACTATGAATTGCAGTTAATTTCCAATCCCAGCCATCCGTCTTTGCATACCTACATACAAATGTCAGTATGATATTAAACATGGTTCTGCCGGATTCTGGCTGAACGGTACGTTGCCGTTTGGGTCCATGAGTTGGCAACTTTCGGTGATGATCTTCA
>JANZLD010000236.1:8765632-8781582 GCA_026413575.1 Erythroxylum carthagenense
ATGTTGGACTTGGGCCTGTTGTGGAAACTGGGTTGAACCGATCGGCCCATAGCCCAAAATGGCCGACCCAACCAAAACATAAAAGCATTGAATAGAAGAAGACAAGCACTTCATTACTGAAGTACAAACACAAGTTAAATACCACTTTAACATCACTAAAACATATGTTATAAAAAGTGTATAAGCATATTATTCTAAGTTGGATAGTTGACTCAACCAGCAAAAGCATAGAAATAGTGACTGCAACCGAAATTACAAAGACAAAAGCTTTAAAAAATATAATATGTTTGTTCTCTGGTAACATAAACAGAGATTTATCTACTAAAGAGGTTTCCTTGAAGAAAAATGTCAACCATTAAAGCTCGGTTTTGAAGGTACATTGACATAGAGCGAGTCTCACGTTCACTAGTAATAAAGGGGTTGTAGCCATTCCACTTGTCCAACAAACATTTAACTTCGCTGTCTATTTACCATCCTGCTTGTTGAGTTTGTTCCTTAAAGTTGATTAAACAACCAAGAACATTAACACGATAACTTAGAGAAAAGGAAGGAAGATGGCAGGGTCCGATCAAGCAGCGAAGCAGTCGTCGGAGGTGCTTCACCAGAGACGGAATGTGGGACGTTGTCCGGTGAGGATGGCCATGGGTGGGGTTGCAATAGCTGCCACTCTTGGTTACTTGGTTCTGTATTCTAAGAAGAAACCTGAAGCTACTGCTCTGGACGTGGCCAAAGCCACTACTGGGGTCTCGCATCCTCGCAATTAGACTACATTCAATGTTACTTGTCAACCGCTTTCAGATTCTTGGTTTAAGTATAGTATATTCAGATACTCTGCTTTTCTGTTTTCTTGTTTTATTACTTTATGTCCTGATACCATGGGCTTGGCTTGTAATGTAGAAGAAATAAGTATTATGGAATATATCATGCTCTGTTCTTTTTTTCTTTTTGTGCCAGAAGAATTTATGATTACTATTTTTAAGTATATACTATATAATCTCTCATATATAAACAATAATGTCAATAGACAGATCAATGAGCCTAAATTTAGATATTCTCAATAGATTGATCGATTAATCGAATTAAGCCAAGATTAATCTGAGACCTAACTTTTTTAAATAAAAAAATATCATTTTGTTTGAAAGAGTTTGGCATTAAGTAAGGTTGGTCAGGATAATCCTGACCCAAGCTTACTTAAAAAAATGTTATTTTAAAAATATTATTTTTATAGTTATCGATTTTCTAACTTAGTCGCATGATCAGATCCTCTGGTCCTTTTTTTGTGTACCTATTCTGTGTTATTGCATCTGAGCCATCTATTTATATGGGTTCCACGTAAATGAATGACTCAGATGTAATAGTACAGAATACGTACACAAAAAATGAACAAGAAGATCTGACATCTTTAGTCACTTGTGTTAGCTTTCTTCATTTCCTTTTATAACACCATGTCAAAACCCATTCTAGGTATTAACTAACACCTAAAAACTCCCCCAAAATATTATTTTTAAAGTTACCGATTTTCTAACTTAGTCACGGGACCAGATCCTCTGTCCCTTTTTTGTGTACCTATTCTGTGTCATTGCATCTGAGTCATCCATTTATATGAGTCTCACATAAATGAATGACTCAGATACAATAGCACAGAATAGGTACACAAAAAATGGACCAGAAGATCTGACATCCTTAGTCACTTGTGTTATCTTTCTTCCTTTCCTTTTATAGCACCATGTTAGAACTCATTCTGGGTATTAACTAACACCTGAAAACTCCTCCAAAATATTATTTTTAAAGTTATAGATTTTCTAACTTAGTCACGAAACCAGATCCTCTGGTTTCTTTTTTGTGTACCTATTCTGTGTCATTGAATCTGAGCCATCCATTTATATGAGTTCCACATAAATGAATGACTCAGATGCAATAGCACAGAATAGGTACACAAAAAATGGACCAGAAAATTTGACATCCTTAGTCACTTGTGTTAGCTTTTTTCCTTTCCTTTTATAGCACTATGTCAGAACCCATTTTGGCTATTAACTAACACCTGAAAACTACCCCCTTCTAGCTTAGTCACAGAACCAGATCCTTTGGCCCCTTTTTTGTGTACCTATTCTGTGTCATTATATCTGAGTCATCCATCAGATGGGTCCCACATAAATGAATGACTCAGATACAATAGTACAAAATAGATACACAAAAAATAGACCAGAAAATCTGACATCCTTAATCACTTGTGTTAGCTTTCTTCCTTTCCTTTTATAACACCATGTCAGAACCCATTCTGGGCATTAACTAACACCTGGGCTATCAAAAACTAGAGAAGTTGTTAAGGAGGCTTTTCTTAATGAAGAAAACTTGTTCCTGTTCATATTAAACACACCTAAGCAAGCCAAAAGAGTGCTTGAGAATGGTCCATGACACTCGGATAATACTCTTTATCTTCATCCAGTTGTGGAAACTTGGATTACCTTTAAAAACAATCAAAGAAACTTATATCCCTCTATAGATTAATCTACTCAATATCCCTCTAGAATACAAGTCTACAGGAGTGTTAATTCACATAGTTATCTATCTCAGAAGTCCAATAGGATGAGAATACAACCTTAAAAAGACGAGTAGCTTATACTCTACTGTGTGTTTTGGTGGAGATAGATATAGAGCTACCAGATTGGATTCAAATCGTTAGATTGGAGGAGGATCTCAACCTAGCGGAGGATACTATCATAATTTCCTATAACTAGAAGCCAATTACAGCCCAAAAGACTAAAACTTGGAAGCTAACCAGGAGAAGGTTCAAAGGGGTGATTACCAAGAACTCATAAAAATTGAATGTCAATCCACTGAAGCACCTAGCTCCAAACCATCTAAAGCTCCGGTTGATTTGGAGGAAGCAGATCATCCCAATAGTTTCCCTACAAAGAGTTTAGTTATGCCAAAATTACCTCCAACTAGTCATACCATTACCCCAAAAATTTTCAAAACATTCTCCTAGCTTGACCCAGGAAAAACACCATTTCGCTTCAACACTTACCCTGTAGAGGTGTAGGTATCAGGGATGTAGTTAAGAAAAAGTATCAATTTGGAAGTCTGTGGCTTTCTCTCCTTCAAATAAATGAGAAAGCAAAATGGGTAAAAAGAGGAGCTTAAATTCTTCAATAAGGGCAGGGTAGGTATAAGATCGGTTTTGATACAAGTTGAAATTCACATTCAAGTTTTATGTATAAAATACATTTTAAATTCAAAAAGTCTAAATTCTTTTATTAAATTGAGTTTTTGCTTTTTTTCAATTTAAATTTAACATTGATTAAAAAACTCAACATATTCGACCAATTTGATCTTAAAAATTTTGAATTGTTTGACTTTTCGTTTCAATTTACTTTAATAACTATTATTGTTAAAAAACATCAATTTATTAATTAATTGGTAAATTTTCGTAAATTATTAAGTTCCTATAAATGTGAAATATATCAATTAATTTTTATTTAATAATCTCTTTTTAATTAAACTTCAAATTATTCAACAGACTTTTTAATCATATTTTAAATTCTTTAATTTTATTTAATCTTTAGTCAGTTTTACAATGGTTTAATTCCAGTTAAACATTTTAAACCTTAAGTCTCTTGTCTTACCGGTTTAACTCCTGGTTCGGTTTTTGAAACATTAAAATTTGGTTCTAATGTGTTTAAATTAATTTATTAAAAATGCAAATTTCATATAATTATATAAAAATATTTAAATATCAAAATATTTTTTAAATTTCGAAACTAATTTGTTAACTTTAAATTTAATAAATTTAAATTAATTTAGGTTCAAACCAATTTGTTATCTCTAATCACATATGAAAAATATTTTTATCATTTGCCCAAAATTTGTATGTAAAATTCTTTTTTGAGTTTTATAAGAATGCAAAATAAATTAAATTTTCTTTGAAATCACTATACTTTATTAATCGGAATAGTTACAGCAGGCGCCAGCGGTAAGATGATTCAAAGAATGGAAATGGATAGGTTAAATTGGTCAAATTCTGAGTTTAGCAATTGAAGCGTTCGTTTTAGGTCCACCGCCTCGCGTGCGCATTTCCTGCTCCGGAAACCGTCGGCCGGTGGTTAGAAATAAATATAACCGACTGAACAACAAACACTCACAGACAATAACGAGAAATATCCAATGGAGGATCAAGCTGCTAACGTAGATGAAGATAAGGGAGTGAAAGCATTGGCCTCCTTCTACTCCAGCTATGTATGGAATCGACTTGTCGCTTTCTTTCCCTCCAACACTAAGTTTATTGGCAAAATCTCAGGCCTCTACCGTCAGACAGCTCGCACCAGTCGCAAACCTTGCTTTCCTCTACCTTTGCCCTCTAACTCTCCAGATTCTTCTCTGTATACTCTCTGCTTTCTCATTTTTCCTTTGTCTATGTTCATGTGATAATAGAGATTCTAATGGATTTTTGATGTCTTATACTCCCAGCTTTTTTTCTATACTTGCTACTCTAGCTTTTATTTAGTTCACCATGCATGGTTCTCTCTAATTGCTATATACATTTAGCTGAAAAATAATGCTTAGACTTTAGAAACGATGGTTAGATGATAAGATTGTTTATGTCTGAATTTATCATCCTTAATCTTATAATATGCCTTGATAAGTTAATTAGTGCTAGGATAAAATCGTATTTCCTAAACATATGGCTTCCTTCTCCTTTTGTTGCATTGTTATACAGAAATGTGTTCAAGTTTTATTTGCTCAGCATGAAATTTAATGTTCTCTCTTGTCCTATACATGCAGGTTTGTGACAGAGCCATCTAGGCTCTATGACGTCCTGGAGGATATTATACAACACCTTATAGCTAATTTACACAATGTACAAAAGAATTTGCAGTTTTGGCAATCTAGAGCAGAGGTTAGCATTTAATTTCACTGGCCTATTTCACTTTATGTAGTCAGATATTTCTCTTAGACTAAACTAAAGTATTTCAGGGTTCTAATGCTCGAAAGTTGTACTTCATGATTTTTGAGAGAGGACCATCGGCTTTCATTGATGGGACAGTTTACTTCCTGCGTGAATTTGGTGAGGGTTCTACCATTCAGCGGTTTTACCAGTCTGCATCTGCTTACATATCTGAGAGGATAGCAGCTCTCAGCACCATAAGAGACGCACTTGCTACATCCTTGGCTGAGGTAACTTCCTTTTATTTGTCTATCCTATTTTTTTTTCTTATGTAGTTGTGTACAAAAGTTTGTAAAAGTTTGCAGCTACTTTTTCCTTTAATTTAATTCCAGAATTTGATATGCATGCTACATGCTGTCCCAAATGTATTGGTATAATATTTTAGAACAGATGTTTTGTCCAAGCTGGTTGAACTTGAAATGTCTAATGTTATTAACATGTGGACTATAATTGTTTCTCATTGCTTTCTCAAGCTTACAGTTCACATTATGGATATTTGAAGTGTTAAGACTCTTCGGAAATTTCATGCTTTCCTCATCTATTTCATTTTGATTTTTGATGCATCCATTCCTTGCTTAAATTTTAATGTAGGATTAGTTTACCACATCTAAAACTTTACCTTAACCATTTTAGCCTCTGTTTCTGTCAATTTGTCTACATTCAACTTATGCAGCCTATTCATTGCTTGCTATGGTCGCAATATATGTGTCAAAGAACTTAGCCAGTGTTTTTTCTCAACAGGGCTATAAGAATCAATGATAAACCTCATTTTCTGTACCGCCAGGTTTACATGGAAGTCAATAAATGTGGTGAGGATTTAGTGAAGGATCCTGAAAAATCATTGCCTTCATTACTAGCTTCTATTAATGGTATGTTTTCGAATTTGGAGGCATCAATTGGTCATCTGCATGCTATACATCAGGTAAGTGTCATACTGAGCTTATTAATTTGCTTTCCATATATGTGGAAAAAGCAATTTTCTTAATTCAATGCTACATTTTTGGTATGTTCAACTATGAAGCCTGTCAAAATGTTTTAGTAATTGGTGTTTCACTTACATGCATGGTGCTATGCTTTCTATTATGTATTCTTGAATTTTATGCAGACTTCTTCTGTTGATGGAAGCTATTCATTTCCTTTGCTGCTTGAGGAACTACCAGAAGTTAATGGAGGGTCTCAGTGGACTGATTGTGAAATGAGAGATGCCATCAATATGGTTTACAAAAATCTCGAGACACTTGACTCCTATGTGTCTTTATTGGTAATAAATTTTTTTGTTTCAGTGATTGGCTAAATTTAGGTTGATTTCTTATCACTGTCATATGGTAATAGAATCCCATGTCACTAGTAATTGTTGTTGGAGATGCTGATCAAATGCGATTCTTCTTTCCTTTAGGTTGCTAAACACCAAAAGCCAAGAAAAGTAAACCAATACTGGATTCGCTACACATGTGGTGCAGTTGGCCTGTCAGTTTGTTCATTGTGGCTCCTTCGACATAGTAGTTTGATGGGAAGTTCTGATATTGACAATTGGATTCAGGAAGCTAGGGATTCAGTTGTGAACTTCTTTAGTGACCATGTGGAGCAACCGGTATATCTAGCTTGCTCTTTTTATCATATGGTTCCATAACTGCTATTTGGAATTGCACAAGTTCTGTGATCAAATTTAGATTTCTATGCAATGCTGAAAGCACTTATTACTAATTTGTTTGAAAGTGGAGTAAAGAGATTTTCTTCCTTCACAGTGCTGTAGTTTGACCACATAAATTTCAGTAGTGCAAAAGTCAACCTTTTGTGGCGTATCTAGAGATTAACTCATGATAATTGTGAGATGAATCCATACTTGGGCTGGTTGTAAGTCCCACTTCAGTACGGAAATGTTGAAAAGGTATATATGGGGTCTTTTGGAAAGGGGTACTTGTCACCTTCTGGGACTAGTGCTAGAAATCCAACTAAAAATTCAGGTTAAAATGATCTTGCATTGTTGTGCTATCGATACATAGGATGTAATTACACTTCAGTATGGGAATGTTGAAAAGGTTAGAGAAATGGATACTTACCACTCTCCTGAGACTAGGGCAAGAAATTAAACTAATAGTTCAGATACTTGTTACCTTATACACTTTTTTTTTCTTTACATTTCTGATGTTTTCTAGCTTTCTTAGTCCAAGTGGATTCTGAAACCCCTCTCTCTTGTAGTTCTGTTTCTGGATTTTAGCTATTCAATTGAAATGTTGTGAGATTTAACAAACTGATCATTTTATCAGCTTCTCTCTATAAGAGATGAACTATTTGAGACATTCAGGAAGAGACAAAAAGGTGTGATGGAGGCTGAGGAAGTTCAGTTGACTGCTAATTCTCTGCGCAGGTTGACATTTCGTTCCACTTTCGTTTCCCTCAGAAAATACTATTATTATGATGAGTCATTGTAAAAGTCGAACTGATAGTCATAAGATTAACCTACATACTTGTAGCTTGCAATATACAGCTTCTCTAAAATACCTGTGAAGAATCTACACACTTAACAGTGGCTTTTAATTTACAAACATGTAATTTATAATGACAACAGAAGGCCTAGAAAATTGAAGAACAAGTTAGGTGTTAATTATCTTAAAAGTAGCAAAAGAGTTTTTTTTCCCTGTTAAAAATTCATGTATTACGACTTTGGACTATTATACTGAAGTATGTGGAATGTATGATGTGACATAATATTTGTATTAAAAAAATTAAACATGGAAAATCTCCGTCGCTTAGTTTCCAATGCATTAGCTTTGATGTCCAAGTCTTCATCCCTTACGATGCGAGGATGGGAAGAAATAGATTTAGAGGCTTTGATTCAGCTTCACAACAACTTCTATTTCCCTTTCCATTTGTATTAATAAAGATGAGATGATTTCCGTTGCATAGGTGCAATAGAGCCCTTTTGTTTGAATCTAGTAAATAGTCGAATGTCATTAGGATGTCTCGATCAACCTGAAATGAAAGGGTAACTGCTATCAATTGCTTAGTTTATGATAAATTTGCATTGGCAATGGGTTTATGATAGCTTTGTTTTAGGTTGGCTTTCCTCACTAAAAGCAATTTGTATGAAAACTTTGGAATAGGATACTCAGGTACTGAAAAATGAATTGGAAATTTTCTGATTGCTGAAGTAGAATTTCTTTCGATAAAAATTATATGACGTGATTTATTTTAAATATTTGTACAGTACTGCTGTCTTCTCCTCCCTCCTTTTTTCTTTAATTAGTTCTTCAATTTGTTTTCTTGCGTGTCCAATCTTGCAGAAAATACTTGGACTTCATTGACCATGAACTTTCTTTGATTAATTATGTTGCTGGCATGCAGAATGTTGTTGGCTTTCAGTGAGCAGACAAAAGGTCAAAAGTTCCCAGAGAACGCTTCAGATCAGGAAATGCTTGAAATAGTGATGACAAGGTAGGGTGCACTCTGAGCTTATGGGTGGTTTCTGTGTTTTAGATGGGATTAATGAGGATTTGAAGTTCTTAAAGATATGTATACAAGAAGACTAAGGGTTTAATGAAATGTTAATTTTTGCTTTTGTACTCCAGTGTTTTTGTTTTCTACTTTCTTGTCTAGGTTAAATGTTTTCTATCACCCAAGTAATGACGTGTCCAGGCAAAAAATACTCTTATTGTTCTGCTGAATATGTTTATATATCAAGTTTATGATTATGGCAAGAGTTGAGAGAGGGAAATTTGTGTGTAATCAGCAATCTTGTTTCCTAGAGTAGAATGAACTAATGGACTTTAGGAACACTCTAGCTTGTAGTGATGCTAGCCACTCCCAGAGCAACTTTCTCGGTGAATATATAGTCGATGAATGGATGGGTGTGGAAGTACCTTCTCTTGTCCCATTTTAACTCAAATTGCCTCAAGAAGAAAGTATTCTCTTTATGATGCAGTATTGTCTATTATGATGATTTATTTGTCAGCAGCACAACCAATTCACAAAGAAAAGCTAGTGGATCAGTTTTACATGGGTGAAATTTACCCTTTCAGTTTCAAAATATTACCTGATTGATGAGTTTATACTTTTCTAGGTTTAGGTGGAACATCGAAGCCTAGACGTAATTGGGTTAAGTGATTCCTCCCAGCATATTGACTTGAACTCCAACTTAAAAATGAAACCTATGTGCCATAAAATTGTGTAGGAAAAATCTTCAACACGTGGCATCAGTACTCATAAAATTTCTCTGAGTTGATTCCTAAGTTGATATAACACTGAATTACTTATAAGTAGGCATGCTTATGTGCTTATCTTAGTCCTCTCCTTGGAAATTGAACTCCTTGGCTACTGTAAATAGGTACGAGAAGGAACTAACACATCCTATTCAAAACCTTTTAAGTGGGGAGCTTGCTCGTGCTTTGCTTATCCAGGTAATCCAGAACACTTTGATAATGATGCCTGTTTCTAACATTGGTCATAACCTGATATATTCTTCCCATTTCAGGTTCAGAAGTTAAAACTGGATATTGAGACGTGAGTCTGCTCAAATAGTATGCCATATCAAAATCAAATTTTATTTGGCCTTACTACTATGCTTAATTTGCATTGATCTTTAATCAGGGCAATGCTAGAACTTGATCAGATCCTCAGGGCAAATGAGATCAACTTTGCTATTCTGGCTGCTTTGCCAGCATTTTTTATTTCTCTCATTCTGCTAATGGTAGCACGTGCATGGCTCAAACGGGTACGTAAACAGTAAATATCCTCCATTGTTTAATAGCTGTTTCTTCGAGTGAATTATATATGATGCAATTGTATTGGGGATGACATTTGTGATGTGCGGCCTTGCATTGACCAGTAAGTGTAGATACACATCTGCTCTTTTATTCCAAGGCTCGCAGCCCCAGCTTGAAATGCTGTATATGATTTCTAACTTGATTGAGGTAGATTGTCTTTCCTTTGGCCATTTATTGCATCTGTTTCTTGAAAAGTAAAGAATGATTTCTTCAGTTATTAAGTTGAGGAGAATATGGTTCTTTCCTTTGCTTTGCATGGTGATGCAACTATGCAAGCGAATTTATACATTGTAATACAAGTTATTTAAATATTTTGATTCTTTTGTTTATGGGTTTGAAATGAGATTATAGTTCACTTTCCCTTAATCACCAAACAAATTAGGCTGCTTTATGCTACTGCTAATCTTCAACACTGTGTATGGAGCAATAAAAGCATATGTCATGACATGTACATATTTGGGCATGAACTTCAAAGCATTAGAGGTGCACATTTTACAGCAAATTTCTGAGGATGGAGCACCACAATTTGATGCAATGGACAGGTCTAAGAAACATATACATGACCATTTGTGAAAATTCTGAGTTGAGATTCCTGATTTTAGTTCAAGGAGTTAATTTGTTCCTAATCTTCTTCTCCATGCGCACTTTCACAAGTATCTGCATGCATGTGTTTTTATGCACTACAGTGTTTATCCATGTTCTTTCTGCTTCTTTTGTTGCATAAATCAGGACACTAGAGCAGAAGGAAGGGGGAGAATTGCTCGGCGTCAAAGGAGGCTACTCTTAGCAGAGGTTGAAAGAAGGATTATGCAATACCAAAATTATATTGACCAAGGCCTGGTAAGAAACTGCAGTTAGTGTTGGATTATTATTAGACTTCTTAAAAGTATCTTTATAACTTGATCATTTCCAATGTCATGATATGCATGTTAACAATTCACTGTAAGAGAAGTTGCTTTCTATCAAAACAGCCAAGAATGTGAGGTGATGGTGAGTTACTGTAAGAAAATGTGGACCAATTGAACTATCTCTTTTATACTGTGAGTCGTTGTGATTCCATGGCCGTTTCCGATGATGAAAGATTGCTTTTCCAAACAATAAGATAGCTTCTGGCCTTCCACTTGTTCACAGATTCAGCCATGCAATTATACTAATTAACAGTAATGACATATCTATCCATCACTCCACTCATTATGCAGGAGAAAGAGTCAATATCCATGTATGGCTTAGCATTGTATAGTTTGGATCGCCTATTTCATGCTGTTGAAAGGCATGCAAAAGCAACCGGTGAATGGCAGTGGTTAGTATGAACTACCGGGTTCCTATATTATTATTTTTGATCTACATCGCTTATGCATCTTTATTTATGCTCATGCAAATACTGAGGTTGGCTTAGAGCTAACTATTAAGGTGATGAACAGCTTGAGACAAGATATCATGGATCTGGGAAAGCCAGGCCTTCCAACTACTTACAAACTTGCAGTGACATCACGCATGGAGCAGCTGTACGAGTGCCTACTTCCTTCATTTAAAAGACAATAGGATTCTCTTTCCCTCCTTCATTTTCCTTAAAAAATGTCAACTTACCTTCCTAGGAGAAACAAAGATTTAAAAGATGAAAAGAATAGGAAAAAAAAATATCATTTAAAATGCAAAGGGGTGGATCCCATCTTTATACATGCTGGCATTACATGGTATTTTGCTTTATGTAATGCGAGACAAAGAAGAAACAAATTCCCTCCAGTTGGGGATTTGATCAATTTTGTAAGCAATGGATTAGAAGACCTCAAGTCGTTTGGCTTTTTGATCAATTTTGTAAGCATCGGATTTTAAGACCTCAAATCATTTGGCTTTACTGATGTCCCAGTAAGATTTTGTAAGTTCCAAGTACATGCCTTTTTCGTGGAGATCTTTGTTTTTGTTCAATCAGTACTGCATGTGATTGTAGTGATGTCAAAATCTATGGCGTGATTGTTACTAAAAAAATGATGTCATTCTGTTATGTTTTTGAAGTTTTTCTTTGAAAAATATGACGGGTTGAATGGACCAGACTCACTAGTGGCTTGTCGGGCTATGGGCCTACCCATCCTGACCTATCGAGCTACAGGTCATAATGGCCCAGGCATTGACATCTATATGTGGTTGATTCTTCCAAATAGCAAGAGATGATTGTGCATTTCGTTAGACATTGTGCATTATATTGGTCCTTTGTGACTAAGGAAATAAAAAGTTGTATGCATTGTGATCCTTCTTAAAAATTGTAAAGCAAAAAAATGTGTATTGAATACGTTAACTGTTTTACGCCGTTACTTTCACATTTTCTTTACAACTTGTAGATGTAGACCGAATGCAATAGTGGGCGTACTGCGTGCAGACTGCATATACATTCATGGACTAGTTTCTCTGTTCCATCATCTACCCGGAAAGCCACTTTCTCCCAGTGTGTTAGTGTGCTGCTTATCAAAGCGGGATTACCATTACCATGAGCATCAAGGTTTTTGACCCGCCGTATACATTAAGGACCACGTAGTTTCTATTAGCATTTCAAGTCGAGAACCTGGAGAATGGGTGAAGCAGGAGACGACTATCCAATTTTGATTCTCAAAGAATGGTTGTGACTACACATTCTATGGGGTTGAATTGGAGCCAGTCGCAATCTACGTAATGTTGTAACGCACCGACCTCGTGTCGGTCCTGGATCCATTCCCTCCATTTGTCGAGACCGAGCTGATGGAGCCCTTCCAAGACACAAACCAAGCTCAACCCATTGGTTCAATTAAGCTTTGACCCGGTAGCTTAGAGACATCAATTTCCTTCATGAAATCCCTTATTTTCTCAGCCTCCTCATATCTACCTGCTTCTGCATAGATGTTTGACAAGAGGACGTAATAAGAAGCCTTCTCTGGCTCCAACTTGATTAATTTCTTTGCAATCCGTCCTCCTACTTCAAGATTATTGTGAACTCGGCACCCTGATAATATGGCACCTAGAACGCCAGCATCAGGTTCAATTGGCATTTCCTCAATAAGCTTCTCCGCCTCCTCTAGAAGCCCTGCCTTTCCCAGACAATCGACCATAGTTGCATAATGTTTCAAGCCAGCAACCAGTCCGCAATCTTGAATCATTCTGAAATAGGATCGTGCTCGCTCCACCAGGCCCCCATGAGCACACGCTGTTAAGACGCCAAGAAATGTAACATCATTGGGCATAACCCCTGCTCTTTCCATCCGATCAAACAGTTCCAAAGCAATATCCACATTGCCACCCAGTCCATATCCCAAGATCAGTGAGCTCCAAGAAAACACATCTCTCCGGCGCATTTTATTGAACGTCCTACGGGCGTAAGTCAATATCGCGCATTTCACGTACATACCTACAATAGCGTTCCCTAAACTTAATTCCATCTCCAAGCAGTTCCTCAAACACCAGCAGTGAACGCTCTTTCCATGCTTTAACCACCCCAATTGACCACACATTAAGAGCAAGCTCACCATGACAACCCCATCTAGCTTAATCTCAAAATTCAACATCTCCCTGAATAGTTGCAAACCCAAACCAGGTTCCCCATGCTGTGCATACCCAGATAACATAGCAGTCCAAAGAATTGCATCTCTCTTGGGCATTTCGTCAAACACCAGTCTTGCATGAAACACGTAACCCAAAGTGACATACATAAACACTAGAGCAGACCCAACAAATAAACTCACCTCGAAACCCGTTTTTACACACAACCCATGTAGCGTAATGCCCAGACTTAAGCTCCCAGAGCCCGCGCACGCCCTCAAAACAAGAGGAAGCGAGAAATCATCTGGTCGAACTTGGGACTCCCTCCACATAAGGAGGAACAATTCCAAGGCTTTCTCAGGAAAGTCTGAACGAGAAAACTCGCCAATTACAATGTTCCAGGAGAAAATATTTCGGTGTGGCATGTGAAAGAAGAGGGAGAGAGCATGAGGGTAGAGCATGTTGTGGTGAGAGTACGTGAGAACAAGCTTAGAACTGAGGACCACATTGTCGTACAGAAGAAGCCGGAGCAAGCGAGCGTGGAGGTGGCGCAGATGTGAGGGGTTTGGAGAAGTGTGGAGAAGGTTAAAATAGTGAGAAACAATGGAGCTCCGGTCAGTGACGTAAGTGGCTATGGTTGTGAAGAAAAGTCTATTGATCAGAAGCTGAGGCTTTGGTCTTCGGCGAAGCAAAAGTAGCGTAGGCATAAACATCGGCAAGTGCGAAGCAGCTGCACGCAGCCGCAACTACGAAAGAATCTTCTCTTTAATTTTTATGATATTTTATTCTGTTTTATAAATTTTAATTATTTGTTTACGTAAAATCTACATTTATTTATACAAAACTTACTTACGTAAGATTTATATATAGTTGGGATTTATAGAAAATAATAAGACACCATATCTTCTATACTCAACTCTATCTTACGTGTTTTTTGTTAATAGACCTGAGAAAAATATATTCTTATATGTTTAACTTGTATTTGTATTACGAATATTAATAAAATATTTAATATTAATGAGTTATTAATTTTTTTCTTAGAAGCAATGTCAGAAGCAAGAATGCACTTGAACTTATAAGATATGATTTTAAATTTTTTAAAATTTCATATAATTCAAATATTAGTCTTATATTTTGTTTAAAATTACAAATATTTCAAATTTTAATTTAATAATTTTATTCAATAAAATTAATATAAAATTATTTTAATATTAAATATAATAATTATCAAAAAATATTTTATGATAAATACATTTAAATTTAAATATATTTCTTAACTTAACTCTATAAACTTTATTAATTTAGAACTAATATTTTTTGATATTTCAATAGATAAAGTATTTTCAGTTGGGATTTTTGTATAGTTTTTATAAATTATCTTTATGAGAAAATTTCCGGTACTAATTCCTTTATGCCTTCCTCTTATTTACAAGGAAAGAGAAAAAAAGTTTATTTAGTATTAAAATTAAATCTTTTAGTCAAATAAAATTCAGGTAATTAAATTAAAATTTTCCTTTTTAATTACTCTTTTATGTGTGACCCAAATTTTTACTATTTTGACAATGATTATAAATTATAATTAAAATTCAATAAATTAAAACTTTTTTAATTATTTGTGATTATTCTATTAAACAATTTATAATCATAAATTAAAATTTATGACTATCAACCTATCATGGCCACTAAATATTAAGAATATCAATTTCATTTGACTCATCTTTTTCGTGCATAGTGATGTTTTATGATTTAATTATTTTGGTTATCTAATGATTGAGTTGGATATAAAATATAGATTTAACACCTACCTTTTTAAATCAAACCATATTTATTCTTACTGGTTAGTAATTGATGTATAATTGAAGTTTAAAAACATTTTTTCCAATCTTAATTCACTATGATCATGTAATTCTTTAAATTATTACTAATCAAGAATAGTAAAATACGAATTATTTATTAACTTTCTCAAGTATCTATCTATGATTAATGTTATGTCAAAGTACCATTGACCAAGCCACGCTAAGTAGAATATGTTGTAAGTGACATCAAAATATAGTAATTGTCACGTGAAATATTTCAATAATCTTAAATCAAAGATTAATTATACAACCATCATAAATAAAAAATTCATGTACTCATAAGTAATATTTTAGTTAAGATTCTCTTAATAAAATTAGTTTAGTAAATTTATTATCTAACATATTTATTTAAGTAATTTATATTTTAATTTATAAAACTATATCCGACTCAAAAATTAATTCATTGTAAACTAATATCATTTAACATTGAAAATACCAACAAAAATTATAACCGACGTTCAAGTTAGATGTACATACGATTCATGATTATATGTTTAACTTAAAATTGGGTAATATCATGTATATTTATATTAAAAATATTAATATAAATCTTATTTTAATATTAAAACATAGGATTGAACCAAAACAAAAGTTATCTAACACCGTCAACAACTTGACTTCAACTGCGACGGCAATGACTTCAATTGTGCATGTTTGTCTTCCCAACTAAACCTAAGGCTTAAATGTAAGCTACTTGTCAAATTGTTATATAAGATTGACAACAATCAAAGTCTCCCTTTCCTAGCCAATAGTACCGTTTCTAACTATCATCTTCGTCGTGACACTTAATTTAAATCCTACAATAAGGCGAAATCTGAAAAAATTTGATAGTAGGCAACTTTATCTCTATATAATAAAGAAGTGGTTTTCGATAAACTCAGA
>JANZLD010000236.1:8788633-8802279 GCA_026413575.1 Erythroxylum carthagenense
CCATCCTTAAATCCCACTGGCTATTCCTATCACCCTCATGCAAAATCCTATCTATAGTAGCTTCCCTATTTGGTACTGTCAATGCCCTACTACCTCTCGCATTTTCACTTCTACACCGTTTTTTGGTGTATATATACAAGCATATGAACATGACCATTCTCATCAAATCCAATTGCCCTTTCAAAATCTCAAATAAAGCCAGACACTTAATTATATGATCATGATCCATTGACTCCAAATTGGAAAAAATAAACTGTCTGCAAACAGAAAACAATATCATGATCATAAACTACATTTGTAGATATGTATAGAATAGTAAGAGGTGTAACATTAAAATAGAAGAAATGCAACAAACTTCTTTTCCTATGCATACATTATTAGCATATTGTATATTTATGGGCATATCCATTATACTGTTGTATACTTCTTTTCCTATGCATACATTATTGGCATATTGTATGTTTATGGTCATATCCATTATATTGTTGTATACTTCTTTTCCTATGCATACATTATTGGCATATTGTATATTTATGGGCATATCCATTATATTTTTGTATACTTCTTTTCCTATGCATACATTATTGGCATGTTTATATTTATGGGCATATCCATTATATTGTTGTATACTTCTTTTCCTATGCATACATTATTGGCATATTGTATGTTTATGGGCATATCCATTATATTGTTGTATACTTCTATTCCTATGCATACATTATTGGCATATTGTATATTTATGGGCATATCCATTATATTGTTGTATACTTCTTTTGCTATGCATACATTATTGGCATATTGTATATTTATTGGCATATCCATTATATTGTTCTATAGTTCTTTTCCTATGCATACAATATTGGCATATTGTATGCATGGAACATAACTTACCAAGCAAAGCTTCTATTTTGTTCCATTATAATGCATACAATGGTTTACTACACTTACACTTACAACTTTGTTAAAGTAAGGAGTTATGAGTTATGAGTTAGCATAAAATAAGGGTTTACGACACTTACAACTTTGTTAAAGAGACAAGATTTACTAGTATTCTGGCAATAAATGATGTTTGGGGGGTTTACTAGTAAGTCACATCTTTTTAAGAGCAAAATATAATAGGGACACAAGTGTAGAAGTTGAGTATTATTAGATCATTACATGGACAACCATACAGATCTATCCTCCAACACACTATCCTACAACTTGAATATGCATACAACACACTATTTCTAACATTTTACATTTATATTGACACATTTAAGAAAGGGATACATGAATAAGAAACCAATATATACATATAAAATGAACTTCACATCCGTTAAGACCATGCTCTTAGATGTTGAACTATAGACCTTGAATTCTATGTTCCATGTTAAAAGGTAGATTTGTCTTAAAGGCTATGACACTTTGTTGAATTTGGTAGAAAACACAGCTGGGGACTATGGCCTATTATGTACAATGCTAATGCAATGGAGCAGTTGGAGAGGTTAGAATTCTTTTGTGGTTGAGGAGGTGTTTCATATTAGTTACTAGTTTCAGCATAAGTCCCTTGACAGATATGGAGTTCCTAGGTGTAATGTAGTCAACAAGGTATATAGTCGCAAAAGGAAATGCTTTGTAATTTCTACTAGACTACTAGACTACTAGACTACTTCTAGATACAAGGATTAAGTATAAACCAATTAGTGTGGCTTCACCGTAGATATATAAATGTTAAAAAGTTGTTATGAATCATATAGTGCACATATAATACCATGCAAGGCCGAATAAGAGTGAAAGAAACAAGTTTAATGCAAGTTTCTGACCAACAACAATGCTTTTGGTGTTTCTGACAAAGCAGAGAAGAGGAAACAAGGCATAACATGAATAAGAAGACACAAAGAAGCATAAATTTTCATTAAAGTTCTCCTACAGTTTGACATGGCCTGTTTTATCTCCAGGATATATTTCGAATGTAACATGTCCCTGTTTTCATGTATTTTGCACTCACATCAATAAAATCAGGGACAATTCTTAAAAGGAAATACTCAATTCAGGACTTGAGGCTCTTAAGAACCTTCACTATAGTTATCCCTTGTCTAATATCTTGTATTAAAAAAGTTCCATGCATGTTCTTCATCAAATCCATGGGCATCAAGATCCAAAAATGCAGTATCATTGTGAATTTGCAGGTGAATTTGTTTTTGTCTAGAATATGAAGGGAAAATGCAATGGACCGAGAAAACAATTTCATAAAATCAGCATTTGGTGGTTAACATCCAAGTAAGGTAATATAACAAGATGGCATGACAATTGACATAACATCTTTTCTGTACAAAAGTTACATATACAAGATGGCATGACAATTGACACACACAGACAGATATATATATGGATGAGGAAGTATTGTATCTATTACAATATGTTTTTATCATCTACATGAAGGTTTTTAATCTTGAGTTTTTGTATGAAGTTCCTCAGTTTTTCAAGTTGCAACCTCTACATGCTAGAAAGTTGTAAATTTCTTTTGTTGGGTGATCATTAGTGTAATTGTGTGAGGATAATGATATTATATTGATGCTCATTTTGTGTATGTTCTTTCTTGGTACTCCAAAAGTTTTTAACTAGATTTTCACCCATGTTCTAATCTATTCTTTTTAATTCCTAAATTTAGCTGATTGAAAGTTGTGAGCCTTGTGATGTAAATTATCATGTTCTGCTAGTTAAGAGTTTGTATAGATGTCATCCATCCTATGGCCCTCATCATACTTTCCATTTTGTTTTCTTTAATAAGATGAGACACAAGTCTCCTGTTTAAAAACTGAGAGAAAAACATTGAATTTCCTATATTCTTTTCCAGCAACCATTACATATTGGTAGACTTCTAAGCAGATGATAGTCTGGGCAAAGTTCATAGAGTTTTCAATGTTTTATGGGGAATTTGAATGTTTTATGATGATCCATGAATGTAGAGTATCCTCAAATGTAATAACATGCTAGAACAGTGATTCCAATATAGATGCCCTCAAAAGCTCTTTTATTCGGTAAAAAAGGAAGGAAAACTGATGTATGCAATAGGGAATCTACTTGAGCACTGAAAAAAAAAAACACAACATGAAGCAGCACTTTTCACCTTACACTCTGTTAACATTCCATTTTGATGCCTAACATTGATCATAACATATGCCTAATTTCAATAATTTCCCACTATGAAAAGGTATATCCCCAAATCATTCACGTATGTGTACACAACAAACAACGTATATTCTCAGATCAAGGTAAGATAGAGGACTTACCACTTATAATTTCAACTTTCTGATTGCGACTCCTAACAATGCTGCTGTTTCTGTGAAAGCAGAGAAGAGGACGACAGATTTTAATTCAAAATGGCCTTTCAAGATTCGGTTGTCTTGATGGAAAACCGAAACATTTATATAGTCCATAAAAAGAAACATCCCTACTGAAACCCATTACGTATTACAGAAGAACAAAAATGATGGGATGAAAAGCATCTTACCCAGAAGAGAGGGTTAACTGTCGAATGTTGGGTTCGCTTGAAGGGAGAGTGATGTTTTTGGAGACGAGGCAGATGGAAGAACACGAGGTGCGAGAGAGACGAAGCAGATGAACAAAGAGGAGGTGCGACAGAGACGAAGCAGTTGGAAGAAGCAAATGGAAGAAGACGAGGTGCGACAGAGGAACGTGTGTAGGTTTCAGACAGAACAAGGAGAGTAAAGTCTTTTGTCATTCTTGTCCGTAGGACAACATTTCTCTGTACCTCACTTTGGGATTGGACAGAAATTTCTGTCTTTGTCCACTATGGACAGAACAGAAATTAATGAAGACAGCAACCAAACATCCTGAAGGACAGGACTTTTACGTCCTTGTCCACTGTCCTCACCCCTGAGGACAGTAACCAAACACAGGGTTAATGCTAGCTTTCTTCTTTGCCTAGCTATGTTGAGCAAACTCAGCCTTTTTGATAGGCTGAAATTCCTAACTTCCTCCAAGATATGTATTCTTTGTAACCTAGAGGATGAATTTCTTCGAGTATGCTTTCTTTAAAGAAGTTTGGGCTAAAGTCTCTAGACTAAGTGCCCCTGGGCTTAACTATTGCAGACTCTATGATATCCTACTAGAGTTACCTCATCTGCATATTTCTAAATATGATAGGGCTATCATAATTTTTACATCACGTTCCCATACTAAGGATTAGAACCTTATATTTCCATAATTGAGAAAGTAGCAACGAAAGATTAGAAAATGCATTTCATACTCATGCATAATGTTAGCATACACACACATGAATATTGATTTTTGCACATTAAAATGATTGTACATGCATTCATTGACATTCAAAATATAATTGATTTGTTAATGTGATATTAGTGATAATTGTGATTTATCTGCACGATCGCGACTTTCCGCTTTTGGTTGGAGACTCGTGATCATGCTAAAACATGATCGGCGACTTTGATGGACGAGTGGAAACTCGCGATCGTGCTCATGCATGATCGCAACTTCTAAGGTTGGAGGCTGACACAACATCCTTCGATCTTTTGGCTATATCTCCTTCTTCCGACCTCCAAATGATATGGGACTTAAACCATTGGATTCATAATACAATAATTTACATCTCCACCAAAAATCTTAGCCATCTAAAGTCATTTGAGAGAGATTGAGTGATAATATTGAGACAGAAATGATGAAGAAAAAGCTAAGAAAAAAGGATAAAAATGTGATCTGAAACTTGCATGATTAAACTGTATTGATCTAAGAAGATTTTGATAGAATTTCTCTATGAAAGTTGTAGATCTTTCTTTTAGCTTTTTAATGATATAAAGTCTGAAATTTTTGGGTTTCTGGATTGAAGGTTATGAGAGTTCGAAGTGAGGGTGAGCGACTGGGAAGTCACGATCGCGCTTCGTCTTGTTTTTCTTCTCTCACACCTATGACTCTCCCTCACGCTCGTGATTTTTCATTTATCACACCTGTGACTTTTCCCTCTCACGCTCGTGAGAGTCGATTGTTGGACCAGCGTGACACCGTGCTCTCTAATACCCAAGAGCATTTTGCAATTGAATAGCCTTGCTTATTTTGATCATAACTTCTTCTCTAGACCTCCAAATGACTGGATTCTTGAACCAACAGATTTATAACATATTATTATACCTCTCCATAAAAATTGATAGCATTTGGGATTGATTTAAAAAAGATTGGTTGAATGAAAGAGAGGGAATCTGTTAGAATAGTATGAACTGGAATATTTTACTTAACATACTTCGGTATTTTAACAATATCTTGTTCTATAATCATCCAAATGCGATGATTTTTTATTTGGACTAAACTAGAGACATAGGGGCACAAATTATATGGAGAAGCAAAATTTTTATTCATTCTCTAAGACTTTCAATTTCTAGATGGAAGTTGAGTATAGTGTACTGTTTCAGGATAAGACCAATCCAAAAATATTTGGAGAATAACTTTCAAAATACTGAACCAAATTGAATGATTTTGGTGTCATTAGAAACTTAAGACTATTAAGAACAAGTTTATAGAAGAAAGTGTTGCCAAATTACTTCATTTTTGGGGCTAGAAAGAACATGTAAAGTGACCTGAAGTGATAATTCTGGAAAAATCTGAATTTGACCAAGGGAAAAAGGAATTATGATTATAATGGTTTTATTGAGACATAAAGCCTAAGTATAAATGATACTTTTGTGATTTTGATATTGGATTGAGTATGTGATTTGAATAATGGAAAAATACCCAGAAATGTTATTGAACATGCATTGTACATAGTCCATATACATATTCGTGCATAAATGAGTTCTTATAATTATGCAAAGTTATAACGTGTGTGCGAAGTGTGTAATACATATTGATGATGTGCAAGATAAATGAGTTCTTTCCTTGATGTGTTTCACTAAGCGGTTATGGTGTTCATTGTTATTACAAGCAAAGATGAGTTGTAACCGTAGATAGTGTTCTTTGGTTGATCCGACTATTGCGCTTTGCTTATTTGTTAACAGTGGATTGTCAACTTAATTTGTATGTATAAATTAGGGTTAAATACACTCACCTAATTGGTTTGACTTTCTTTTTCATTTGAATCCTTAATTCACGATCTCTTGGTCATATTATATTATTTAGGACTTGATTTTAAAGTTTTGGTAAGAATAGGATAAGCATATTGAAGATTCGATCATGATTCACTGGTTCACGTAAAGAAGCAAAGGGACAGGTAGGAATATTGAGTTGGGAGTGATTCCAAATGCAAAGGGCGAGCCCATGTTACTTTAGAATTATAGCAAAGCCGTCGAAAGGCGATAGGCATTATTCAAACTTTAATAACTTTCTCAGGCACAATGTGACGCACGAAAATGGGAACAGTCACTCTCTATCCGTCATCTTCTTTCTTTTCATTTACTTCTTTTTCAAACTCAGAAGCATGCAATTTGAACATATGATCTTTTATATGACCATATTACCATCATCACCAGTAACTCAAGCTCCATCACTGTCCTCCCAACTAATGCTCCCTCAAACTTATGATTGGATTCACAAACTCAAAAGTTTTTCTAATCATATTACCTACCATACCATCACTAACTCCTCTTTTGATCCTAATCCCACTTTCTTCACTCATGCCAACAAATTTCCTTATTGGTATCAAAAAATGATTGATGAGTTCAAGGCTTTCTATCACAATAACAATTAAACTCTTGTAGCTCCTTCTCCAAGTGCAAACATTGTTGGTTGCAAATGGGATTTTCAAACCAAACTTAAACTTGATGGTTCTATTAATTACTACAAAGGTTGTCTTATTGCCAAAGGGTACTGTCAATCCCCTAGTCTTGACTATACCGATACCTTTAGTCCAATCATCAAACCAACTACACTTGATGTCAACAATGTATTTCTACATGAAAATCTTCAAGAACCTGTCTTTATGCAACAACCCTTAGGTTTTACTGATTCTGGCCATCCTCACTATATCTATCACCTTTTCAAAGCTCTTTATGGTTTCAAACAAGCTCCTAGGGCCTGGTTTCACATACTACGTCATAAACTTATAGGTTTTACTTTATCTCAAGTTGACACCTTCCTCTTTATTCACTCCACCTTTACTCATACTACCTTTTTTCTTGTTTATGTGGATGACATCTTAGTAACTTGTTCTTTACAAGAATTTATTCAAGCTATCCTTATTGATCTTTATACTACCTTTACTATCAAAGACCTTGTCCCACTTCACTACTTTGTTGGTATTAAAGCTAGATTCACATCCACTCGCCTTTTTCTCACTCAAGTCAAATACCCTTATGATTTTCTTCCCTTGTGATTCTCTTCACCAAACTCATCTTGATTCCTTCAAACCCATCTCTACACCTATGATCCCATCCTTACCCCTATAAAAAAATTATGGCCTTCCTCTTTTTGATCCTATTGAATATCATAGTATTGTTAGAGCTTTTCAAGTCTCACCAAACCAGATATATAATTTACTGTTAACAAATTTTCTCAATTTTTGCATTGCCCTATCGATATTCACTAGTTAACTATTAAACGTATTCTTTGATACCTTCGTGTTGCCCCATCCCATGTTGTTCATTTAACTAAAACTACCCACTTAACGTATCATTTTATGATATTGATTGGGCTGATTGTCTTAATGAATGCCATTCAACTTTGGGTTATTGTATTTTTCTTAGTTTCTCTATGATTTCTTAAAGCTAAAAAAGGTCGCTTACTGTTGTCAAGTCTAGTACTGAAGTTGAATACAAAAGCATTGCTCTTGCGATTACTGAAGTATGTTAGATCAACTCTCTTATAGGAGAAATTGGACTTTCTAACATCAAGCCACTACTGTATTGTGATAATCTCAGAGCTACTTTCTTTGTTGTTGATCCTGTCTCTCATGCTCGTACCAAACACATTGATATTAACATGTACTTTGTTCAAGATTTGGCTGTCAAAAAGTCTTTGTTTATTTGTCATATACCATCTTCTCAACAACTTGTTGATATAATGACAAAGCCCTTAGGATCTACTACTTTTCTTCAATTGCATACCAAGCTTAATGTTATATTAAACATGAGCTTGCAGAGGTTGTTAGCATATCTTCACCTAAGTGATCTCTTCTTATCCTTTTGTTGTAATCCTCTTAGATATGATAAACACAGATTTCTTTATCTTAGCATTGGTACACATGTATTAATAGAGATGTAAACATTTATGTAAAACACACGAAAATAACTACATAATGATAGGTCTCAGTCAAAGCTATATAATTTATTAATCTACTTAGGGTGAGAAAAGAACCACAGTAATTGAGATGGAAATAAGCCTCTTTCATTTGATAACAGCATATAGCTTATATACTAGTGGAATTCAACAACTGCTCCTAAAGATTAGGATAATAACAACCCATGATCATAACAAGATCAAATAAAATCAAAACATAATATTAGAAAACCAAAATGCATGGAATATTAAAACATAATGAAATGTCAAACAGCCACATAGCAAGCTTCTATCCATGTGCCCATTAAGTGGACATGAAGGCTCAGACACGATACTTGTAATTGGGCTTGGGCAAATGAAGGAAACGTAGTGGTGCAACAATACCCTTCCCTCTGACAGTAACCTTGTCTTCAAGGTTGAAAACAGGAAATTGATCTTTGACCAACTGCAAATCCTCCCACGTGGCCTCTTACAAGATAACTTCTTCCGCTTGACCAGCACCTGCTCAATGAATTTCGATCCACGTCGAATCCAACAAGCTTCCAAGACAATTTTAGGTTCCATTACTATAGCTCCATCATTAGTCATAGGTGGAAGGTCGAAACTAGTAGCAATCTCAGTACCCACTTTCTTTTTAAGCAATGATATATGGAAGACAGGGTGAATACGTGAACCCAGTGGAAGGTGTAATTTGTAAGCGACACAGTCGATCTTCTCTGCAATAGGGTAAGGACCATAGAATCTACTTGCAAGCTTGTGGTAAGCTCGTCAGAACACAGATTGCTGACGATAAAGGTGTAACTTAACGAATACCATATCACCAACCTGAAATTCAATATCTCTGTGCTTAGAATCTACTTACTGTTTCATCTGATTATTTACGACATGAAGGTTGATTTTGAGTTGCTTTAACAGCTCATCTCGTGCCATCAAATTATATTACACTTCATTGACAGGGTATTGCCTAGCAATACAATTAGGAATTGTTGGGTGAGGGCGGCCGTAAAGAGCTTGGAAAGGGCTCATACCAGTAGAAGCATGGTATGTGGTATTGTACCAATATTTAGCCCAAGGGAGGAAAGAGAGCCACCTATGAGGCTGCTGATACACAAAACTACATAAATACTGTTCAAGAGATCTGTTAACTACTTCCATTTGTCCGTCGGTTTGCAGATGATAGGCTAAACTCATCTTTAGTTGAGTGCCTGACATTTTAAAAAATTCCTGCCAAAATCGACTAATAAAAATCGGATCTCGATCCGAAATAATCGTCTTGGGCAAACCATGAAGCTTCACAACTGTGTCAATGAACTTCTCTGCTATAATTTTTGTTGTACAAGGATGAGTAAGTGCCACAAAATGCGCATATTTACTCAATTTATTGAATACCACCAAAATTGAATTCTTCCCATTGGATGTTGGCAATCCATCGATAAAATCCATTATAACATCATCCCAAAATTGGCATGGAATTGGTAACGGTTGAAGAAGATCAGCAAGTGACAAATTTTCAATTTTAGTTCGTTGACATACCTCACAAATAGCTACATAATTCTTTATGAATTTGTACATAGAAGGCCAATAAATTGTTGTGCCAAACGTTTGTAAGTCCGCAGAACCCCTGAATGTCCACCAATTAGTGAGTCATGAAATTCTTTTAGAAGTTGATGTAGTAATGATGAGCTGGGCGGCACTACAACTCTATTCTTGTAGCAAAGCAAGCCATTGTGCCAACTATAAGGCTGTCTAGGACTTTGAGTAGCTAATTTCTTAATTTTCTGCATGTATGAGTCATCTTTTACTGCACTTTTGATGTCATCCCACAATGAAGTTTGAGAAATAGAAATTGCATCAAGGTTTGGACTACCAGCCATTTGTGATATTGCATCGGCCGCATTGTTCTCCTTGCCTGGCTTATACTGGATTTCGTAATCATATCCCAATAATTTGGCTACTCACCTCTGCTACTCAGGAGTTACAACGCGTTGTTCTAGCAAATGCTTGAGACTACGTTGGTTCATATGGATATAAAACTTCTGCCCAAACAAGTAAGGCCTCCATGTTTTAATTACTTGGAGGATAGCCAACATCTCTTTGGCATAAACGGAGCATGATCACTTTTTCACACCTAGTGCTCGACTCATAAATGTAATTGGCTTCCTCTCCTGATTCAAAACTGCTCCAATTCCATCACTGAAAGCATCAGCTTCTATAATGAATGGCTTATTGAAATTTGGCATAGCAAGTGTTGGTGTTGTAGTCATAGCTTCCTTAAGAGTGATAAAAGCATTTTCGGCTTAAGAACTCCACCCAAATTGGCCCTTTTCAATAAATTAGTGAATGGTCTTGTGATGACACCATAGTTGTAGATGAACTTTCTGTAATAACCTATAAGACCTAAAAAACCACATAACTCAGAAATGTTAGTGGGCTTAGGCTAATCCACCATAGTTTGGATTTTCCTTTGATCAACCTGAACACTAGCCAGAGTAACAATGTGACCCAAATACTCAAGTTCTTGCAATCCAAAGGCACATTTTGACAGCTTCACAAAAAAAAGTATTACTTTAATATTTCTAAAGCTGTCTTTACATGTTCAAGATGTGAATTCCAATCAGGGCTATAAATTAGGATGTCATTAAAAAAGACCAAAATGAATTTGTGAAGGTGGAGGCGGAAGATGGAAATCATAATGGCTTGGAAAGTTGACTGGGCTTTACAAAGACCGAAAGGCATAACTAAGTATTCATAATGGCCATTGTGGGTACGAAAGGTAGTTTGATGTATATCAAGAGGATGTACGCATACCTGGTGATAACCTACTCTCAAATCAAGTTTGGTGAAATATATGGCTCCATGGAGTTCGTCCAATATGTCTTCCACAGTGGGTATTGAAAACCTATCTTTAACGGTGACAGCATTTAGTGCTTTGTAATTAGTACAAAAGTGCCAAGATCCATCTTTTTTTTTTACCAACAAAACAGGAGATGAGAAGGGACTGGTACTAGGTTTGAGTAGCCCTGATTCTAACATATCTTGAACTTGGTTTTCAATTTTAGCCTTTTGAAAATAGGCATACCTGTAGGGTCTCACATTGATTGGTTCAGTTCCTTCCTTCAAAGTGATCTGATGGTCAATGGCTCTTTGAGGTGGTAGTTGTGATGGTTCTTCAAAGAGGTATTTATAACAGTCCAACAATCTTGACATCTCAGGATGAAGCTGTTGTTGTGACATAGAGGTTTCTGGCATCTGTAGACATATGGCCAATGTGGAGCTGTCTTGTGCAACCTTGGTAATGGTATGATTAGGCACAAATTGGATTAGTAGAGCTTATTCTCCTTGTAACTTACAATTATGGCCCTTCAATTGAAACTCCATAGTTAGTTAATTCCAATTGCAAGTAACCATGTTGCGTCAGCAATTGAATTCCTAAAACCATATCCAATCCCATTAGAGGCAACGCATAAAATGTAAGGACAAAAGGAATACCTTGGAGGGAAATTGGAACATTATTGAATCGTCTTTGACATTTTAAGCTTTCCCCATTAGCAACTCTAACTCCAAAATCCTTTATTGGGGTTACTGGTAGTTGAAGGTGGTCAGCAAGTTTCTCACTAATAAAATTGTGTGTAGACCCACTATCAATCAAAACCAACAATTTCTATGTGCCAATGCATGTTAGAACCCATAGAGTGTTCTGAGTATTCAAACCTGAAAGTGCATGGAGAAAAATTTCAGTCTCATTTGGGAATGCACTATCAATTGCACTTTCACCATCATAACCTTCTAATAATAATAAATGAGGACTTCTACACTGATGCCCAGGAGAAAACTTCTCATCACAATTGAAGCATAGGCCTTGAGCTCGCCGTTTCTGCATTTCATCCCACGATAGCTTCTTAAAAGTAGTTGTAGTTCTCGTCTTTCCGAAAGAAGTAGATTCGTGAGTATTGCGAGCGCCTGGCCTTAGAACTCTATTTTGTCGCTGCAGTTGTTCATCTCTCATACGTGCGAGGCTAATTGCTTCCTTTAAGGTCCAAGGTTTAAACATTCTTATACCTTCTACCACCTTCAATTGCAGACCTCCAATAAATGTTCCGATCAGAGCCTTTTGAGACCAGCCATGAACTTTGTTTCCCAATTTTTTCGAACTCCTACTGATATCCACATAAAGAGCCCAATTGTTTGATTTTGGACAAAGCCTCATTAAAGTCTTCATAATCTATTGGCCCAAATCAAGCCCAAAGTTCCTCTTCAATCATTTTCCACGTTAACTCCAGTTGTTCTTCCTGGTATGTACACTGTAACCACTGCCACCATTGGTTAGCCTCCCCTCCTAGATGGAAAGAAGCTAAGGGTATCTTTTGAGGTTCACCAATATTTTGATATTCAAAGAATTAATCTACTTTAGCAAACCATCCTATTGGGTCTCCTCTTGCGAACCTTGGAAATTTTAATTTGGACAATTTTGAGAAAATTAATTGCCAATCACCATCTGTTTGTGTTTGTGACGACTTTGCTGCGAATTGGCTGATGGAAAGGTGAGGTATTGTTTGAGGATGAGTGTGTGCTTGGGTGTTTTGTGTTTGGGTGGTAAGCTCAAGAGGTGGGGGAGTGGGTACTCGATTGGAAGCAAGAGAAGCAGACATGTTACTGATCGCTTCTTTTATTTGTTTCAGTTTGTCGTTTACTCCAATTTCCATTATGGTGAAATCGTTTTGGAGCCCTCCAAGACCAACCTCCAAGAGTTCAATTCATTCCTTATTGGAACCTATAGCTCTGATATCAATAATAAGTCCCAGTCAAAGTTATATAATTGATTAATCTACTTAGGATGAGAAAAGAACCACAGTAATTAAGATGGGAATAAACCTCTTTCATTTGATAGCAGCACAGAGCTTATATATAAGTAGAATTCAACTCTTCCTCCTAAAGATCAGGATAATAACAACCCATGACCATAACAAGATCAAATAAAATCAAAACATAATATCAGAAAACCAAAATGCATGGAATATCAAAACAAAATGAAATATCAAACAGCCACGTAGCAAGCTTCTATCCATGTGCCCATTAACGCTGCGTATGGTTGCTGTCTCTAGTAGCTGGAAACGGAACGGAACAGGACAGAACGGAATAGAAACTGGAGACAGGGAGGTGTTTGGTTGTGGTGGACAAAACAGAAATTTCTGTCTCCGTTTATAGGACAGAATATGTTTGGTTGCAGTGGACAGAACGAAAAAATTGTTTTAATGACGAAAATGCCCCTGGTTCTTAAATAGATATTTGGCCATTTCAAAGCATAAGCAATTTCCTATTGTCAGTCATTCAAAGGACAAAGACGGTTTACATAAACAAGTTTGAGAATACATATTGCCCACCAAAAATTAATTGTCACCAACAAAAAAAATTTATTAAGT
>JANZLD010000236.1:8831208-8843701 GCA_026413575.1 Erythroxylum carthagenense
TAATTTTCTGACAGAAGAATTTATTGACTGAACAAAATAACCGTCAGTAAATTTACCGACGAAAATTTTTACCGTCGGTAATTCCGTCGGTAAATTTACCAGCGAAAAATTTCCGTCGTTAAATTTAGTAACAGCCATATCTCCGATGCCTTTTTTCGTGAATAAATTCCGTTACTAAGTAAACTTACCAACGAAATATGTACAAATTCTGTCGGTAAATTTCATCACTAAACTTTATTTTTCTTGTAGTGTATCAACTTGCAGGTATGGAATTTTGTCAATGGTGTTGAGTTTGTTTTCGATAGTGAGCCACAAAAGGAAGGAAATTTTGGATGTTAAGACCTTACTCCATACGATCTAATACTAATCAACCATAAAGCATCTTCTTCTTAGCAGATCCTTTATGAATGTGTTGGATAACTTGTGCACAGGTTGTTCTTTCCATTAGAAAGTATTTGGAATAGCTGGATTAGGAGGGTGGATGGGTTGTAAGTGTGTCAAGGTATCAAGAAAATGCCAAGAATTACAATTGATCAGTGAACTAATCTTTGTGTGAAGTGGTAGGATCAGTGAAGTGTTCAAAGAACTTGGCCATGACAAACCATAAAGAGATCAGATTCCCATTCCCAATTTTGCAAGAAACATCAGCTTGGACTATACCCCTCAACTTCAGTAACCAATTCAGGAAGTGAGTTGAAGACATATTTGATAAGCTACAACTTTGCACAACTTACCCACATGAGATAAAGACTTGTTCATTCTGAGTGTAAAACAAAGCGTAAAACCTTCCCACTTAAGATCGTCATTTTCACATTTGAGAATGAGAAATGCAATACGAATTAGTCCTTATGTTTGTTTTTTTTTTGGAAAAAAGCCTAACCATTGCCAACGTGAAGAACGAGTCGCATTTCACCGTCACTCCTTGCTTCCGTTCCTGTCCTTTGCTATTTGTCTGCTTCTGCTTTAGGTTTGCTTTTTCAATGGCGTAATTTGTAAGGTATTATAAATTTGCTTTTTAAAATCAAATTTTATAAACTTAAATTATTAATATTTAATAAATTCATTTATGATTATAATTATATTAGTTAATATCTAAGAAAAATTAGAATACATTTTATATTTTATAGGATGCCAAATATTAATTTTTTAAATGTTCAAAAACTAATAAAAATTGTCAAAGAAATATTTAATAACTAACTGAACGTACATGCATAGAACTCTTCCTTTTACAAAGGCCTTGGAAGGCCCGCATAAGCCCATCCTTAATTTTATAGATAAATTCTATAAATAAAAAATAAAAATACATACATTTTAATAAAATTAAAAAATCGGAAGGCTTGAATAATATAAAACCAAGTTGTTTATTTTTAAAAATTAAAAAAATGCATATTTTAGAATTATTAATATTAAATATTTTTGAGGTCATGACATCTGATGTGACTGGGCCTAAAACCTCAAAAGCAAAGAAGAGACACCCAAACTCGACACGTTGCGCGATCACCAGCACCGACCCTGTGCACCTCCTGTCTTGAAGTTTCCAATTCCGACCTATAAACCCCTCGTTTTGCCTCTTTCTTCTCCATAATCTCCAAGAGCGTCACAGGTATTGTTCTGTAATTCCCTGTTTGTTTTCCTGCAAAAATGATAAACTTTCATCTTTTTCTCAAGGTGCTTCTCAACTTTCTTTTGTATTACGATTCTCATTTTCTGATTAATTACCGAATTTCGCGAGACTTATTGTTCAAGACTGAAGCAGAGCTAGGGTTTCGTTTCAACTTAGTTTAAGAAGTCGATTTGATGTGGTTTCAGTGGGCGGATTGTTTCTATTGCATATTAATTCAATAATGACCTCTACGGTGCAACTCACAATACCTCAGATTTTTGTTCTCTTCATCTTTGGTTACGATATTAGTGTTCCGCTTCTGATCTTTGTGTGTTTTTTAACTGTGAAATTGTTTTCTTTAAAATGGGTGTGATGGATCTCGGAATAGATTGTGGACTTGGTTTTAACGTTATATTTCATCCTCTTCAGTTTATAATTTGCACGGTGCCTACCTTACTAACTGCATTGAAATCGTGTACCAATTTCTCTTTTTTATTTGCTATTTTTGCTTAAAATTTCCACGCTTTTTAGTATTTTAGATCTGTAACTTTTAGGATCCCTTGTACGTCTAAGGGTTTGTTTGTTTGTTCTTTGGTGTTATTTTTATGGCGGCTTTTCATTTGTAAACCGCTAAAAATGTTTCTTTTGGCCTTATTGTAGGATAGTGCAAAGATGCCGGCTTCTGCGTTGGCAATCACCGCTGAGACTGTTCTTTCTGTCAGTACTGTTGTGAGTGCTATTAGAGAGCTTGGAAATGAAGCGGAGCAGTGTGATCCTGAAATTATTACTCAAGCATCTGCCCTAAGTACTTTCTGTGATCTGGCTAATAATCTTTTGGATTTATTTTAAAAGCGCATAATCTTTTAAGTGCTAAGAATTTTGGAACTGAAATTGTGCATTAGTCAGCGTCCCACTTGAAAGTGATAATTAGAGTTGGAAAATGTTGAAAAATCGTTGAGCAGAAAGTGAAAACATCGTGCATGAAAAAGGGAATAAGATTCTTTAATTCATTCACGTTCTCAAGATTCTTGATTTTCCTTATCAATTGGTGGATGTCCTTCATGTTGCAGCTCTTCCTTTTACTTGGTTCACACATAAACATGTGCATTAGTAGCCTACGTTTGAGCATTGAGCATATTGTTTGTGCTTATTGGCAGGTAAGCTACCAGGGCAATCTTCAACGATGGATATTGTCATTGTCATTTCTCGTTCGTTGGAATTTCCTAATGACTTATTTTATGGAGAAATCTCTAGAGTGTTGAAGCCTGGTGGAACTATCTTGATTTACAAGACTAATCAATTTGTCATAGGGGAAATCCAGAAGGTTAATCTTATCTTTCTCTTCTGACTTGCTGAAGTTGCAGTTTCTAGCCAGATTTGTATTTATTCCTCTCTGTAAAATAAATATAGCACAGACAACTATTACATATAGGGCAATAAGATTTTCCATTCCTACGATTTTAGAAAACATCACTTCTTGCTCTACATGACTATTTTGAACAGTAAGATTTGAAACATGCTTTTGGTGTTTTTGTAGGCAATTTCTGCTGTTGAGCGCAAAGTTTTGTTGGCAGGTTTCCTAGAAGCTCAAGGCATTCAATCCATATCAGGGCAGTCTGATGGTCTTTCTTTTGGGGTAAGGTTATGGTTTAAGCCTATTTTTGAGTTCCATGACCTAAATTTTATCATTGATGTCTGAGGTATTAGGAGATGCTAGAGCTATAATCAATTAAGGGTTGATATTTAAAATACGTTCGCAAGAAGGATATTCCATTTTGACTTTGAAAGGACTGTGACTGCTGAATTAAACACACTGACTCTAGATTTGAGTTTAGAATTCAGTCTATTTTAATGGGTAGCTTAGATTAGGTGCTAATAAGATGTGCATTCTATTGACTATTGAAGGGAACATTACATCTTGGCCCTTTGTCCATGCTATTTTGCTTTTCCCAAGAGTTAGTCATCCTGTCAATGGTTCCAATTAGATGAATTACACTTTGCCATCACAAAATTTACATATTCTGCTACTGTTTCTCTTCATTGACAGATTTATAAATAATCTTCTAGCTTCAGAAAATGCCAAGTCTTTTGTCCCTAATTTGTTGGCTTGTTTTGGCCTTTTTTTTAATAAATATTTGTAGCCTACATATCATAGAGGAACTTACACGGTTAGATTTGTATTACTTTTGCATCTTAGGTCAAGGCAAAGAAACCATCCTGGAAGATTGGGTCATCCTTTGCTATCAAGAAGAGTGCAAAAGACTCGGTCAAGGTTCAGGTTGATGATGATTCAGATTTAATTGATGAAGATAGTCTCTTGACTGATGAGGATTTGAAGAAACCCCAACTGCCAGTTGGTAGGATGGAATTCACTGAGCTTGTATTTTCGTTCTTGATTTCTTTTAGTACTCTTTGTAGTCAAATTGTGCAATCTGTTTGGGGACTAGGTGACTGTGAAGTCGGAAGCACAAGAAAGGCTTGCAAGAACTGCACCTGTGGTAGAGCTGAGGAAGAGGAGAAAGTAAAGTTGGGACCGACTACAGAGCAGTTGAACAACCCTCAGTCAGCTTGTGGCAATGTATGTTTTAACAGTGGATGACATGCTCTCCTAGGAATATTCTGCACATAGCTTAAATTGATAAGCCGTATAATCTTTTCTTTTTCTCGTTGGGGATGGTAGGGACCCTCGGATGTTGAACTTAGTGCAACACTCAGGTTTTTCATGCTATAGGGGCTCACCTTCTGGCAACATTTAAATAAGCTTTAATGTTTGATGCAAAGTAGAACTTGATTGCGCTGCTTTCTTTCTTTTTCTCAAATGTTCTGTTTGATGGTTTTGCTTTTCTCTGAGTTGGTTGTTTGATACTGTTCAGTGTGGGCTGGGGGATGCTTTTCGCTGCGGTACATGTCCCTACAAAGGTCTTCCACCGTTCAAACTGGGTGAAAAGGTGCTTAAGAAACTCTCGCTCTGTGTGTGTGTACACCATTCTCTTTCTGTGGAATGCAGGAATGAGTGTTTATCTTCTTGCAGGTATCACTTCCTGGGAACTTTCTTGCAGCAGATATTTGAGGGTGAAGTGACTGTTCAACATCTTGTTATGCGTTGTTCCCGTCTTCTCTTCTTATGTGAGTTCTGGACAGAGGTTTAACCAAATGTTACCCAACTCAAATGGCTGCAATACAGCTCGTTTAGGATGCGATGCATTGAATGAGACTCCATCTGGATACGATACATGACACATTGAAATTACCCTTGTTTGGAGGAACCACTAATAATGATTATTTTTTAGTGTGATACTCTGTTCATTATTTTCTGTGTTTTTTAAATGGACACAAGCATCAGTGGTTATTTAATCATCCCTTTCTTCCTTCCTGGCTGTAGTTGAAAATAATTTTTGTCATACTGCATTAGCCTGAAGAATTGTAAAGATAAGGTTAAGCTCCAATTACGTTCAAAGGTGAAGCTAGGCTTGTTAACTTGTTCCTCAAGGTTTGCACGTATCATTGGGCATGGCATTTAACTTAAAATAAAGCTAAACATATCTGCTGTTCTGAATTGCCATTCTTCCTAATTACAGCTGCTTCCTTTCTAGCTGTTTTCTCGATCCCTTTAGGTCTACTGTTGTAGCTCTCAGCCAATTCCAAGTTGTGATTTGTGTTATGTAACATCTTCAATTTATTTTGTCAAGTACTGTAAGAATAATTTACAACGATAAAGTCGGGAGTAGGCTGCAAGTCAATGCGTATTCCAGTAACCGTTAAAAGGCACGACCAAGTGTTGAAACTCAGTCCCGAAACTTAAGCTGTGGATTTGAAACGCTTAACTGGAGCTTTCAGGGAGGACAGATAAGAAGCATCTGCCTTGTCAATTCCACTGAAAAGATAACTGAAAGGAGGCATTTCTATAAACTTGCCAGATCCAGGAGTAACTTTCAGTTGGTCATTTTCCCACACAACTCTTCCTCCTGCAATTGTCACTTCAACCTTTCCCTACACAGGCAAGGAAGAAACTGAGCACTGAATGGCCAAATCTACTTTTTGCATGTATATCTGTATCCTATATTTACATGTATCAGTAGAATCCCTTACATGACATTGAATGCTTTCATCCATGCTTAATTGTGAAACAAGTGTGAATTTTCGTGTAGTGCCTTGCAGAAGTAACCTCTCATTTTTTGATGAAATATTACTTTCTTAAATTTTTAATAACTTTGTGAGATAAAACATTACCTTTCCTCTCCTAGCTTCATAAACATTTGTATCTGTTCTAGAGTGGTGATAGTTTGCACTTATAGTAACGCTGGCGTTGGGATTGAGGATTACAATATCTGCATCTGATCCGGCCAGAATTGCTCCTTTTCTTGGATATATGTTGAAGATCTTCGCACTGACAATTCTCAGAATCAGAATTGTTTTACAGACTTCAGAGGCAGTTAAAGTCTGATCGAACTCAAAATGCATAAACTGAGCATTCTACTAGTTATACTTGGAAATCAATTTCTTCATGGGAAGTCATTCAAAACAAGATGAGAAAACCAGCACTCAAATCATACCATTCGGTGCTCGTCACCCGCACAAAATCAGTGATAGAAAGTTGCCCAGATTCCTGAAAGATTTCCAAGCTTTGAGATGACAGGCATATTAAAGAACAGTTTGTAGTTCCCGGGGTTGATTAAAACAAGGATGCAATGCAGTCTTACCACCAATGTATCCCATACCAAATGCATCCTCTCCTCGATACCTACATCCCCATTCAGCAAAGTGTAGTAGAAAATTAGATGTCTGCAATTCAGTATAAGGAAAGCACACAGAGACTTCAGCATTCAGATGGCCATATTTCTATTACCATTGACACCATTTGGGATTTTACGGAAATCATCAATCCCCAATGCTTTTTGGGTGGAGTTGAAGGCACAATGATCAGTTCCTACAAGCTGCAAAGCCAAATGAACATGCTATATTGGTAAGGGCATTTGAGAAAATGTTTTGGGTAATCAAGGAGCGGAAAAACTACAACTGTGAATATAATGAACCCTTTCTATTAAAAAGAAAATATCAGAGATAGTTCTATGAAACTCATGTTGTAATGTTGTTATCTTTTCACACAAATTGGCCTTTTTTAGATCAGAGTAGCTTAAAGTTTGTAAGTTATAGATTGTTTGAATGATGAGATGGACCTGCAGAACCCCAGTGGAAAGTGCAGCTTGTAGAGCCTTGTCATGTCCTGATGCCCTAATAGGGGGGCTCATAACATACCTGAGACACGAGATTATCAAGCATGATGACATAATACAAGAAAGACACGTCCTCATATAAAGGAAACACCAACAATAACTATGACAGACTACAATGATGGCCATCTCAAGGAATAAGAAGAAAAATAAGTGAGGTAGCACCAGTACTTTGAAGCAGTGACGAAATCAGGATCCCAAAGCTTAGAATCATTCAGGACTAAGCCAGAAACCACAGCCTCTCCAATAACCTTCTGTCCTGCAGTTTGAAGAAAGCAGATTAATCTTCAAGGATTCAAAGGTCAAAATCAAATCAAAGTGAAACCAACATTATAAGGTCTCAAAAACATGATCGAATGATTGCAGTTCGAGATAAGATGGCCACCCAATCTCTTATGTAGAAATGCATTGACCCTGCTATTGCTTTCAGGATTTAGATTTACCAGTCACCCGCTCACGAAATGCAACATGCATACCTTGATTCACTAATATTACTTGATACTGTTATTAAGACAAACGCAAAGACATTCAAATTTCCTGTGAAATTTCACCTGATTTTCGAGCTTTAGCAATTTCTTCCATTGCATCAATGCTCATAACATGTACGACATACAGCGGTGTGTTCACAAAACCAGCTAGGCGAATTGCTCGGCCAGTTGCCTCTCCCTCCAGCTGTATGAACATCAGAACTAAAGTAAGCATCATTAAGCTTTAAACACTTGAAACAATCATTAAAGAGATACATGACTGACCATTTACCAACAGGAAATCAAATGCAAGTTTCATAGTGATGAGAAATGTAACGGATTAGAAGAGGGAATTAGAATCAAATCAAGAAAGAAAGAGAGGCAGATGAAGAGAGCATAACTTTGAAGCAACAGAAGAAATTAAGGTACTCAAAGGTTCAGACAATCCTAACGAATCACATGTTTCCAACGATAATATCTTTTCAGTAATGGGATAAATGACACACTAACAGAAAATGCCTTGCACACCACACCCAATGCATGAAAACTGCTTTAGTGATAACATGTGTTGATGCAAATGTAACGCATATCATTAATCACAAAGTACTGGAAAGCAGAAGCAGATAAGATCAGTAGTTTAGCACTTCTGTCATGGTCAAAAATTCAAAGAACTTCCAGGAATAGCACTATCTTAGAACTGTCGCGGATAAACTGATTAATCCATAGAGTCAGCAGGTTTTGCAAATAGAAGAAATATCCCAATTTGCAAGGATTACCGCTGGGGGCCTTGAAAGGGCATGTCCCTCCGGACCAGTGATACCAAGTTCTATGATTCTTTTCTGTCCTTCAAATACAGCATCTCCATTTTCTGCATGGACCATAGCTATGGCACCAAGAGACTTGCACTGCTTTAGTCCTTCTAATAGGAGCTCATCACTGATCATTAGAGATCCCTTGTACGCTAGAAAAAACTTGAATGAATTGATACCTAAAAGGTCAAATGTCAAGAAAACCTCAATTAGCCACAAGGCAATTTGTCTGTTAGTTTCTGACAGTACCGAATCAAAGTGATCAAGATCTAAGCAGTTAAAGGCAACGCATCCTGAAAATTGAAAATTCTAACCTTTCTCCTTCACCATAACTTCCATTTCCCTTGAAACAGCTTCGTCCCATTTAGTAATTGCCATATGGAAGCCATAATCCATGCAAGAAGTTTTTGCCTTCTTGACATAGGCTTCAAAGCCAGCCACTAAACTACCATTTACTGGTATAACAAAGTCAATGTGCATTGTGGTTCCTCCTGCTAATGCTGCAGCCTGACCACTGAAAAAGTCATCAATGGTCTCAGTGCCCATGAACTCCATGGCTAGGTGTGTGTGTGGATCAATTCCTCCTGTTATTTTTACCAAAAGGCAAGTGGTGAATAGCGTTATGGTTACTTTAGTATGTACTGCATAGAATAACAGTAGATGAACAATCATCAACTCAATGTGCTTGATTAGACAAGGACAAATGAAGCAGGGATTCATGACAAGCATCAGATGTCCCACTTGAGTTAGAATCAACTAGTTATATTCCACCTTCATGATGTAGCATAGCAAAAACAAAACTCTCTAAAGTTTTCCGAAACATCATTACAAAGCATTAGAAGCCAACTTAGGCACAGTAATCCCTTTTTTTTCATATTCACATCAGTTTCAATGCCTAGTGCCTTAATAAGAAACCATATGCCTCAAGTAATTTCTACAACTATCTTATACAAGTGAGCAAGAGAAAAGAATGAGGCAAGGCATAATAGCTTTTCTTATCCAGATATATAGTAACTTAAAGGGAAATAAAAGGGAGAAACCAAAGGAGATCCTATCGTAACCTTGAAGCCTCAAGGAGAGCCCTCATTCGAAAAGAATAGCATACATTAGCTTATATTGTAGCATAAGTGGCAACTAACCTGGCACCACAAATTTTCCAGCAGCATCAATTATATTCACATCATCATCAACCTGCCAATAGCATTCCAATAAGTCATTTGCAAATTAATGGTAACAAAATAAAAGAAAACAAAACAAATAATTAGGCAAATAATGAGATGATTGTGCTGAAAAAAAACAGAAAAGAACCAAAGAATATAGCATCAGAAAATGGCAACATGGTTTATTAGATTCCAGAGAATTCAGACTAGCATCGGGATATTAGTAGCACATAAGCTGGTAGCGAAAACAGTTGCAAGAAGCCAAGCACCATGGTGGTAAAGGAAGTCAAAAATTTGTAGATTAACTTTATAGGCAAGACAAAAGGTTAAATCATGTCCCGGTCTTGATAAGTTCACCTCAAAATCAAAGAACAGAGTATATTAAAAACATGTCGACATGCTTATCCAGAATGACTAGTGGCACTGGCCATGTAAAAGTTATCCAATTATTTACCTACATCGTAAGCTTTTGCTTAGCAACTTTCCATTACATAGAACAATCAATGAGAACAGAGAACTAGATATAAATAAGTAAATAATTATTCACAACCAAAAAGAGTAAACAGAATTGTATATTTATCTTTGTTCTGGTCTCTAGTAGTCCAGTCCAAATCAAGTCAATTGCTTTGATTGAAGAAGATGAAGCAATGACTTAAATATAGCTCAATCAAGCTATTAACTATCAAAAATAGCTTCAGAAAACAAAATAAGAAGAAAGAACAGACGTTGAGATTAGGCTTGACATCGACTATGATTCCATCCTCCACGTAAACATCAGCAACTTCCTGATGATGAGCGTTCACAACTGTCCCTCCCTTGATCAGGAGCTTCGACGATGATGAAGAAGCTCCACATCCAGTTTCGCCATATACCATCCCAACATCACAGAACTCCTGTAAGTAAACAAAATGAAACCCTTTTCATCAGATTCTGGAATTATTATATTTATCTCGTCTACGATCAGAATTTTCATCCATCAGAGAACAGATAAAGATTCTCGCGTCCAAACAGTAAGTCAACCCCCAATAAATGAAAGTTAAAAGATGGAAGAGGATAAAGCAAAAGACTTTGTACGTACATGATGAGACGAGTGCAATTGTGAAGTGGTGGCAAAGAGAAGAAGTGACAGTGAGAAGAAAAGACACAGAGGGTGAATTGGAGCCATCAAAGTGTTTCTACGTAGAGAAGAAGAACAAAAAGACAGCGCAATGTTTCTTACGGAAAATCAAAACTCAGTCTTTAATTTTCTAAACCAGTAGGCTCCGCAGGAAAAAAAACAAAACAAAAAGCCCATATGTCTTCGACAACTTGAAAACCCAGTTTAGGGCCTTTTGCCTTTTTCCTTTCTTCTGGAGCAATGTCTTCAAAACACTTTTCCTGGTGCTTGATCACAGTTCAATATCAGATGGATGAAAATGGAAACGCTGCTTATAATGTTCGTTGATGAAGTAAACTTACATTGTATGTGGTTGGTAGTTTATTTGAAGTTCTTTCTCTTCTAGTTTTATTAAAGTGAGCATTCCTCTTCTTGGTTCTTGACATCGTTCCAATGTTGCCATCTTCCAAGATTGCCTCTGGTTCGGGGTTCTGCTGTTAAGGTAAATTACTCTGATAAATCAGTAACTCGTTTTGAGCAATTTGGGAAAATACTGAACATACAATTCATGTTTCGTGTTAGGAGGAACATACAAAATTAAAGAACATACAATGCATGTTTCGTATATGCACATTCTTGTGCTTGAAGCAGATGCATTTTCTTTTTTATTCTCATTGGTAATGTCCTTGAATTCTGGCAAGGAACTTTTTCTTAAGATCGCCAAATTCATCATATACATCATCCTGTCATTGCATTGTCTAATCTGTGAAATCGAGGATTTATCAGTTTCAAAGTTATAAACTGATAAATCCTGCGAAGCTTTATAGCCAACACCCCTTCGTCCCCAGTTATATTGTTGGCATTACTACATTTTTATATGATTCCTGACGTCTAATCCTTCAGGAGAAGTAGAGCACATGAGGAAATGTTAAACTGACCAGCCAGAAGCTACCGATTAAGCTTATTCATGGAGCAATGTGCATAATCTGCAGTACCTTACACCGGATTCATTGTTGCCAGGTTTCTGTTTGATCCATTTAAATAGTAACAAATTTAAATCAGATGGATTTGTTAAATTAAAACAAAATATTATTAATTATATACAAAATTAACTATGGTCTAGTTGATCTAAAATCAAATTTAAACAATGCTTCTTAAATTGGATAATGTTTCTTAAATTGGTTATACTTTTCTTATTCAAATTTTATTAAGACGATTCAAGATTTTACAAAAAAATTTTAAAGAGCTCCAAATTTTTTGCATTTTGAGATTTTTGAAATAATGTGAATAACACAATTGAAGACATGACCATATCTTAGAGTGTGGTCGTTAAATAAACAACCCTATAAAGAACATGTCTTGAGTGAGCTCCTCAAACTGCTCAAATCATAAAAATAACTTTTTTTTTTGTAAAAATGCAAAGAAAAAGTTGCATATAGTAAATCCCTTTTCAGACCACTACAAAGTAAAATCTTGTGCAGTTGTGCATTGAGTACATTAACTTATAAAAGAAATGTCTTAGGACACCAACGCGTCACAAACCATATTCTTTATTTTCAAAAACATTAGAATGTAAAAGTTTTATAAAATTTCTTAAGCTTTTTGTAACTTCTTGAAAATGTTTAGATCAGTTGGACTCAATATATATATGTGTATATATATATATATTGATTTGTTAGATTAAACCAAATTATTATTAATTATAAACAAAATTAAATAAAGTCTAGTTAATTTAATATCAATTTTACATAATACTTCTTAAATTGGGCATAACTTTCTCTTTCAACCCTAATTGAGATGATTTAAGATTCATAAAAAAGTTGAGCCTGTCTATTTTTTTTGTTTTTCGTTTTTAAAATTTAGTAAAAAAATATTTGTTTATGTTTCTTGTTTTTAGTTTTGATTTCTTGAATGTTTCATAAATTATGAAAAACTACAAATTTTGGTTTTTATTTTCTATTTTAATTTTTTATCATCAACTAAATAAATATTTTTAGTTTATTATTAATTACTAAAAACTATGATTAACATAATCCAATTATTTATTTTATTTTTATTTTTTAAAATAAAATTTTAATTTATAATTATATAATAAATATACTTTAAGTTTAAAATATCTTAAAATAA
>JANZLD010000236.1:9086200-9104970 GCA_026413575.1 Erythroxylum carthagenense
TATTGATTGCAATTGAGTTTATCTTTTGTTATCAATTTTAATTCCTATTTCTTGTGTTCTTGAGTGCTTAACTGATTAGGGTTCAAGGGGATTTCTAACAATTAACTTGGGTTCTTGTCATAAGTGTTCTTGGGTGTAAGAACAAATCCTAATCTGATCACTTGTTGAGAAACTAATTCTGATTTGATTGGGAACGAGTTCTAAGGGTCGATTGAGGGTCTTGGGGTTCCGCATCACTAATAATTACTTGGTTTGAACCATCATACGAAGCTATAAAGTCCACAAGATGAGGCTCAAGTATCATGTGGGCAGTGACATCAGCATTTGGTAAGCATTTAACGGTATCATTGGAGTGAAATTGTTGAGTGTCTTTGGCATCATGGATGTTCCATAGTAGAAGGCTATGTTAAGGGAAGTGAAATCACAAGGAGGCCTAGTTAAGTGATTCCTAGACTCAGAATTCCTAAAATGTCAATGAACTTCAATATAATACCACTTCCGATATATTTTATGTTGAATAGGTGATTTAGGTAAATTTAGATGTGGGCTAGGTATGCTGGTGTGGGTTATAAGGTCTAAAATTGGGCCTAGGTATATTGGGTTGATGACTTGGGCTTAGTTGATATGGGCTATTTAGGTTGGATGAGCCAAAGAATGGCCTAAGCCAATGTGGACTATTTGGGTTGGATAGGTAATGGGCTAGTCCACCAGGGGTTATTAGAAACCTCATTAGAGTTTCTACACCAATTTAATTGTTTCTTGAGTGACTACACTGCTAAAGTTAGAGTAGCGGCCCCAAACGTTGTGTCTTGACTGGCGATATAAGTTTGTGCTAAAGTGAGGCATTAGAAAAACAACTTTAGGTAGGGGTGAGGAATGATATGATAGGAGGTGTTGTTTATGGATGAGTAGTCGAGTACGAAGGTTTGAGAAATATATGAGAGCCGCAATGTTCAATGGCAGCAACAAATGATTCATACTCAGTAAGAAGACCATTCAAGGTGAACAAGACGAGGTAGTCATCTAAGATATTGTCTTCCATGGCCGCGAGTTCTTCTGCTATGATTGAGACCATGTTTAGAAAATCCAAAATAGAGGAGACTCCTTTCTTAAACCTGTGCAGTTTGCAATGACGTAGCAATCACTGGGATGATGTATGTTGGAGGAAATGTCATTCAAGCAAAATCCAAAGATCACAAACTATATCAAACCTGTAAGCTAAACAGGAGATAGAGTTAGAGAGTGAAGTCGTAAGGAAATAGTAGACAAGACAGTCAAATGCCATTTGACATATTATATAGATATGTTATTGACATTAGGATTTTTTGCCAGGGAGAAAAAGTTGTAGAACAACTTGGACTTGGCTTTGTCAAACTAGGTAATTTGTCATATCTAGAGGTGTTGTGAGGAAATTATAAAATTGATTAAATGGTAAAACTGGGGTTGTCTGTTATGTCATAACAATTGTGTTGTTGTAAGGGTTTTGTATGTTGGTAATGGATGTTTGAAAAAAAGAGTGAAGAATATATTGTTTGTTGATGTTGAAGGAAGATTAATTTGATGTAGGCTCTAATATCATGATACAATTCACGAAAAGAATGTATATTGTTTTTTTATGTCTTTATAAAAAAGGCTCGTAAGACTTAAATACAAGTGAAAATATAATAAAAAAGATTTACAGGGATTTATATCTATAATACAACTAATAATCTAATCTGTAATGATATAGCAGTTGAGATACATATATCAAATGTTATCATACAGATATGAGGTGGACTGCTAAATGAGCTACTTCTCCTTGGGCCATGGACATGTTTCCTAACCAATTGAGCCTTGTTGGGGGTTGCAAATGGAGACATATCTCTGAGCTCTCGAGCCATTCATTAGCTTGTTGTTGTTAGCCACCAAGCTATGGTCAACCAGTCATCATCCCCTGTGGCTCCTCCTGTTTGGTGTTATAAGTGCAGTTGGTGAAATAAGAAGCATTCTAAGCAGTTTCTCTCATGACAACCACCTTTTGAATTTTGACTTCACCTTATTCTTTTTTTTTTGATAAAGTAAAAGAAATATGTTAGTAAATAATGTTTCCACGTATGAATCACGTGAATAAATAGCAAGAGTCAAACATTAAAGAAACCACACCACATAAGCAATATATTAATATGAAAATGTGTGATTGATAGTTTAGTTTATGATGCCATGTTATATCAGTGAAGGTGAGATTGTTAACATATCATTTCTATCAGGCATGTACACATGTATCCGATGAACACACATGCATATGTTAGATAGGAATGGGGTATTACACATAAAGGGAAGCACATCTTTTTAGAAAATAATATTTAACCAAATCAAGTAATATAAATAATCACTCTAAATAAGAGATAGGGGGCTTGATTCGTTGAACATTTTACAACATTACTATTTTATTTAATAAATTCTTATGATAAGAGGAGAATAAGTAGCTCTCTATGGGTGGTCTTGGTTTTCGACTGTTGCACTGGTTCAATTTGGCAATGCTAGCTAAGCAGGGATGGAATCTACTCTATAACCCTTCTTCCTTTGTTGCACAAATTCTCAAAGCTAAATACTTTCCCAGGAACTCTTTCCTAGAAGTAACAAACGGATGCAATCTTAGTTTTATTTGGAGGAGTATGTTATAAGCTAAAGATCTGCTAGTTCTTGGCACCCGGTGGAGAGTCAGAAATGGAGAGATCATCTCAGTATGGAATGACCCTTGCTTACTGGGAGATGCAGATTTTTTTATATAGTCACAAGTAGTAGAGGGTCTTGAATATTTGCAGGTGAATGACTTAATGATAGCAGATGAAAAGGCATGGGATCTACAATTCATACACAGTCTATTTTGTAATATTGATGTGGAGAAAATACTTTCCATTCCATTGCAAAGGACAAACTATCAGGATAAGTTGATTTGACATTTTACTCAAGATGGTTTCAACTCAGTTAGGTCAGGTTATAGAGCAGCCCTTAAATAGTTAAGCACCACAGTTTTTGAGGAGATTACTGGCTCGTGGAAGAAGTTGTGGCATTACCAATTCCTCCCAAAACGAAGGAATTTCTTTGGAGAACATGTAGAGAGATTATTCATGTGCGAGAGGTAATGACCATAGAGGAACACTGTCCTTACTGCGATGAGGCTGAAACCATTTCTAATGCTTTGCTAGACTATGACCAAGCTCGAGCATGTTGGGCTTTATTAAATTTATCTCCTATTGCTCCTTTTTTTTACAGGATCTCTTGACTGACCAGATAGATGTGGTAAGTTGGACTTGTGTATTGCTGTGGTGCCTGTGAAAAGCCCGAAATTCTTTCATTTGGCAATAGAAAAGAATAGATCCCAGCGTTATTATGGCAACATTAAAACAGGTTTCTTGAAGAGTGGAACAATGCCAAATCTCAGGATGGTAATTCTGGTACACCAACAGGTGCTAATCAACATGTTGTTCGCTGATCAGGCCCAACTGATGGAGTTATGAAATGCAATTTTGATATTGCAATTCAGTCTGCTCAGGGGACTATGTTATATGGCGTAGTAATAAGAGAAACGAGAGGTCAGTTTGTTAAATGTCTCTCTGATTTCTCTACTTCTAATTATACTCCTCTTATTGTTGAAGCTGACGCTTTCAAAGAAGCCTTATCTTAGTTCATACACTCTAGCTTTACATCCATAGAGGTGGAAACTGACTGTCATTAATTAGTGCAGCAGTTCCATGGATCACAAAATGGCATTAATGAGCTGGGAACGATCCTGGACGAGTGCAAATTAACTACTAGTGGCTTTCAATCCTTTACTTTTAACTGGATTCCAAGGCATGTAAATATGGTAGCCCACTTGTTATCTAAATCAGCTACTAGTTTTCCTAATAGGCTTAGTTGGGACACGTCGCTTAGTTTTGAAATAGACACTTTAATGTGTGATGCAACTTTATCTCAATAAATACGCTCAATTTCTTAAAAAAAAAAAGAAAGCAGCTCTCTATAGTCTATACACAAATAAATATTTTCATCTCCAAATTATCTTATTTTGATTGCGCCATAACCTTTAGAGCATCATTGAAAAAATACCCACATTACTAATGTCACCAAAATAACTTAGTATGAAAATCTGTAGCAACCACAACCATTTGAAAAGTCAAAACGAACCAACAACCTCGAGTAAAAGGATATGAGATGTGCATATGATTCATCATTTCATAATTTTCCCAACACACAACATCAAACCGGTTTGCTTGCACATTCTTCTTTAACAAATTATCCTTTATATGCAAACAATTAGATCTTCCTTTTATATGAATTCCTTAACTTTGGGAGGTATATGAAGATTCCATATTTGACTTTAATTAAATTGCTCTTGTCTGTCATTGCCCAAATTCACTAAAGTCATTAATCTTTGATACCATATTCTAACTATATAAAATCCCTTATGCTCCCACATTCAACACCATTCATAATTTACTTCTAGACCATATAAGAGAATTTGTAGAATCAAATTGCAATCCCTTTTAACTAAAAATTACATATCATATAATTATACAATTGAACTTTGACCCATAAATTCTCAAAGCAGTATAAGCTCCTCTTTAATATAAACACATTATAAATTCACTGGAGGAAAATGGGAGCATACTAAAACGAGACTAGGTCAAACACATGTACTCTCGTATCACGAATGCCATGTTCCCAGAAGCTCGATCAAATGTTCCTTCTACCCAATTTTCAAAATCCACGCCTCTTTTTCAAGTGTATTAATGGCCAATCAACTAACGGTCCTTAAATCTTCAGTACCATACTGATTTCCTAAAACCATCACATAAGCCAAATGTCCTCACGGTTGATACTATCAATTATAAATACACCTTTAAAATTTAATAAACCGGTTCCATTGCCTCCATAAAAAGAAAAATTGAACCATTTCCTTGAGGACATGAAGTATGAGTGAATTCCTAACAATTCCAAGATATGCAACTTATTGAGTTTGGAAACCAGAACCAACCTCTTCCATGTTTCTTTTTTGATCAATTTGTTCATTAACCAAAAAATCCTGATCCAATCCGATTGAAAATGTACTTTTTTTTAATAATGCGGCATCGTTTTGAGACGCCAACTACAAATCTCTCCACTTCCTCAATACCCACCTCATTCATCGCAATGAAAAGTGACGGAGAGTTAGATTATATTTGGTTGAGTAGATAAAAGAATGAAATGATATGTGATATTATTTTATTGTTTGAGACGATAATTTATAATAAAATAGAATAAAATAAAATGGAAAGGAAAAGTTTTATAATATAATTTAATTTATTTTAAATAGTAAAAATAAGTTATTCTTGATTTATAAAGTTTAGGATGAAATGTAAAATAATAAACAAAATTTTACTATAATATATTACAAACACTTTTTTCTAAAGAATATTTTCTTATATTATATTATGAATTCTTCTATTCTCTCAAATAATATTTTTTAATATTATATCTATTTATATTTTATTATATTATAAATCATTTTATTTTACTCTGTAATATTAAAAATCTTAAATTCAACAAAATATATAATTATATTGCTGAAATCCATTGCCGATATTTGGATCCCGGACAAAACAAGACTCTAACCTCAATAAGATCCTGTACCTGCCTCACTTCTCAACCTGGGCTCGTTCTTCTTCTATCCTAATAAGCTATTCTCTAGTGGGCTATAGACCACTGCTTTCATTTTCTTAATTTCCAGACTGACAAGCCCAGACGACTTCATCAATGCCAATCTCCGTCGACCCTAGATAAGATCAGATCGGCGAGTTAAAATCAATCTAATGTCGGCCAGATTCAACAGTAGTGCAAGTACACCGTAGAAGCCTGATTCCGACCGCATGTAATTGTCTGAAGCAGACGCCAGATATTTCCAAGTCTCTCATCGAACGTAAAAGACTTCTTGAGAAAACAGCAAAGCTTCGAAGTAAAAGAGAAGAGATGAGACAAACAAAAACCTCTCTGCCACGCAGCCACGTGCGTCGCATGCTTCCATAGTCCTCTCCCATCTCCTATCACCACCCTCGGCACACGTTAGCCTCAACCTGTCGCTTGACCTTCTAACCCAAACAAGCTACCCATCGTATGCCCATCCTCAACCTTACAAATTGTTTTTGATTTCTTTTGTTTTTCATTTTAATCTTGTGTGTTGATTTTGGAATCGGAGATGATGGGATCGGAGAACCAGGGCTTCGAAGAAGCCCACCTCTACACCTCCCGTGAAGAGATGGAAAATCTTGTTCTCGATGATCCCTCCGACAATGCAACTAGCCCCAAAACCAACGCCGATTACCGGAGCGCCATGTCATCGCTCGCCGAGACGCATCATCCGCTTTCGCCGCCGATGCTGGTGGCTCCTGCCGATTCCGATCCTCTCCTAACTCCTCCTCCTTATCGTGATCTTCGAAACCCTAACCACGCTTCCGATAACTCTTCCTACATCGAACCGCCCGCCTACACTGATGTCATTTTCAGTCCGTTCGATGAGAGCGCCGTTAATGAAATCAACGGCTTGGATAGCTTGAGTCAGTCTTCTGATTCGTCGCTCTCACTCTCGAGATCACCTTCTTCCAGCTCCGAGTATATCAGAATCACAGTCTCGAATCCTCAGAAAGAGCAAGAAACTTCGAATTCGCTTGTTCCTGGAGGTAATACCTATGTGACCTATCTAATCACGACGAGAACGAATATGCCGGGGTTTAACGGGACTGAATTTAGTGTTCGGCGCCGATTTAAAGACATTGTGACTTTATCTGATCGGTTGTCGGAAACGTACCGAGGGTTTTTTATCCCACCAAGACCGGACAAGAATGTGGTGGAGAGCCAGGTGATGCAAAAGCAGGAATTCGTGGAGCAGAGGAGAGTGGCTTTGGAGAAGTACTTGAGGAGGCTCGCAACGCATCCAGTGTTAAGGCAGAGCGATGAATTGAAGGTGTTTTTGCAGGTACAAGGGAAGCTGCCATTGCCCACGAGCACTGATGTGGCTTCGAGGATGCTGGATGGCGCCGTGAAGCTGCCAAAACAGCTGTTTGGAGAGAGTACAGTGGTCGCACCCCAAGAAGTGGTGCAGCCTGCGAAAGGAGGGAGAGATTTGTTGAGACTGTTTAAGGAGTTGAAGCAGTCTATGGCTAATGATTGGGGAGGATCAAAGCCGCCTGTTGTTGAGGAAGATAAGGAGTTTTTGGAGAAAAAGGAGAGGATGCATGATCTTGAGCAGCAACTCAGCAATGCTTCTCAACAGGTAAAATTTGCAATTTTATGTCAACTGGAGGCATGGTTGGTGATATGAGGTTTTGAAATACTTTTTATTTTGCTGTTTTGATTTGTTATGTGGTGGGAATTCTTTGTTTGTAGGCTGAATCACTTGTGAAAGCCCAGCAAGATATGGGAGAGACAATGGGAGAGTTAGGATTAGCTTTTATTAAATTGACTAAATTTGAGAATGAAGAAGCTGTATTCAACTCCCAAAGAGCGAGGGCTGCTGACATGAAAAATGTGGCAACTGCTGCAGTTAAAGCGAGCCGATTCTACCGGGAATTGAATGCACAAACTGTTAAACATTTGGTCAGTTGCAGATGTTTCTGACGTTGAATGTGCCATGCAAATTGTTGCCTAAATTGGTTATTCATTGGGTTCTATTATCATTCTCTTTTCTGCACCACTTTATGGATCCTGATTGTAAATATAGAAAGCATTCCTATTTCTTGAGAACTTGATTTGTAGTCCAACTATTAGAGGGCATAGCTACAAATGCTAAAAGCTGGCCTTTTATGTTTGTAATTGAGGGTCCTAAGTTCAGATTAAACTTTCCGTTATTAAGGTTTTTCTTTGTAATTGGCAGGATATACTTCATGATTATCTTGGCCTTTTGCTATCGGTTCATGGTGCATTCTCGGATAGATCTAGTGCTTTATTGACAGTGCAAACACTTCTGTCCGAGCTATCCGCCTTGGAGTCCAGAGCTGAAAAACTTGAAGCTGCATCATCAAAGATATTTGGTGGTGACAAGTCAAGGATTCGCAAAATAGAGGAATTAAAAGAAACCATGAGGGCGACTGAGGATGCCAAAAATGTTGCAATCAGAGAGTATGAACGCATCAAGGTAACTTTTCTTCATGCTAATCGCTTTCATAAGGAATATTTCCTTTTGAATTTTGACCCTATCAAATTCCTATCCTGTTATAGTTCAAGTTGGATAAATTTTAAAACTTCTAGTACATCTTAGAATATTGGTGATATGCTGGATTCATAAGTTCTAATTTCCATTTCACCTTTTCAATACTTGTTCTGGTGAATTCTTTAATATCTGCATTGTCAATAATAACTTTAGTTGCTCACTTTTATGTACAATTTTCTAGGTATGAATTTGAGATGTTGAGATGCATTTGTGACATATCCATATCTTTGTTAATTTATGGCTAATAAGTCTTTATTCTAAGTGAATTGACCTCTTCTCTATGTCTTTCTACCTTTCATGTGTAACACTAGAGCTTGCATTGCATTGTTAAAATCTTTTTGAATATCCCTTACCTTTCTGTGTTTTTCAGACTATTAACCAAAGATATTTTTATTGCAGGAAAACAACCGGATTGAATTGGAAAGGCTTGACAGAGAAAGGCATGCTGATTTTTTAAACATGTTAAAGGGGTTTGTACTTAATCAGGTACTAGTCCCGTTTCTTGTTTTCTGTGGTCAATAAGATTGTTTTTCTTTTTTGCTTAGTGGGGTTTGGTTTAACCATAATACATTTGTTTTCATATCTTCCCTTGACAAATAATGTTGAAAGTGAGATTAATCTGAGGGGGGAAAACAACAGGGAGTTACTCTAACCTGAGGTTTTATAATATCTATCTGTGGAATTATATCGTTCTTCCAGATATGTTACAAATTTACATTTATACACCCACTGATATAACTTCATTTCGAGAATCCAGTGAAAAGCTTGACTTGAGTGAGCATTGGGCAACCTAACGGCTTCCAAATTGAGTCCATTTCAATATATATGAAACAATTGCAATGTCCTTCATAACTTTGCTTTTAGGACTCCTGTTGCCCTCCAATTTTGATGAGAACTGGAAGACGAAGTCCTCCATTGCCATTCCTTATTACTATGCTTGATGCTGTACCCGTATGCTTAGGATGCTTCCATCATTGTTCACTTCAAACCATTTCTCCTTGATTTGAGTCTGTTTAAAGGGTCCAACCTGGACTCTGTTTCATGTGCACTTCGTGCTTAGTGTTTGTTCACCTCTAAAGCTCTTTAGATAGTAGTTATTTCTGCGGTAGGCAAGGAGAAATTCTCTGTCATCGGTATGCTTCTGTTGTGTCAGTACTAGATAGAGCTCATGTCCTAAACAAACATCCCCTTCCACAAGAACCCCCAATACCTCGTCACTTGACAAGTTTCAAAATATTATTAGAGCTTTCTAAACACTCTTAAGTACAAGCAGAGTGGTTGACAAGGCCTAATTTTTATAGCATTTCCGAAAGGTAACTTTATTAGGCTTTGAAATGAGTTCCAATAATGTCTGATATCAAAGAATCGCGTGTCTCAATTGGGGAGGTGTGAAGTAGATAGGTTACTATTGGCAACTTTTTCCAGTTCTGAAGGTGGCTAAATTTTGTTTTTAAATAGTCCTCTGCATGTGAACCATGCTTAAGTAGAATGGCTAAGCTCAAAGGGGCTTACTTGGTGTTTTACTGAAGCAGTGAAGTAGGCCCATGGGAATGGGTTTTGCTGTTGAATATTATTATATATCGATTCCTAGTTTCTGTTGAAGAACAGATGAGGAGTATTCTGCAGAAGTACTGGTTTTCTATGTCATTTCTAGATCTGGGGTTGATGGTTTTTGTCTATTATTTGGTATTGCATTTTTTGTTGGTGAAATTTCTTGTGATGGTGAATACTGTATGTGGTGTTTGATTATATCATTGAAATGTGACTGCGATTGAACATGCAGGTGGGATATGCTGAGAAAATCGCAAATGTGTGGGCAAAGGTGGCGGAAGAGACCAGTGGATATAATAAAAAAGAAAGCACTTAAAACTATACTTGGAGCTTTCAAATTGATGCTGCTGGCCTGGCAACCATCGCCATCGCATCACATGGCATTTCTCCATGCCAGAGCGAGGAATAGAGAGGGCAGTTCTTAGGCATTAAAAATTGTCTCATATGAAATGAAGTTGTAATTTGCGGTGTCTTTCTCAGATGCAAAGAAGACAGTTTCAATGTAATTATAATCACATTGACATAAATGGATTTGGTTGGTTAGGTTTGATACTTCCATTTCTCTATTGTTGACGAACACGCACGCATAATACAGGATGTTCCCTTCTTCAGTTAAAAACACTTTTGTTTGATTGTATTATTTGTAATTGAACTCTGCACTGTTACATTGAAGCAAGTGTGTGGGTTGATTTTGGACTTGAATTACATATGCAAACGGCAGCTGAGGTTGCAAAATCCTGTCCTGAGAAGCATAGAAGAGAACATTTCTTTACGTCTCTTTGGTCTTCTCAATCGATAATCAACTATCGTGTCAGATTCAAGATGCCTTAACAATGAAGCGTTCCTAAAAGAAATTATCAGTTTAAACAAACAAATACCAAAACAACGCATCTCTCGATCATTAGTTCTCCAACAAACGATTAGATCTACAAGAACATTTTCCGGATAAATGATTAATATCATACTAGCTCAAAAATAACATGTAAAACTTCAATGCATCAAAACCGATCAAACGCGGGACATCATCATGGCCGGTCCCGCGGTAGAGGAAGCGGCCCCTCCGATGAACGAGAACAACCCTGGTCCTAACGCCTCTTGCTCGTCCATAAACAAATCCTCTGGATCTCTAAACGCTCCGTGCACGCACACAATCCCCAGCCCTATCATCGTCGCCGATATGAGCAGAGACCCGACGCTTGTCAGGAACACCACTATCACTGTCAACAATATCAGTATCCCTAGTGTTTCCCGATCCGTGAACGTGCGTCCCACTATCACCAGCGGCTGATCCGACGGTCGGAACGTGTAGAGGCACAGCCACGCTGCCAGGAGCGAGACCAGCGTGAGGAGAGAGAACGGATGCGAGAGGAGAGAGAGCGCGAGGACGATCACCAGTAGAGTGAGGTAGTTGACACGGAAATAGGAGAAATTCTTGCGCACTCGCGTTGTGGCGTCTGAGAGCGACGCTGGCCTAGTGAAGGCGGTCCGGTCGATGAGTTCGCCCCATGGACGGCGATTCGAGAGCGCGCTGCGGACGGACGCTGAGATGCGCCTGGCCAAGGCCTTTAGGGATGTGGTGATTGATGGTTGCAATTGGGTGGACTCGGTGGAGGTCGTGGCCGCCGTGGGATGGGGGCTGGACAGGGGAAGCGGAGGAGAAGAGGACATCGATAGGAATAATGAGAGCAGAGCGAGGGTATTTTGGGAAAGATGGCCGATATCAATATCCGTGAAGAATAACAGACAGTCAGAAGGCAATGCAGAAACGCTAGGGCATGTAGTGCGTAGAGACTTTTAATGTAATCCAGTGGAGTCGTTGACAGGAAGATTATTTAGGGGTTGCGCAGCAGAACGATTTTATTTGATCACAGACGTCCCTCTGTAACCGTTGGATATGGGCAAGAGGTACGTCTGTGATTGGGGTACTGATTGCATCTGTTTTTGTGTGGAGAACATGAAAGACTGCTAGGATGGCTCATGACTGGCCAGACTCTTATCATTATATTAATCACTGGTCATATTTAAAAAATAGGAAAGGTGATAATCATACTTAGATTTCAAGGGTCGCCAAATTTGACGTAACGTTCAATTTTTCACTTTCACGAAAAAGTAAGTATGAAGAGGTATTTACTTAGGATTACGGGTAAAATATTATGTCATGTTATTTATTTTAATAAAACTATTAAATATTATATTATATTTAAATTATAGAAGATTTTATATTAAGTTTAGCTTTTGTAAATTTATTTAACATACATAGGACCACTATTATGTACTGATCAAAGTGTTTATATAAATAATAATTAAGGATGATAATGAATTAAATTAAAATTAATTTTCTAGTATAAGAAAAATGAATAATTTTATCAAATATATTTTGATTTATTTAACTTTAATTTATCCTAATTTAAATTTTATTATTAGTCAAGTTTAAATTTTATTTTGGTAAATTAAACTCAATTAGTTTCAAATATGTAAAAAAAAAACTCGAATTCAATCAAACTAAATTTAATTCAATAATTTTGGATTGGACTGAGATTTCAATTTTTCAATCTCATACTTATTTATATGACTTTGCTAAGGTGTGAGGGATATTTGTGTTGAGAAACCGAGTTAAGATCCGATTCCAACCGTAGTGAAGTAATTACGAAACTTTTTTATAAACTTTGATTTCTTAAAAATCAAGATCTCTTTAATCTATAAATGATTAATATAAATGATAATAAAGTGAAAATTTAGTTCGTACCTTATTCTAAAGCTTAATTTTTATTTTGTTGTATCCCTCAAATCCTTTTTGAAATCGATTCGTCTTAACCATCATAGATGCACAAATGTCCGACCTCTAATAATATCCACATAATGAGTTGAGTTGAGAGAATTCTGTGACTCTTACAAAGAGGGTTAAGCAAGAAGTACTAGCTCTATAGAGCTTAAACTTATTTATAATAAGCGTTTATACATTTTAGTAATTCTAATTTCAATTAAATTGTATTTGGAATTACAAATAATTTTATTTAAATATCAATTATGTCCAAACAAGATACAATATCTCATATTAATCTTTATTTATTAAATATCTCATATTTAATCATAAAGTTTATCAAACTTTACAATCAAGTCCAATTTGATTAAATATAACTTTAATCTCTTCAACTCATTCTTTTTCTGAGACCCATTAAGTTTCTAAATATGTTAGTAATGATTATGTTGGACCCCGAATGTTTCATAGAAGTTAAAACTATTTGAAGGAGAAATTTTGGCAAGTAGTCATGAGTAAAGAGCAAATGGATGAAAATTCTTGAACCAAAAAATGATAGGCAAGGGTAAAGTAGCAAATGAGAAATATGGATATGTCCAAGTTTTGCTTTGGTGTTTCTGGTGGATAAAAGATATTGAAGAGAGAAAAGAATTAAGGTGAAAGATAGAAGTAAAATGAAAGTTAAAAATAAAGTTGCATCTGCGTAGTAAGTGGATGAAGAATATATAAATATGTGTATGTTCTATTATTAGTGTTCATGATTAATCATGAACTATATTTTCTTTATGGGTGATATTGATTTGAGATAGAGTTGAGAATGAGGAGTAAATGAAGTAGAAAAGGTCATCTTAGTATGATTTATGTTAAGGAAAGATTGTGAAACAAAAAGGATGGATGATTTGGAAAATGTTTATGGATAATGTTTCAGTCTTTTAGCCACAAATTTTTCTCTAGTTATCCAAACGAGATGATTCTTGATTTGGATTAAATTAGAAACATATGGTTACATTTCTTATGAAGACATCAAATTTTAATTATGTCCTTAAGAGTCTTAAAAATTTGTCATGAAGTGAGAACTGAGTGTAGTACATTGGTGGATGAATGTAAAATTCATCTTCGGACTTTAGGGAAAAATTGGGATTGATCTAGATAGATTTTGGCAAAGTTTCCTTCTTGAGAGTTGTAAATTTTCATTTTCATCTTCCCAACAGTATATAGTATGAAAACTATGGACATCTGAGCTGAAAGTCAGGGTCGTATAAGGGAAGATGTTCAAAAGTGAAATTCACTTCTTCTGTCTTTTTGCTTCTTCTGTGATGACGTCATCTTCTTTTGTGATGACGTCATCTTCTTCTGTGTTTTGCTAACGTGTCTTCTTCTGGGTTTTGTTCCTTCTGGGTTTTACTTCTTCTGTGTTTTGCTGACGTGTCTTCTTCTGTGTTTTGCTGACGCATCTTCTTCTGTGTTTTGCTGACGCATCTTCTTCTGTGTTTTGCTGACGCGTCTTCTTCTGTGTTTTGCTGACGTGTCTTCTTCTGGGTTTTGTTCCTTCTGGGTTTTACTTCTTTTGTGTTTTTGCTTCTTCTGTCTTTTGTTTCTTCTGGGTTACTATTCATAAACTTCTTCTGGGTTACTGTTTATGAACTTCTTCTGTCTTTTGCTATCTTCTGTGTTTTGCCGACTCGCTTCTTCTGTCTTTTGCTTCTTCTGGGTTACTGTTCATAAACTTCTTCTGGGTTACTGTTTATGAAATTTTTCTATCTTTTGCTATCTTCTATGTTTTGCCGTCTCGCTTCTTCTGTCTTTTGCTTCTTCTGGGTTACTGTTCATAAACTTCTTCTAGGTTACTGTTTATGAACTTCTTCAGTCTTTTGCTATCTTCTGTGTTTTGTTTCTTCTGTTTTTCCGCCTGGCCTATCTTCTGTTCCATTTTTGATCCTTCAAACGATAGAGTCTGTCTTCAAGGTCTTCAGAAAAGTTGTAGATCTTGGAGTTTTCTTTCGAACCATATAAAGAAAACCTAACTTCAATATCAGTAGGGAGAGTTATAGCAATTTTCCCACTTCTTCTGTCTTTTTTCATTCTTCTGCTTTTTTAGTTGATTTCGTCTAATCCTATTATCTAGTCCATTTTGACCCTTTAGATAATAAAATCTGACCTCAAGGTCTTCTTCAAAGTTGTAGATTTCAAATTTCTCTTTGAAATCGTCCTAATATGATCATAATCTAACATCTCTAGTGAAAGTTTTGCCCTTGTCCCGAGCAAGTTCAATATGATTGAGGACAAAAATCTTGTTTGATTCTTCCAGCCATAATTTTGTTATCCGACCTCCAAATGAAGTGATTCTTTAATCACTAGTTTTCTTAACCCATTTTTCTATCCCTCCATAGATTTTGAGACCTTTTGGTATTGATGTGAAAAAGATGGATTGAATCACGTAAGTGTATCGATTGGAAGAGAAGGAATTAGATATTTTACTGAACCTACTTTAGTGTTTTGATGATTTATGGATCTATAGAGCTCCGAATGAGATAATTCTAGTTTCAAGATAAACTAGAGACATGGTGCTACAAATGATACGAAGAAGTTAAAATCTAATTCAGTTTCTAAGATGTTTAAATTTCAGATAGAAGTTTTGTATAGTATACTGATTTGGACAAGAGCAGTCCAAAAATGTTTGAAGTGTATCTTTCGAATCATTGAGCCGAATTGAATGATATTTGTGCCTTTAGAAACGTAAGACAATAGAGAAGATTCTTCTAGAATAAAGTATTATGTCAGAATATTCAAGGGTATTTTTGATAAGACACTTAAGTATAAAAGACATAAGGCTTAAATAGAAGGACAAATAGGACTTTTCTCAATCATTAAGGGCATAATTGGAAGAAGAAGTGTTGTCTTGCTTATAAATGAAGAAGGAAAACGTGAAGGAGGGGGGGATAAGCAGAACAGAATAATGAAAGGAGAAAGAAAGAGAAAGAGAGAATATTATGAAAAAGAGAGAGAAATACAAAGAGAAGAAGAGAGTGAGAGAAAAAAGAGAAAACAAGCTAGGGTTTCAATTTCCTTAGCCTATAAGAGAGATTTTGAGATTGTTCAAGAAGAGAAAGTGGTGGAGGAAGAGAAGAGATTCCATTTAAGCCAAGGATCTCCTCATTTGGTGAAGAACCCAAAGGATCGAAGAGACCTATTTTAGTTAGATCAATTCACGAAGCTCACGTTAAAGATACATCAGGAAAGAGCCTTAGAGACTTTAGGTTGTTTGCAAAGAGAAGAGACATTCTGAGCAAGTCTATAAGCAAGGAAATTAGGTGGGTACATGTTTATAATAGAGTAAATAAGCCACTACTATTTTCTTAAATCAAAAAAGTTTTCTGATTTCCAATTGCATCATAAGTACTGCATTCATTGTCCATGAATGATTTATGAAATTTGCTATGTGTTTGTTACATGAGTTGTGTGATGATTTATAAAAGTGATTTCTTTTGAAAAGATCAAATGTACATGAAATCATGTTTTCAAGAATGGTTTTCAAGTATATGAAAAAGCAAGTTTACAAGAAGTGTCGTTTGGGGCAACAAGCTTACAAGATTTTGAAATATATGTATTATGTGGGTTTGTGGTGATCCCCTAAGTTAAGTCACGTGCAAGTTGACCAAGTAACTCCCACCTGCCCGCTAGTGGCATGGAGCTCCTTCATGGACTCCCATAAGTTCACAAATAGGCAAGACCATTACATGGGATTGGGTTAGTACGTTCTGTTCACGGCTACACAAGACCCTTATAGAAATTGTGTAGTACGTTCTGTTTTGGATCCATCCTAACCATTCTGATATGCTTATGTGCTCATGACAAGTTTGATGCATTCGTATTTTGTGACATGTGGATTTTGGCTAAAAGCCTAAGAAACATGTATTTTATAAACTCACAGAAAGTTTATTATGACAAAAAAATGGTTTCAAAAGTTTTGCTTATCTTATTGTTATAAACTGTTACCCATGAGCTTTCAAGCTCACCCCCTTCCTGTCCCCACCTCCAGTGATGAGCAAGAGATGGAGTGAAAGAGAGTCAAGGTATCACTCTAAATTTGCTTATGTCGCATTTTGAGTTAGTTTTGGAAAACACAAGGATTTAGTCATTTTTCAAGAATTTGTAGTTCATGTAACTTTAGTGTTTTGAGATTTGTGATTATTTTGTAATGTGGCTTGAAAGGCCATTATAGCTTTGTAAAACCCTTTTGATTTTGAGAATATTGAAATGTGAATGATGAAGATTATTCGTATGTAATGTATTAAAGATAATGACGTAGTAAAGATACGCTCAAGTCTTATGATATTCGTAAGAGGTTGGGTTTCGAAAACGAGTCCCAATAAGTTATAAATTATAATTATAATTTATAATTAGAATTAGGTAGATTAAAACTATAATTATAATTTATAATTAGAATTAGATAAATTAAAACTTATTTTAATTTATCTTTAATTCTCTAATTAAATAATTTATAATCATAGATCAAGATTGGCGTTTTACAATGCATCATGACCATTTAAATATTTAGGAATGTCAAAGTAGTTTTGATTAACCTTTATGTGCATGATTTTTCTGAATAATTCAATCATTTCATCATATAATGTTTCGATTAGACATAGTATGGAATTAATGTCTACTCTTTTTATGTCTAATCATATTAGTTTTCTGCCATTAGTCATCGATTCAATTAACGACGTTTGCAAACTATTTACAAAGTGTCATTTCACCTTGGCAAGGATTTTTTGAATCAATATTAAATCAAGAATAATGGAATATTATCCCTAATTACTTTAGGGTGATAAATCATATCTTGATCACACAAATATCTCCATTTAGTTTATGCTATATCCAAAGACAACTGATTGACCAACCCATGATTAAATGGATTATAAGTTGTATCAAAATATAACAATCCCTATGCAAGATAACTTTTGTGACCTCAATTCAAAGTATTACTTATACAATCATCACAATGAGAATTTCATAGACATACAAAAAATATTTCAAATAGATTTCTCATATCAGGTCTGTTCAGTAAATTTGTTCTCTAACAAGCACCCATACTGTTAGACCCCGATCTTTTAGATGGATTTTGAATTATAAAATAGCATTAAGTGAGGATTTTGTGGTGAATTAGTCATGTGCAAAGAAAAAGACAATTTAATGAATTTGAATGATTGTGTTTAATGTTCTATTTGAGCAAGTTTGGTTTGAGCAAATTGCAGTAATGAGATGTTTAGGTTAATGCATGAAATGAGTGTTTTTGTATAGGTATTGTGTTATAGATGTTATTGTGCTTTAAGGAAATTGATGAGAAAAGAATTGAGTGGTTTTGATGACTTTGAGATTTGAGTAGATTTGTATAGGTTATGAAAGTTAAAGTGAATGAGTTGATTGAAATAGAAGTTGAAAAGCAAGAAATAAATAGTGAAAGTGTGAGAATTTGGAGAATTAAGAAAGTCTGACATTTTGAGGATGAATAGTAGCAGAAAATGGCAATTTGGATGTGAAATCTTTGTGTTTTTTTTGGTTTGATTTAGGCAGAATTTGATAAAATAATCTTCATGAAAGTTGTAGCTTCTGTTGAAAGCTTTCTATCACTATGAAGTATGACATTTTTCGATATCGGGATTAAAAGTTATGATCATTCGAATTTAAGTATATTTTGCTTTGTGTTTTGAAAATGCTCATTAGGGTAAGTTTGTATGTACTATGCTTTGAGGCCAATTTTATACTGATGTGGTTTGAATTAGAGTAAGTGGTCTACATGAAAGTTATAGAGAAATTGCATAGTATTACAATGATGTATAATATGTTATTTTTGATTGTGAAAATTGGAAGATGTGAAATTTGGAAATTTGGATGTTGTTTTAGGATGACAAATTTCTGGCAGAAACTTTGATTAAAAAATTGACCTAGTTAAAGGTTGAAATTGCCTTTAAGTGCTTCATGAAAGTTGAAGATTTTGTTGTGATCTTTACATTAATGTAAAGTATGGAATTTTTGGACCAGGGAATAGGAAGTATGATTTTTAGAAGTTTCTGTTACTGTTTGGGATGGTCATTAGTGGACAGAAATTTCGAAGTAGTTTTTGACTCCCTTAGAGGTCAAATTGATTTTTCAGTCCTTTATGAAAGTCGTAGGTTGCTTTTTGATCTTTTCATTGATATAAAGTATGACATTTTTGGACCTTGGCGTGGAAAGATA
>JANZLD010000236.1:9217130-9228068 GCA_026413575.1 Erythroxylum carthagenense
TGTATTTCAATTTAATTTGATGTGTGAATTTTGGAATGAAAATATGTATATTATGAAGAATGATAATGTTATAAATTGTAGTTCACTTATATCAATTTATTCTGATGCAGGAAAAGTCTATGGCCACAAAGCCTACACCTCATCAACTCTTTTTGCGAACTCAAACTAAGAAGCATGATGGTGTAACCTTCGTCAACACTCGATGTAGAAAACTAAATGTATATGAAATTCATGCTTAATAATTATCACTTACTAACGTAAACATTGCCTTATGATAAAATCAAATACAAGAAAGCATTCAACAATAGTCTTAGCAATTTGAAAATGATGATGAGGCTCAAACCTATCTTCATATAGCGGGTGAAACCGTCAAGGAAGGATATTCAACTTAGGTTTATTTGTGAACGCATATTATTCACAATCATCCACATACAGTCAACAACATCTAGTAGACGATCTACACCCAATGAAGTTCATAAGCTTCAAAGCACAGTACAGAAATTGGCAACTCAATTGATATAGTCGATGGAATACATAACTCAACTTTATAATGAGGTGAATGAGTTGAAGGGGAGGCACAACACCTCATCGCAGCAATCAGTGTATCCACAGTCACCAAATGAATAATATATTTGTAGTCATTTTGTATAAATTACAAATACTTATTATGTACAAAATAATTTTTTATTATCAATTAAGATATTTTTTACTTTATATCGTCAATCAACTTTTTGTTTTAACAAATTAAATGTTGAAACAAATCAAACTACTATCAGTAGATAACTCATAAATATTTAAATTATGCATCAACTATAATATCATCAAACTCCATTTTTCTTATAGTGATGATCACCAACACATCTTTCATCCAATTTATATGATCATTTAAGTTTTTCCGTTTCATCCCTCCAGTCTCAAGCAAATTCTGAATGAAAGCATATTGCCTAAACTCATATAATCCATGATGTAGAGAGAAATCAGGACAAAAATTGAAAAACCCAAATCATAGAAAAATGTAAATCTTCTTACAGATCTCCATCCAAGCATCAACATTTTCTGGATATAACTCTATAAATCAAAATCTAAAAGTAAAACTCTCATATCTTCAAGCTTAACCTTATTTCACTTCAAATATACCATTCAACAAGTAAGGAAAATCCAGATATACACTAATCACCTAAACTTTAGAAAACCTATAAATCAAAAACTTTGAGAGCTTAGACGTTAACTTCTTCAAACTCTTGCCAAAAACAAAAGTTTCCTCACCACATAAATTACCCAACTTGTTTCATGGAAACCTAAAAGTAGAAAGTGTATAAGACACATTCAAAGGAACCACATCCTTATACGACTAATCCCCAATTAAATTCACAAACTCTAAAATTGCATTCAACAAAATAAGATCAAATTGAATCAATCTCCCCCCACATAAACCATACAAAAGCATAAAGCATTATCATTCAACACTCCCTTATCCAAATTACAATAAAATTATTGCACCAACTCAGCATTAAAATATTATGGAAATAATGCAACATATAACAAATACCTCTCAGTTAATAAGGCATCCAAATTAATTTGTTTATCTTCAGTTAGATTGATGGGATGATCGAGAACAAAACTGGTCAAAACGAGCATATCCCATCCTTGTTAGGCTACTAAGGAGTAAAATTTGGGAGACAAAGCTTATTCCACTGAGAAGCGAGCAAGATACTGATGATGAGGCATCTAAACTTAGATCCAAGCCATTAATTTCACTCAACCTCTAGATTTTTTGATTTTTTACACTTATAATAATACACTTCAAAGTTGAAAAGCATATAGTCCCAATGCTCCATGAAGAGATTCAAACCTGTTGGAGTCAATAGATTTCGTAAAAATATCGATTAGTTGCTTCTCAATTGTTACACAGGAAAGAATTGTAACTTTAGTCTCCACTAGCTCTCGAATGAAATGATACTTCAAATCAATGCCTTCTATTTGAGAGTATCCTTGAGCGAATAACCTAGCCTTATTCCTCATCATATTATCTCTATCATCAGTTTTGTTACAAAACACCCATTTTGTTCCAATCACTTTCACATTCGTCGATTTTGGCCCCAATTCCCATACCTTATTTTGAGCAAACTATGGCAACTCGTCTTGCATTGCAGCAACCCATAATTCATCTTGCAACACTTCTTTCACATTCTTTAGTTCAAATGAGGAAGTGTAGCATATAAGCCTAATAATTCAGATTATTCTTATATGATTTTGGGATGAATTGGAGCCAATTTGACTTATCTCTATGTGAATTATTTGGTTATTCTCATACATTTCTACTTTATTGCTTGATTGGTACAAATGGATAGATTTCAGGGGTAAAAGGTTTAAATTTTACCGTGGATGTCAGATGAAGGTTATTCAAAGACATTTCGAAGAGGACTTCGAGTTCTACAACTTTCGTAAAGACTCCGATAAGAGATTCCGTCGATTGAAGGGTCAAAAGTGAGCATTTTGTACATGACCAGTGTATGTTCATTTAACGGACATTGCCTACCCAACTTTGGTCCCAGACTCAAGAAGATCCGCTAACCGGACACAATGTTTGTTTAACGAACCTAGCCAACTTCACTCCCAGACCTAAGAAGCTCCACTAAATAGACATAATGTCTGCTTAACGAACATGACTTGGCCAACTTCACTCCCAGACCCGAGAAGGTCCGCTAAATGGACATTAAGTTCGTTTAACAAACATTGTTGGCCCAAAGATGATCTGTTTTCCCCTTTTTAGCAAAAACTAGGTTTCTTTGGACCCAAGACACTATGAATACTCATTTTAAAGACCTAATAGTGGGTTAGACATTGAAAACGAGGCGGTCATATAAGGAGGCACTGAAAATGAGACAAAGAAGAAGTCTTAGAGGATAAATCCAAGCATTGGGAGCAATCTTGTTTTGTTTTCTCTCTACCTTCTCTCTCTACTCTTTCTTGAATATTGAACATCTTTATGTGTATGGTTTTTGTTATCATGTTCTGGAATTAAACCTCATTTAGGGTAAGGGATGTAGCCTATTTAGGGGATTGATTTGTATTTTATGGATTGATTGGTGTTGAATGAAAGTTCTTGGGTTATGTTTATCTCTCTTGCATTTCACTGTTGTTTCTACGCTTGACCACTATAGATGCAATCTTAGGAATCATATGATGAACTGAGAGGTGAAGTATGATTTATGCACTAGGAAGATAAACACATTAGATTTAGAGATAGAGATATCCTAAGCTAGTGTGATAACTTATGGTTACTTGTTCTTCATGAATTTGACTAGTTAGGTTGCACATTGAGAGATGGCAATCAACTAGTTAGGTATTCTTATATGTCTTGAGAGAGAATATGAGTAAAGTTTGCAATTGTTATTATAATCTGTCATTCAATCAATTTCATAATTTATTAATCAATCTGTTAAGTTGGTGAACCCCAAAGCCTTAAGTTTAAATCATCAAACTATCCTTATTTATTATTTTCCAGTATTTACAATTTATTGCCTATCCAAATCCAATCATCTTTTAAGTTTATTGTCAATTTCGTTTAAGTAATTAGGATTAATTAGGTGGTGAGTGTTTTAGTCCTTGTGGGAAATGATCTTGGAATACTCAATTTGTAGGTACTAGGAACGACTCTGTGCACTTGCAGATTTTGTCGACCAAAGCTCTACAAATTACCCGATTATCAATTCTTTTTCTTTCTCTACTTTTTCTTTTATCATTAATCTAACAAATCACGTTCTCAATAGGATTACTCCATTTGATTTATGATTGAAGATCTTTGTTAAAATCATATTCCCTTGAGTTTTTGTTATCCACCAAGTTTGTTTTTGCATCAGATGTATAGTTGGTTTTTTCCTTAGAAGTAACCAACTAGTCCTCTGTCTGATTGGTTTCTTTTCTGGTAACAACTAATTGTGAGTCTGAATGTTCTCTGCTTTTAACTTCATTGTGTCTCTAATATAATATATGAAGCTAATTTGGAAGATTCTCTTCTACCACCTTATCAATCATTTGGTGCCATAGAATCATCTTATCAAATGCGGTTGAATTGCGAGAAGTGTTAACCTGCAACATATAGTAATTATTTGCTAATCTTCTACCACTTACTATACATTCTCCTTGTTAGTTTAATATCTTGCGTTCATCACTGGCAAATTTGGCTAATAGCCCATCATTATAAAGTTAGCTAATACTCACCAAGTTATCTTTTAAACCATCCATATGAAGTACACTTTTTAAGTGAGGCAATCCATCCTTGCAAAGAGTACCTTTACCAATTACCGTTGCTTTCTTCCCATCACCAAATGTGACATGACCATCCATACAACTTTCACAATTCATCAAATAGCTTCTTTCACCCGTCATACGACTTGAACACCTATTGTTAAAGTACCATCCATTATTAGAAGTGGTGTGCATGGATTTAAGTGCCACAAATGCTTGTAGTTTATTCTTTCTAACCCAAATCTGCTTCGGTGGCATTTGCTACTATTGAAAACTCTTCAAAGAATGTCTAGATTTTCTATTTTGAACATTTTAAAAAAAACATTTGTAACACCTTGTAGCAAGTTGGCCTTTTCTGACCATTTATACCATAAAAGAGATAAGTAGGCATAAACTTTTAGCTTCTTTTTAAAATTCTCCTTCCTTAATTAATCTTGCTCCTTTGACAAATCTAACTTCACCATCTTGCTTATTATTTATATGAGAACATTCACCTTTATAATCAACACCTTGAAAGTCCCCTTTATTTTTACCAATTTCTAGCAGTTTATCTAGCTTCTAGATACCACCATTCAACATTCTTACTCCTTTCTCTATATTGATCAACTTTAGCTTTGTTTTATCAAGTTCATCTATTTTTCATAGTTGAATTATCCCTTTTTAATTTCTCATTTTGTTTACACATTTTCACCAATTTACTATACATTAATTCATAGGCCTTGTAGATATCTTGCTTTTTGAATTCTCATTCACTGTCACAATCGAATTAGAGTTTAGTACTAAAACATCTATATTTTCATCCCCACTTTCTTCACTGGTTGCAAATAAGCAAGCAACTAGATTTTCATTATATAAAACAACCAACGCAATATTATGACTTACAATTTCTTCTTCACTGCCATATTTACTTTCAAATTCATTTTTACTCCAAGTGTTAGTGCAAGACTTCCCTTTTCTCCTTTTAAGAGTCTTAGCACATTCCACTTACACATGTCTAACACATTTCTGAAACCTTGACATTCATGAAATTATGTGTTCTTTGCCTTCCTTTCACCTTTTTTGAGTTTTTGCTTGCTATTTGAAGATACTGTTTGATGAACTCCTACCATCTTGCCTAAAATTAGATATATCTTTCTTTACCTTCTTCAACCACTTATTGAAATTTTTTGTTAGCACCACCAAATCTTCATTTTTATCAAAATCATCTCCTGAATCATTCACAAATTTAGTGACTTCAACTTACCAATCCTTTGTTCATCTCAAAGTTATGAGAATTCCAATCACCTTATCCAAAAATTACTCATTAATATCGTGAGCTTCGTCAATAGTTGCAATCTTCGATATGAATCCAAGAGGTGATGATCTCAAGGTTTTCTTGATAAGCTTCAGATTTGAGTACTTCTTCTCAAGTTAATGTGCTTAATTGGTGATATCACGTAGCTGCTCATGAAAATCTACAATAGTTTCACTTTCCTCCATCTTAAATTCTTCAAATCTAATAGTAAGTAATTGAAGTTTTGATGCTATCATCGATTTTGATCCCTCATGTATTGTTTGTAATGTATCTCATACTTCTTTTCTGATTCACATGTTGATATTATACTAAAACTTCCTTCATCTACAACACTAAAGAGTGCATACATTGCTTGAGAATTACCAAACGTTCCCTCTTCTTCAGCCCTTGTTCATTCAGATAGATCTTTAGGTACAACTTCATTCTTTTGATCAATTTTCATATGATGAGTCCAACCATTTAACACAGAAGTACATGTTTTATTCCTTTGTGCTTGAATAAACATTTTTATTCTCAATTTCTAAACAGGATAGTTGGAACCATCTAGTAGCTGTGGCTTTTGGTTGACGCTCCTTCTTTAATATCCATAAGTGTGGAACACTAATCTACACTAATATGACACACCAAGTTTTGATAAGGTGAACCTTGCTCTAATAACAATTGAAAAAATCGAGGTTGTAGTTTCGCAAAATATATGTTCTGCTGCAGTTGCATCAAACTGAAACTGATAGTTACTTATTAGACAATAACTAGATTAATAACTACAATTTTCTAAAATTTAATAAAAATAAAAAACTTAATGCACAAAAAAAAATCATCACAAAAAATTTGTTAACGCAATTCCTCACACCTGACCTTTGTCTGCGAGGCCCTCACCTAGATTAATCAACTTTCACCTAAGTACAATAGTCTTACATAAGGCCATTACAAAACCGAGCCACTCACTCATTGACTTTATCCACTCATACTTACACTCTTGAAAGTTATCTCACACCCAATAGCATGTCCACCTCATGCTAACGTCAAGAGAGGATTTTTAAACTAACGAATGATAACAAAGACAAATAATATCTAAAGTGATTAAATCAAGAATTACAAGGAATAAAAGAACACTTGAGTCAGAACATTTTCCTACCTGTGCAGCTGCATTAAACCATAATCTTGGGGAGTCCTACAATAAAAATCTACTGTGAACCTTTTTTGTTGATAACCAAAACCTTCACGGACGATAGTTTCAAAGAATCAATCAAAACGAAACGTGTAATCTATTTCATAAGTGCACAAAACGCAGCGGCCAAAAGCAATAAATGTACTGTTAGTTTTTCTCCAACAAATCCCTCCTTCTTTAGGATTCACTCTCATCTAGGATTCCTTCCTTCTACACTATCCTAAATTCCAAAAATACTACATATTTCAAGATAGTGGAATCCTATACCAAGTTAACATTTTATCACAAAGGATATACCAAATATATCAAAATACAAGTAATGTCCAAAATAAAATATCTTAACATATGTAAAGACACTTATTAATAGATTATGTTATAAGGTTCATATCACAAACTAATAGCTTGGTTACAAAAAAGGAGAAAATGCTCAACCAATTTGGATTTTTCTTTTCCATAATCTCTCTCGTACTCAATTTGTTGATTTTTCTCTATTCATATTATCTACCAATTTTATTCAGGTTATGGGGGGTAAAGATGAAACCAATTGGTTCATAAATTTGTTAAAGAATTATTTCTAAAGCGATGTTTGGTACAATGTTTGAAAGATATAAAATAATTAATATAGACAAAAATTATAACAAAATTATATTTTGAGAGGTATTTGATTTCACTTTTTCTTATTTGCTTCCTTAAGATAAAAATAAATTCATTCCATCATTAATATTACTATAGTGATATTTTTATTATCAATAATTATTCAATAATCTTAAGATATCTTATTAATTATTTTGGCATTATTTGCAATTGGATATAGTTGGACATATTTGGAATGTCATTATGATAATAAATTTACCTTATGTGGGATTCTTGAAGATAAGATAGAGTGAAGGATAAAATCATAGAGAAGATAAGATTTATTTGGGATGAAATCACCATATCTTAATAAAGATAATGTGTTGATGTTTTGGGTTATTTTGGAGCTATCTTTGGTAGCCTATTTCGATGATTGTAACTATCTTTTTGAAGCAAATTTTGTGAGATTAGAGTTATCCATGGCAACTGCGTTTCTCTATGTATGCGTGACTTTTTGTACAACATATATTTTCATTTTTTTCAGGAAAAAACTATAATGATTTGTGTCAAGTGTGCAGCTATATTTTGTGATGTCTCAGTGATGAAATATATATTTGATTGACGATTTATGTTTCTGTGTTTTTGTTGATATGCTTAAGTGATTTAATATGATTTTTCCAGTCCATGTTGCATGAGATATTATGATTTTAGTAGCCATGCGTTTTAGATACTTGTGAGATCAATTATATATTTGATTGAAGATTAGCAAGGCCCCTGTGCGTGTGGACTTTTCAGTGATTCTATTCATCTTAAGTAGTTTCGTTTTCTTCACTATTTGCGTGGATTTTTTGGGTTGTCCAGTTACTGTTTTTGAGTGAAAAGCGTCCAATATATAGGTGTGGTTGTAGTTGTATTTTTTTTTTGACATTTTAGGGATGAAATGATTGCTCGATTGATGTCTTCTTGATGTTGCTATGTGTGGACTCATTAGTGATTCTTCTCGATAGTTCACATCAAATATTGTGCGACCACATCCCATAACTTCGATCGATGAATCTATGTATTTAGGAGATTGTTTTTATCTCAATTATTATTTTTTGTCTATGTCTTTATTGATTTAATCATTTGGGTTGTCTTATTCTCATCTTTAGTATCAAACAATATTGTAAAAATCTTCTGTTGAAGTTAGCACAAGGTGGTCGTATTATTAGGAGTAAAATACTTTCACAAGGTGTGAGAATGAGTGGATAGTGTTAAGTTAGATATATTAGTAAAGCCTTGCGTAAAATTGTTGTTTTTCGATGAAAGTAACTAAGCTAGGTGAGAGCCTTGCAAATGTAAGTAAGGTATATCGAACTACATTACGAAATCTTGGTTGTTAATTTGTTTATTGCTTGTTTAATTTTTATATTTACTTTTTTTGAAAAATTAACAGTCGCTAATATAATTGTTCCATATTAAGCAACCAACAGAAATAGTTCAAAGCAACCGAGGCAGAATAAAATTTTTGTGAAATTACATTCTTCGGTTTTTTCAAATATAAAATAAAATTTAGAGGTAAATTAATTTTATAAATTAAGTAACTAATTTTAATCCATTACACAATATTTATTTAGTAATATACTTTTAAAATGTGATTATTTAAAATTTTATATTAAATAAATATTTTAAATTTCATGTATTTTAATTTAAAATATGTTTATTAAATAATTATGTTTTATTTAAAATTTAAAATTTAAATAATTGAAAGTTAAAATTTATTAAATTATTAAATTATATTACTCGTATTCTTAATTAATTAAAAATATAATATAATAAAATATTAAATTATAATTGTCATAATTCGTAATTGATAATAAATAATTAAATAATATATATTTATTCAATAATAAAATTAAATTATGATAAAAAGAAATAGAAAATTAAAATGCAAAAAGTGTAGGGCTATTTGTTTTTCTTTATTTTTCATGTTCCTTATTATCGTTAAGAGAAGAAAACATAGAAATAAAGCATGTTTGTTTTGCTCTATTATCGTTTTTTGTTTTCAAAAATTAAAAAAATAAAAAATATTTACAAAAAACAACTTTATTGTTTATGTCTATTGCGACTAGCTTTTAAAAATTAAAAGAACATTTTTTCTTTTTATTTTTATCTCTTTTGTTGTTCTACTTTCTTCCATTAACGACTCTCTTTATTCCTCCCTTCATTTCTCATGTTGTTTTATCGGTCTCTTTTTCTGTCTCTTCTTCTCATTGCTAACTTGGTGCTTGTCTTTGTTTTCTCTTTTTTTTTTTCTTTTTTCTATATACTTATACTTGCTTGATTTGTTTGGTTGTGACAAAATGGTGATTTAGATTCAATCATTTTGTGTACTATTTATGGCTTTTGAAAATTCTGGGATATGGGTTTCTTGAATCATAGGTGTGAGTATTTACTATTTGAGTATTCCTTGATATATCATTTCTGCCATTGGTTTGTGATGCAGATCGGAAAGCATTACAATACTTTGAGCGATGGGATAAAAACTGTACAAAATGGCAATTTCGAAATTATGGCCAATTTAAGAATTCAATTTGACAATTTTGTTATTTTGGTAATATTTTATTTTGTAATTACTTTTATAGGGAACTAATTTTGGACTCGTTGTTTAGGGCTTCATTCTTGGTAAATTTCAAGTTTTAGGAATATTTCGAATTTTTGAGCATAATTAGGGCATTGTAGCTAAAAGTCAAGACAATTTCTTTTATTAATGAAATAAGAATTCTCTTTCTCATAATTCTCTTTTCTTTTCGATATTCTTTGCGAATCAACAAAATTGAAAGATTCTTATATTCCTAACAATCGTGAGCGATTCAACAGGTCTATAGAAAGCTTCCGCTATGTCAGTTGGTATCAAAGATAGTTCGTTCTTGAACTTATGGTGAGAGGAAGAGCGATTCACCAACAACCTGTAGATGAAGTATACGAGTGAGATGACCTACAAAAGATGGAGCAACATCTAGCTGAGCAGTTTAATCAATGTATCGAACAGATGATGGAGCAGATCAACTAGAGGTTTGCTGGACTTATAGGAGGTCAGAACTAATGGGGGAGGAGAGATCGCTACTAGGAGAAAGAAAACGACAACTCTAAATTAAGTGGTAGTGAAGGAGAGTAAAAAGAATTTCCTCGTAGACATTGTAGAAATAATGGAAAAAGGGATAATCGGCTTTGGGAATTGGGATGTGAATTGAAATTCCTGAATTCCATGGGAATCTCAGTCTTGAAGAGTTTATGGACTGGTTGACAGCGACTGAGGAGATCTTGGAGTTTAAGGAGGTCGTAGAGAATAAAAGGGTGTCTTTTGTGGCTACCAGGTTCAGAGTCAAAGTTGTGGCATAGTGGAAGTAGTTAAAGATGACACGTTCAAGATAAGGAAAAAGTAGGATTAATGTCTGGGAGAAGATGAGGAAAAAGATGCGTGAAGTGTAACACCCCATTCCCGCATGACCCGAACTCGAAATCGATAGTGATATCCGAGTCCGTACCCTGCGAGGATGGCGTGCTATATCACTTAGTCAAAAACTCAGTATACTTTTTTTTTTCAAAACACACACACTATGAGGATGACAATTATCACATAAGTGAACAATAATTTCCATGACCACTTGGG
>JANZLD010000236.1:9361377-9378637 GCA_026413575.1 Erythroxylum carthagenense
ACTTGTAATAGCTTCTCGGATTTTCACTTCCTTTGACTTGTTTTTGACCATATTTTCTCCAGTTGTATCCATCTTCCGATCTTTTCTGCTCTCTAACAGACTGATACTGCTGTTGTTGATTTCCATAATCACACTGAAAACCGTTGCTGGCTTGACTGTTCATTTGGGTTGCAGCAATCTCAGAAGTGAAGCTCTGCATCGAGGAGTGTTCTTGTTTAACTGCAATTTTAGGTTCTTGGAAACTCCATGGTTGCTGCTGTTCCGTGAAGAACATTAGAAAGAAACAAAGGACGATAAACAGAACATTAAAAAAAGAGGAAAACCGAATGAGACACAAATAACAGCAGCATTTTACGCTATAATATGCACACGTACAGATTGAAAAGCGGCATTTGAGGATTGTAACATTGCTGATGAGGTTTTGGAAGCCCTTTCCGGTGGCAGAAAAGAGAAATCAGAGGAATATTTATCATCTTTCTTGAGACTTTGCTGGTATTGAGCTGAATCCTTCCTCCAATTGAAAGCCTGAGCAGCATATGTCCCAGTAGTTGGAGATGGTAGAATCTGTTATACCAAAAAAAAAAAAGAAAAAAGAAGGAAACCAATGAAAACATACCAATCGAATGTTTCCATCCAACCATCAACGCACCTAAATATAGAATCTTTCCATTTCTCACAAAACTAAACGGACAGGAAAGATGAGAAAATTAATCAACTTTCTCTCGAAAGCCATCTTAAAAGATTCAAGTCCAACAAGAAAAGCAACTACTTACATTAGAAGAGGGATTCAACAAGACAGGAGAGTCTAACAGTTCAGCAGGGCTTAAACCAGGAGGGATAGCGAAGTAAGAAGAAGGAGAAACAGGAGGCGGAGAGAGGGGCAGAGAAGGTGGTGGGGTAGACTTAAACTTGGGCACACCACTCCCAATTCTCTCTGCAATTCGATCAGACAACCCACGTCTCTGTAGATTACGAGTTACCGTATTGTTGCTGGGTTCATCGTCACCATAAGCAAGGAGGTCGGAGAAAGAGGTGGTGGGAGAATTCATGAAGGACGAGTGAGTGGAAAAACTAAAACTTTGAACGGGTGGGTGTGAGTTGGCCGACGTATCTAAGCTCCCAGAAGAAGAAGCCATGACGAGAGCGAGAGCGAGAGAGAGAGAGAGAGAGAGAGGGTTAGGTTTTCCTCAAAGGAAGTGAAGCTGTTGCTGTTAATAACGAAGGACGAAGAGAAGATGGTTACGTTTGAACTTTGAACTAAGATTGATGTTGGGGTTGCAGGGGAGGTTCTAGGAAGCTTACAAGGAAATGGTTGACCGTGGACTATTTAATAAGAAGTTGCAAGCCCGCCGACTTATTACATTAACTTATCTATGAATATCTTACACAAGGCTTAAGGAAGTTTTTGTATATAATACTAGGAAAGGACAAAGTCTAATATTTTGTAAATTATCTTTATATAACACAAATAATTTATTAATAGAATTTTAAATTGAGTTTAAATCTAATAAAAACTAAATTTAAAATTTAAAAACTTAAATTAATCTTAAATTTTTAATTGAGATTCAATTAAATTTGAAATTTATAAAAATTTTGTTGGTCAAAACTTGTGGCTTTGACTGGATGGCGGCTGAGCTGACAGAGATACAAACGTAGTGATTACGTCCACTTTTATCCATTTTCTTTTCGTTGGTGGGCGGACGCGCTGCACTTTTTGTTTTTTTTTTTGGGTTCTTTTCCTCTTTCTTCTACTTTTTTGGTATCGATCTTTTTTTTTTCCGTAAGGTATTATTAATTATATAAAAATACTTTTAAATTATTTGCATTGAGTTTAATCCTTGTTTACGTTAGATAAGTCTTTTATTAATTATATAAAAATACTTTTAAATTATTTGCATTGAGATTAATCCTTGTTTACGTTAGATAAGTCTTTTATAAAAGACAAAACTTTGATCTTAAATTTTAAACAACTGCATATATGAAAAATGTTTAAATCTATGTACTCACTTAAATCAGAAGAATCTTTTATTAACTAACATGTAATTTCACTTAAGTCAAAATAATCCTTTACCAACTAACCTGTGCTCTAAGATTAGTATCCATCATTTTTGTTTTACATTTTGATGATGAGGAACTAAATTCAAAGCAGATTCTAAGCAAATAGCAAGGGGTAACATTTTCTCCTTGAACTTGGCTTAGTATCAAATTTTATAAAAAAATATAAAAACGTATACATATTTATAGAATTAAACAAATTATCAATCATATATAATAATTTATAAATTAACTATTTTAAATAAATTATGTAACAAAATATCAATTTATTAATTATTTGATTTGTTATATTTAGACATTTTTAAAGTGGCTTTTGCAGTAACCGGCGAATTAACAGAAGCACCAAAACTTGAGCATACGAAGATTGTTGGACTCTCATGCTTCCTACAAGTGGTCACTTTTAGAAACAATATATTATATTTTATTAAGAGATAATATTAACTAGGGTTGTAGCCAAGGACAAATGGCTGGGTTGGATCGTCCCATATTAATTTTGGATTCTAGAAGATAGCTCTGCTTTCCTAATCCTACCGTGTCGAATGGGGCACTATGTCTGCTGTCTTGTTGTTCGCTAACATTTGACTTTTCTTTTATATGCTTTCTTACCTTATTTTATTAAATTTTATGTATATATTTATACAAAACTTATGTAAATGTGTATTAAAATTATCTAAAATAAGATTATAATACCATTTTTGACAAATAGGATCCAGTCTTTTGGTTGAAGTTTATTAATCAAATGAAATATAATATTCTTCTTTCGTTTAAAACGAGAGTTTATAATAAAATGAAGAAAAGAGAAAAGTTTCATATTATATTTTTTTCTATCCTAAATAATAATAAAAATAAAAAATCTCATATTTAAAATATTTATAATAAAATATAAAATGATAAATAACTTTACAGTATATTATATTATAAACTCTTCATTTAAATAATATTTTACTATATTATATTATAAACCCTTTTATTCCTTCGAAACATCAATTTTCTAACATTATATTATTTTATATTTAATTGTATTATAAATTATTCTATTTCATTCCATTTTATTAAAAACTTTATTTTGAACCGAACAAAGCCAAAGAGGTCAGAAGCTGGGGAATGAATTATGAGCTAAAAGGTGAAATGGGATGTTTCAAACTGAAATTCATTTTTTCCCAATAAATATGCATGTAATTCTGTACATTATGATTACAAAAGATTGTGGCCAACCCTAGTTTGAAAAGATCAAACAAATAACAATAAAGCAGACAATAATGTTATTTTTCATGCGGTATTTACTAGTGGAAGCTTAAGATAAAGACAAATATGGAGAAAATGCTCGGGATTCTTCAAGTTGTTCACGATCCAGGAGAATGGTATCTCCAATTTTGGCTCAATACCTTGGATGCGGACAAGTTTGATTTCAGCATCACCGCCTTTTCCGCAGGACTCAGCAATTGGACATGATCTTTCTTTCTCCTCTTTCGCTTTTCTCAAGCTAATCGAGTCTTCTCCTGGAGCATTCTGTTTATCCTCCTCATCCTCGAGACCACATGGTTCCTCATTTAACATGGAATTTCCGTTAAAAAATTCTGGTAGAAGAGTTTTAAGTGCATCAAGCAAGGTGAAGCATCTACCTGCAGCACAAGCTCAATGTATTATTTAAAACTGAGGCTAAAACAGCACAGCGACTCATGAAAACTGGCTCATGGTTGTGCTCTCCTCTTAGGGATTTTATAAGCTTCTAAATCTTACATGTCTTGAAACGCCCGTTGTAAGGATGATCAAATTAATAGACAACTGTAACGTAACCTACTAATCATGGAATCCGTATATGCCTGTATATTACATCTACATAAGATGGGGGATTTTCCATTGAATTTGAAAAAAGAACAAAAAAAAAAAGGGGCCAAAAGTCGAGCTAAATCTTTTTGTAATAGTGAAACAGTTTGCAAACTCCTCACGGTAAAGTTCATGAAAGTATTACTAACCTTCTTCTTTCAAAAACTCAACAGGGCGGTTTACATAAGAGATTTTGTCCCAACTGTCAATATTAGGTACATCTTCCAAATCCTCAAAATCTGTGCTCACAGTCCAAATATATAATCGCACAGGAACTTTACCTGATACCATGTGGAAAACTGAATTTTAAATACAGTGCAAAAAGAAGATATTTTTATTTCCATAACCAAATTCTGTAAATTAGTCCCAAATCGCATTTTTCTGCTACATATAAAATGAAGAAAAGACAATATTAATTCATATCTTTATCTAAAATACTAGCGTTTAATACCATGGTATATATATCCTTGCAAATTCAAATATAAAGACGGCAAGCAGTGAATTGTTAACTACTACCATGAAACAGTAAAGCTCTCAAACAGTTGCATCCAACAATTGTTGCAAGCTTCAAAATGGAGGTTGAAACTCAAAATCAGGCAAGAGCACTACAGCAAATATTCTTTATGCATTGTTTTAACTTAACATTAAGATAGTAACCCAAGTTTTTTGACCAAATATTCTGCCGCAGAGTATTCCATTCCATTTCAAAACTTTCAAGATATGAGCTTCAAAAACATATCTTCTTGGTGTATATCATTCATATAGACCTTCATTTTAATCTAATATAATTCTTATCCATAACTCTTTCATTACGTATAAGTTTGCTCACCTGCTTTAACTTGTCCAGCTACATCTACCTCACTGGTTTTGGGGGATTTTGGTCTGCATAAATCCAGGTCCAAAGTATATTCATCCTCTACTGTTCCAAGCCTAAGCTTTGAAGATGCACGTAGGTAAGCTTCTAAACTACCTGAAAAAAAGCAAGACTTAAAGTTCAGAAATGAACAAGTTTAAGAAGCCACTAAATTGCAAATATGGATAACCGAGCCTATGAGGTTGAACAGGCTCAAGGAAAATGATGGTGCAACAAGAAAAGGGTATATTACATCACAAAATTATAGAGGCACTAACATGAAATAAAGGATTGATGGGTGAGGAAGTTCATAATGCTGCATTTGTGATTGATCCAAACACCTGACCGGCAATAGCAAGAAGGATTATGGCATCTTCAGTCCACTTTGTTGGAATAAAGTTAACAAATGTGACATACCACATGGGAGGTGGGTGTCAAATCCTATGTCGGAAAGGATAGGAAAAGGTGGAAGCCCTTATAAGCTTATGGAAAAGACTACTAATCAACTGCCTAACTAACTATTTTCAGGCCTATAGTTCTCTTAAACCCAAATGGAAGTTGTTATTGGGCCAAATTGAAAGAGGGAAGTGGATGTTAAATCTCATATCGAAGAGGAAAGAAAGGTGGAATCCTGTATAAACCTACTGAAAAGACTACTAGATCAACTACTTAACTAGCTACTTTCAGACCTGTAGTTCTCTTAAACCCCGAAAGAAAATTGATGTTGGATCAATCTGGACTTGGGGCGCTACAACACATTATGCTTAATCAAATACATATGGTAAACTTATACATATCAATTCAAATCAATGAGCAAACATACCATTCATTACGGAACGCCATAATTCCAACTGATCAGATTGAGACATATGCATGACATTCTTGCAATTTCCATTAATTATATAATCTGCCTGGAGACATGTTTGGGTAATTCTTAGAAAAGGAAATAATGAAACATAAACTTTGCACTGAAGAGTAATCTTGTGGAATAAAAAAGGAATACAGAGATAATAAATAAAAAAGGAACACAGAGATGTACTGATACAAAATGCATCCCATATTAACAATCCATAAAACCACATGATCATTGGAAAATGCATATATCCTTCCAGAGTTTATAACTTTTTATCTTCTACTTTGAAATATCAATGTTAGAGCTGAAGCCATGCTAGATTTCCTATACTTCATGTCAACATATACAGACATTTTGTCTAATTGTCAAGAAATGCCAAGAAGTCTCTGCTTATTTGTCCTGTGAATGATCATGAATGGAAAAGAAAGTAAGAACAAAGAAGAATTATGGTTAGCTCTGTGAAGACAGAAATGAAAATATTCCTGGACATCAGATAGGAAAAGATGATAAGGGTTACTTGGATTTTGCTTCTATTAATAACTAATACTAAGTGTGTTAAAGAAAACTAATGCAACACAAAAAAAATCTAATTCTCCACCATGACACTGGATAGTCTCTCTAAATTGATGAAGGCTTAATGAAAAAATTAAAATTTGCTCAAGCCGTTACTCGTGAATGCAAACCCAGAGCTGCTAGCTTCATTAGAGCTTTTCCAATCCCAGATGCTTTCACAGTAACTACTGGACCAATTCTAACCAAGTCTATGAACACCCACATAATTCAAAACTAAAAACAATATCTCTTTAAATTATCCCAATATTTTATGGATTAGATAGCAGATATGAGAAGTATATTAAAGTCAATATAACCCTTGTACACTGGTAGTGCACTAACCTCTTTCAACGAATTGATGAAGTTCCACTTCACAGAGTCCTCACCTTCATAAGGCATCAATAAATTGTTAGGATACCCTCTAAAATGTACCTGCAAAAGGTTAAATGTGAAGTTTAAGCGCTTAGAACTTGACAAATACGAAAAGACTAAGTTGCACTGGAACCTGAACCACTGTGGGGTTCATGATGAAATTCCAAAAGGAGAAGGCGAAATAGAGAAAAATTGAAAGGAGGAAAACAAATACCGTTAAATTCCAGGGCCTCTCAGGTTCAGGACAGAGAAGATCAAAAAGCACACCAGTAGGTACATACCATTTGAGGGGCAATCCCTTGTAATCAAACCATGGAGTGTCTACACCTGGTGGAAGAGCCGAAGCGAAATGGGGCTTTACAAGAGGAAGTAGCAGCGGCAGGTACCCTATCCTCGGGGCTAACACAAGGGCAGGCGCCGGCGCCGGCATCGTCGTGACCTCCGACTCGTGGAGGTGGATCTGCAGCGGAATTGCCCCCTCCCACACGTAACTTTGCCCTTTCATCTTCCCAATTCCGATGCAATTCAACTAATCAATGGCTAGGGTGCTTCTTCTCCCAACAGACAAGACTTGACCTTCGACTGAATAACACACCAATCTTATTATAATGTAGGTAAAAGAAGTCGACTCCAGTTCCAGTTGCTTATGACAATTAAATTTAATATAAATTAATAATTTAATTACATCAATTATCTTTTCAAAAGCATCCACAGAAAATATTTTTTTTTTAAATTAAAATATCAAAATTCTTACCTTGTTCTTTAATTTTCATTCCTTAAATAATAATGTATGAAAATAAGCAACCACTTTATCTTTATGTAGTTATTCACAAGGAACAAAAATAATTTTAGCTTAAAATGTTAACAAATAAACAAAAATATTTTTGGTTTTCGTATAAATAATTCCATTGACGAGTGTTTAATTATGTCTTAGTAATCACTGTTTTATTTATGATTACATTATTATTATTCGTGGAAAGCAATCGATTAATATATAATAACTATTTACGGGTGCTTTTTTTTTTTTTGAAAAAAATGTACAGGTGCAGCCTAATAGTTGCTTCCAAGGCAAAACCAACATCTCGTTAATGATTTCCAGGGGACAACTAAACAGATCCAAAAGCAACTGTCCAAATCTATGTTCTAAGAAATATAGCAACCTATGTAGATAACTGCATTTATATTAAAAAAATTTAAAAGGAAATTTACAACAAACATGTACGAAAAAGATCCATAACAGCCATGACTAGTAGCTTTCATGGACTTGAACTGCGAAGATTGCTGCCAAGGAAGTTTTTTTTTTCCCAAAATCTTCATGGATACGGTACAGAAAACTAAAACTAACTCTTCAACCATCATCTCCTAAGTAATGTTTCAGATGGAAAATTAGTTTTCAGCTATTTCTTGGCATAACTGATAGCCATTGGATTTTGAGGAGTAATTTTGAAACCCTGAAGGGCTTGCATTGCCATGGAGGACTGCACATCATCTTCAAATTCTACAAATGCAATACCAGGCTTTGCTTCAATCATTCGAACTTCTCTAAAGCCAGGGTATTGTTGGAAGAGCACTTGCAACATCATGCTAGTAGTTTCATGGGGCAAATTCTGTATAAACAGTATATTGTTTGGTGGAACTGACTCTTGTGGACCCTGATTTGCATGGCGGAAAGAACTCTGCAGATGAAACAAATGCTCAGTTGATATAAGCAGCAATTGATAACCAGATTACTGGGAATACATGCTTGGATTCTTTTGAATCCTTAATTTCCCAAGACAGCAGGTTAAATCATGCCGAAAATTCTAATAATACATGTCAAGTGTCATTTTAAGCATTATATGATACAATGAATAATCTTGGATGACATGACCAATTGACAAGTCCACGAGGAATAAAAGAGAGCAAATTCAAGAAAATTGTCCAACTTACTGGCGCGCCATTACTCTCAGTAGTTGCACCATTAGCTGTTGCCGATTGCTGTCTTTCTTCTGCATACTTCTTTCTTTCCGCTGAAAATGTAAAAACACGTGTAAACCATTGTGCCAAAATACTAAGAAGCTAAATCATCTGGAGGAACAAAGTCATTTTATCCTCTATGGTGGTGAGTAGTTGTCAGAACCAGAGGTTGTAACAGTAAAGTTCCTTTACATATAACCACGGACTGCCCAATAATTTCTCTATTACATTCCCTATTCTGTCAACATTTATGATAGTAGATCCATGGACTAGATCGCTAGACTTAAGCGAGTATTAATTATTTTCATTTGGTTTATTAGCCTTGTAGTATAGCAAACTGAAACTACAATTCTTAGTTCATCAATATTGTTAAAACATAATGCTTGATATGGGAACTCTAAGTGCAACACCAAATTTAATCACATGATGGGCTTGTTTCCTGCACCCATATAAAGCACTCGAAGCAACTGTCAGGAAATGGATTGTCAAATAACAATGTTAAAACAAGATCATCCACCATGATGGTGTTTGCAACTCTACTCATTAGCCCTTTCCAGAAAGAATTCATAAACTGAATACCTATATTCAAGTTCTACTTAGAGTTCCATTAGTAGCTTAGATCTGCAAAACTTACACAAACAATTCATGAAGCACTTTAATTTTCTACAACAAAACAAAACAGGCAAATTCATCCATTCTAAGATTTATGAACTTTAATCTTGCAAATAAATCCTAATTAATGACTATTCACCTTTCTCTTCTTGTTTCCTCTTCTTCTTTGCATTGGGATCATATATTCCTTCCAACTCTGCAAGGCAATCAGACTTTGTTTTGGCATACTGGATCCGCTGTAAAGACAAAATATGCAAGAAGAAAATTAAACAAGAAATGCAGTAAGATCCCCATAGATGCATGGTTAATGAGCATATAGAGCTAGAATGACATTCATTAAGACTTCATTATTTTAGGTAAAGCCTATCAGATGTCTTTTATGTAAATTAAAAGAACATAGTTCTCTGTGCTCTTTTAGGACACCGTTGTACCACTATTCTGTTATACTCTTTAACATACAATAGTTTATGCAGGTCATCGATAACTTTCCTTCTCTTGCTTTATCAACCTTTTAAAAAGACAGGAAGACAATTTGTACTTTAATTCTTATGCATTTCCATGGGAATATGATGATATTTGAGCATCAACATGGTACAAAATTTTCAAACATAAAAGTGCGGGTTGCATGCTGCTATACTTAAGTTTCTACTGCCATCTACCAACTGTATTTTAATTTGTATAGAAAAATAAACTTGTGCACAATAAACAGAACAAACTTCAATTTATGGTTTAAGGAAAGTTGCAAACTATGTCTAAGGAATTTGGAGACCCATGAATCACATAAGTCCACCAATGAGATAGGAAACCAGAAAATGGGAGCTACCTGTTGTGAAATACATGTAACCAGAGCACATACTTGTAAACAATAAATAAGTGATTAAATGGAGCTGATATGTACCATAGGTTTGTCATAAAAGGGAAAGCCCTGCATTTGTCTCACAGCATTACTGGCAGCCGTCAATTCACTAAAACAAACCCATGCTTGCCCTCGAAGCTTTGGAGTCTTCAAAGCAACAACATCCAGAATCCTTCCATATTGAGAGAACAAACAATAAAGGGATCTCTTCAATTCTGCCAATGATAACAATAGACAGTGCAGCGTGTCACCAGTCATGCTAGATGCTCATGAATGTAAAGGAAATCAAAAGATGTACAAAAGTAACAGAGTCGTAAAATTCCCATTTCTCCATAACATCAACCTAAAATACCCAACCAAAGGATTTCCATAAAACGAAAGGAATTATACGAAACGAAGCAATGGGATTGACAAGTATTTTCTCCAAAAAAAAAAAAATCCAAACCCAGATAACAATTACGGAAAATATAATTACAGAGCGAGTGCAAACAGTGTTAACTAAAAGCACGAGAATTAGGGTTAAGTGGGCATAGAGTAAATGTAGTGTATTCGCGAGAAACAAAGAGAATTGCAGGAAAAGAAACCTTCTTTCTTGATCTTCTCGTTGATGTTCTTAATGTAGATGGTTTGGTTTGGAGGAATATCACCTGTTAACATCATCCTTTGTTCTGCCGCTGAACACTCGCGCAGAGACAGCAGTAGACCAAAGACTCTTTAGTTTCGCCGGTAAAAGAGACGCTCTGCGACTTATCTTCTGCAACGGATCGTAGCCCTAAATCTACAATATTGAGCTTCTGGACCCGACAAGCAGCTTATAGGCCCAAACCTTACCATCCTTTAAGTCTAATCGTTATCAATATCAACTGAGAGTTGGACTCGTATTTGATTAGTTTGATATTCATTTTACACACCTCCTATTTTACACTAGTTATTATTTAATTCTTTATTATTAAATTTTTAAAAATTTAATTTCAACCGTAAGAAGTTTTTAATTAAAAAAAAAGGTTATTTAAAACATATATCCTTACAAACCTATTAAAATATTTTAAAATCAAAATTGTTATCTACCAAAATCACCCAATATTAATAATGAAGGCAACACAAAAAAGAAGAATGAAGGATTTTGTTGGTGCTTTCTCTCGTAAACGAAACGTCTACTACAGCTTTTAATGTTTTTGGTTCAGTTCATTGCATTGAATCAACCAGATACCATACCATAGTTGGCTAACTGTTTTCAATCTTTATCTCCAAACTTTTTGGCTCAAGCCAAATCTGTCCCTAACGGATTTGCACAAAACAATCTTATCGCCTAAAGTGCAAAAAGGCATGAGTTCCTGATAATTTCTTCCTTCTTTCTCTTATCCAATAGTATAAACAGATACAGGAGACCACTCGTTAGTAGTCTAGCCATTAAGAAGAGCCAACCCAGTTTTCTTAAGTGGTATGTGAAACTACAAGGTAAAGAGGATATTTTGTGTTGGTTGGTTCAGAAAACCCTATATCATCAAACTTAAAGCTTTCTCTCTCTGCAGCTATCTTATCAAATATGCTTGATCTAGTAGTAGTCCCAGAGAAAACACTCCCAGCAATTCATTTTATAAGCAAGGAATCCTCGTCCGGCCAACTAAAAAGGTTGCAACTTCAGAACCCGATCTAAGTATACGTATTCTGTATACATAGTTTGATAAATGAGAATTTGCTCAACATATCCTGACCCTAATTCAATAAGTAATTAGTTTCGGTACGTCAATGCCCTTGTTCATAATTCTTGTTTGTCAATAGGTTGGAAGGAAAAGTAGCAATCGTAACGGGTGGTGCCGGAGGGATAGGAGAAGCCATAGTGAGGCTCTTTGTGAAGCATGGAGCTAAGATAGTCATCGCAGATATCGACGATGCCACTGGTACCCATTTAGCCAATTCACTTTCATCTTCGACCATCTTTCTACGCTGCGACGTAAGTTCAGAAATGGACATACAAAACTTGATCAACTTCACGGTTTCTCGTTATGGCCAGGTCGATATTCTTGTAAATAATGCCGGGATTCTTGGGAACCAAACAAAACACAAAAGCATTGTCGATTTCGACGCCAACGAGTTTGACAAGATCATGGGAATCAACGTTAGAGGAGCTGCACTTGGCATGAAACATGCCGCAAAAGTTATGGTGCCACGAAGAAGTGGTTGCATTATCTCCACAGCTAGTGTAGCAGGTGTAATGGGAGGACTTGGACCTCATGCCTACGCGGCTTCCAAGCACGCCATTGTTGGTTTGACAAAGAATGCAGCTTGTGAGTTGGGCAGTTATGGGATTAGAGTTAACTGCGTGTCTCCTTTTGGGGTAGCAACGTCCATGCTTATTAATGCTTGGAGGGGTTGTGATGATCAGGGAGAAGATGAGGAGGAGAAGGAGGAGGTAGAGAAAGTGGAGAAAAGGGTGAGGAGCTTAGCTAATCTCAAGGGCGTGGCCTTGAAAACTGAAGACATTGCTCAGGCTGTTTTGTACCTTGCTAGCGATGAATCCAAGTACGTAAGCGGTCATAACCTTGTTGTGGATGGTGGTTTCACTACCTCCAAAAATTGTATAGATCTCTAGTCAGCGGATGACAACTCAATTGCGTATAAAAAGAAAATATTCATATATAATAGATTTTATTTTTTGTCTTTATTTAACTTTTAAGCTTATCATTGTAAGCTTATAATACGAAAGCACAATTTGCAATTGCGGATTGCAAAAATTACCGTTGATAAAATTTTCAAAATATATTACTTGATTTTAAATCTTTAAAATTTTGTATATAGTAATAATGAATTAAGTATAATACAACATCAAAATTTAGTAAAGTTTGAATATTATTAAGAAATTCAATTTACTTATTAATTAATAACTATTATCCTGTATTTTGAAAATTAAGACTAAAAAAACTATACTAAATTAATAAATTTATTTTAGTCCATTATAAATTATTGTAATTATAAATTTTATTTATTTTAAGTATTTAGAAAGTATTTTGATATTTCAAAGTTATATAAATTTTTTTAAAAGAGTTAATTTCACCGCTTTATCTCAAAGTTAACCATGTTAAAAACTTGCGACAAATAACTTTATCTTTTCTCCAAGACACCATTCACTCCCCAAAACTAACACAGCCCGGCTCCAACATGTGCACTCATAGTGGAAGCTTGGAGTAGTAAACTATAATTACCTAGAATAGATGTAGAAATAAAGAGAGAAAAAGCTTTTTTTTCTGTGTGTACATGTTCATCTTTTTTAATCCCCATAAATAGAGCCCCAAAATTTTATTTTCTAGAGTCCAAATCTTAAATGAAATTTGATTTGTTGTTGGGTTGTTCTCAACATGTGGGGGAGGACTTTAAGGGAAGAAACATGAAGTCAAAAAGTTGTTTTATACAGGGATAGAAGGGACTAGAAGTCAAGAGGTTGTTGTAGATAAAAATAGAAGGGACTAGAAATTTGCAACCATTTGCCCGACAATCTCCCACAAATGGCTTGATGACAAAAAGGCATGCATATTCTAGGTAAAAAAAGGGTCATATACTTAAGCATCAATGTCTTTTGTTTGAATTTATACATAGGGAAGTGAGGCAACAACTTAGTGAAGTGAATTGCTCTTGAAATTCAAGAACTCAAGTTGAGACCCTTATAAAACATATTATACCCTTGATTTTTATTACTCCTTGATACAACAAATACTTTAGATGGCTATGCATATACCTTGAGTTCTTATGGGTGCTTTAGAAAAATAACTCAAGTCTTTCATAAAAGGCAGTCACACCTTCACACCCAAGTAAGTGGCTTCATCAAGTCTAATCATTTTAGACCACCTAACAAAAGGGCTATGAAACCATTAAAGACCTTACGATCTAACCTCTACCAAGTAGTATTCATCAAGACCATTCAAAATAGAACCACCTAACACTGGGCTATGGAACCACCAAATTTGAAAAACAACCAAAAATTATTCATCTAACCTTTTCGATTTCATACCATTGTTTAGGCTTGTTTTAGACAATAAAAAGACTTTTTGAGCTTACATACCTTGTTCTCGTATCCAAAAGATACAAAACCTTTAGGTTATTTCATATATATTTCTTCTTCTAAATTTTCATTAAGAAATGTTATTTTTACATCCATCTGGTGTCCTACAAGATCATAGACAGTAGCAAGAACAACAAAAGTTCTAATGGTAATAATTTTAGTCACAGAAGAGTAAGTATCAAAGTACTCAATGTCTTTCTTTGGGTGTAACTTATAACCACTAATCTAACCTTAAATTTTTCTATAGATCTATCAGATTTTATTTTCCTTTTAAACATCCATTTATATTTAATAAGTTTACATCCTTTGGGTAAATCGACTAAATCCTAAGTATGGTTTTTTTATTAAAGGGTCAAGTTCACTTTTAATGGCTACTTTCTAAAAACTAGCATCTATGTATGTGACATCATCTTCATAAATTTTTGGGTCTTCCTCTATTAAAAAGGCTGAAAAATATATTCATTTAATTTATTATAATCTTACATTTCAATTAAGAAAGAAGTAAAAAAAATTGGTCCAAAAGTATTTTTTATCATTTGCCTCTTACTCATTCTAGGTTCATTTTCATGCTAATCAAGAGTAGAAGGTAAAGATATGGGCACAACAACTTTACTAGTAGGACCAGCAAAAATGATATCATCTCTTCTCTTTAAAGGAAAGGAATATTCAAAAAAATTTGCATCTCTAGATTCACAAATAGAATTGTCACCTAAAGATATAAATCTATATGTTGCACTAGTTTGAGCATAGCCAACAAAAACACAATCAAATGTCTTAGTTCCAATATTAGTTTTCTTTTTTCTGAATTCGGGGAAAGGGGAAACCAAATTTAGCTAAACACCCCCACACTTCCAAATATTTAAGTTTAAAAGCAAAACCTTTCCATAATTCACAAGGAGTTTTTTTTCTAACTTTTTGTGAGGAACCTTGTTACGTATATAACATGCAGATAAAATAGCTTCCCACTATATATAATCAATCAAACCAAAACTTAGAAACATGGCATTCAATATTTCTTTTAATGTCCTATGTTTCCTTTCAACTGTCATTCTGTTGTGGAGTATAACAGGCATGCGTTTCATGTATTACCATTTAATTCACAAAATTCTCAAGGAATTTGGTACTATATTCTCCCCCTTATCAGTTCTAGGCCTTTTTATCTTCTTATATAATTTGATTTTCTATAGCCTCATCTTTTCATTTAAACAATTACACCTTAGTATACCTAGAAAAGTCAACAACAAAGGTAATAAAATATTTTTTACCACCCTTACTAATTGTGTTCTTAAAGTCAACCAGATCTGAATGTATTAATTCTAGCAACTTAATACTTCTTGCTGTAACAGGTTTAAAACTTTTTAACATATTTTGCTTTTACACAAACAAAACATTTAGAACAAGTTTCATCATCTGTAACATTAATCATATGCATTTTTTTTAGTCTTTTAATTGAAGCAATATTGACATGTAGATTAAACAATATAAGCAAAAGCAGTAGAAGAATTTTTATTACGAGCAGTAAAAATATTTTTTAAAACAAACAATCCATCAGCTAAGTACCCCTTCCCCATAAATTCCCCATTTTTTATGATTATTAGCTTGTCAACCTTGATAACAATTTTCAATCCAACCTTGTTCAACAAATTATCAAAAATAAATTCCTATATAGTGAAGGCACATACAAAACATCATTTAAAGCTAAAGTTTTCCTAGAAGTAAGTTTAAGGAAAATCTTCCCTTTTCTGAGCACTCCAACAGTCATGATGTTTCTTATGTAGAAATCTTCACCATCTGTTACATCTTTAAGATCATGGAATGGCTCCTTATTGACACAGAAGTGTTTTAAAGCTCTAATGTCAGGCACCTAATCCATTTTATTTTCCACTAGGTTTGCCTCTACCACCACGATAATGATTTCTTCCTCTTCAGCAGTAGCTTGTGGTGTAGATGGATTTGTAGTTTTATGTACTTGATTTTGTTGATTTTTTAATAAGAGAATTGATATGCCTCATGGCCTGGTTTGTTGCAGACATAGCAAGCTGCCTTTTGATAAGTCAAATTTGTTGTAGATGATTTTAGGATGATTTGGATTTAATTTGACTTATTTATCTGTGGATTTGAAGTTTTATTCAGTAATTCTCTCACACTCCGATTGTATTGCTTGATAGGTACAAATGGTAGATTTTGGGAAAAAAGGGAATAACTTTCCTTGTGGATGTCAGATTAAAGCCACTCAATGACGATTGCAAGGAGAATTCCAAGCTCTGCAACTTTCGAGAAGACTCTGAGAAGAAATTATGTCAAATGGAAGGTCAAAGGCGTGAAATTGTTGGAATGGGCCATGTCTGTTTAACGGACATCAATTGGCAAGAGGACTCTCCAGACCCAAGAAGGTTCGTTAAACGGACATGCACATCCGTTTAACGGACATCTATGACCAGCACTCCCCCTATTTCGAAAAGTTAGGTTTCTTGGGACAAGAGGACTATAAATACTCACTATTTAGACATCTGGAAACGTAAGATAGATATAGTAATTAACAAATCACGTTGAACCAATGTCCTTGCGGCATTTATGGTTTAAGTTTTTCACTCTCAATTACCATCTAAATAATTGTTGGGACCCGATCCGAAAACCAGATCCCAACCGGAAGAGCAGAAACGAAATCGGTTTACGAAGTGCAAAAATGAAATCGGATTGAATCAGAAACCCAAAATTGGGCCAAAGCCAATGCGAAAATACAAAGTAGCGGAACGAAATCACAAAGCGAAACGAAAGGCGAAACCGAAAGCAAATCGGATATCAAGCGAATACAATTAGAAATCGGATATGAAAACGAATCGAAGGCGAATCGAACTAAAAACGAAACAAGTAGATACGAATCGAATCACAAATCTGAAGCGAAAGAATCGAAAGCGGAAACATAAATCGAAAAACAAAGCGAACGAAAGCGAATCGAATCAAAGTGGATCGGATCAAAACAAACAAAAAGGGTCATTTGAAACTGAAACAAATTCCGACATCCGTTGGAAACGCATAGTATAGAAAAACGATCGCGTTGGAAACCTAGACTAAACTATCCGAAATCCGGTATGAATATTTTTCTTTTCTTTTTTATTACTCCATCTCATACAAAGCAATACTCTTTTTCAATTTGGCATTCATCAATTCCATAATCTCAATCAAAAAATCAAATCATTTTAATCTTCTAATACAATCACACATATCCCAAAATCACATCTTTTAACCTAAGTCTTATTTGACTTT
>JANZLD010000236.1:9378737-9389247 GCA_026413575.1 Erythroxylum carthagenense
ACACAATACATACACAAAACACTCCTTAAATTTCATTTTACTTATTCTAATTTTCACTCAAAGATCGGGGTGCAACAGCAACTATATCTTTCACATAATTATACTTAGTATTTATGTGCTTTGCTTTACAATGAAATTTGGGGTCTTTGGCATAAGCAATTATAACTTGACAATCACAATTGGTAAACACTGGATTAATTTCGCTTTTAATGATTCCCAAATGCACTAAGAATCGATGACGCCATACAGCCTCTTGTACTGCAATTGAGAATGCTATAAATTCTGTTTCCACTGTGGATAATGCAATGTAAGATTGTTTCTTACTTTTCCATGATATTGCTTCATGGTTTAGTAAGAATACATATCCTGAGGTAGATTTTCTTTCATCTAAATCTCCTCCCCAGTCTGCATCTGTTTACCCTTGTATACGTAAATCATTGCCTTGATAACATAATGCATAGTCAACATTTCCCTTTAGATACCTTAATATTCTCTTTACTACTTTCCAATATGCTTGGGGCCTGGATTTGATTGATATCTGCTCACTATATCAGTAGCATAACAAATATCTGGTCTTGTACACATCATTACATACATAAGACTTCCAACTACACTATAGTAGGGAACATTCTTCATTTGTTCCCTTTATTGTGGCGTTGATGGGCAATTTCTCTTACTAAGGCCTTCATTTTTAGTAATAGGATTATCAATTGATTTGCAATCTTACATACGGAATCGTTCAAGAATTCTTTGAATGTACATCGCTTGTGAAAGCGATAACAATTTCTTTGAATGATCTCTTGAAATCTTGAATCCAAGAATGTATGTTGCTTTACCTATGTCTTTCATTTCAAATTCAAATGATAACTAATATTTGATTTGTGTAAGAAACACACAGTCATTACAAACAATCAATATATCATCCATGTATAAAGATAAATTCACGAATTTATCTTTGGATCTCTTAACATACACACAATGGTCTTCATCGATCATTTGAAAATCATACGAAATGATTACATTATGAAAACGAATACACCATTTTCTTGAAGACTACTTCAGTCTATAAATTGATTTTAATAATCGACATACTTTATTTTCTTGATCTGCCTTGATGAAGCCTTCAGGTTGCTCCATATAGATTTCTTCATCTAATTCTCCATTGAGAAAAGCAGTCTTTACATCCATTTGATGTAATTCAAGATCCATGCTGGCTACTATAGCCAAAATAAAACGGATTGAAACAAACTTCACAATAGGTGAAAAAGTTTCCTCGTAATCAATTCCCTACTATTGTGTGTATCCTTTTGCTACAAGACGTGCCTTATATATTTCGATATTGCCATCAACTTTTTGATTAATTTTGATAACCCACTTGTTCCCAATTGCTTTACGCCCTTCAGGGAGGTCAACCTAGTCCCATACTTGACTTGAGCTTAAAGAAGACATTTCTTCTATCATTGCTTGCATCCATTCTTCTTTAGTAGGGCTAGTAAGAGCCTCATTTACTTTCGTTGGCTCTTCTTCCTCTTGCAGAACAATCATATTAATTTCTCCTTCAATCTCAAAATGACGTCGGGAAATTATTCCTCGATTACTTCGTCTTAACCGAGGTTTATCATAAATAAATTCATGATTGATTTGATTGCTCCCACTCGGATCAGTCATTATGGAGAACCTTTATGTGGAATTACTCCCACTTGGTTGAAGTTACTCATCTTGATTCTTCATAATAGAATCATTTTGATCAAGCGACTCATATAACAATAGGTCTTTATCAATTTTGCCTTGCTTGGGAAAATCATTCTCCAAGAATATTACATCTCATGATTCAAATTCAGTTACACCTCCATTACCTTGTTCACTAATAAACATGTATCCTTTTGAGTATCTAACAAAAAATACTTTTTCTCCCTCTTGGGCCTAATTTCCCATGTTTATGAGAGAGATCATGAACATAGGCTGCACACCCCTAAGGTCTCAGACTTGACACATCAGGTCTCCTACCAGTCCACAACTCATATGATGTGCTAGTAACTGATTTTGTGGGCACACGATTAAGTACATAGGTGGCTGCTAGCAACGCATTACCCTAAAAAGTGATTGGTAAATTTGCTTGGGCCATTATGGACCTAATCATTTCTAATAACGTCCTATTTTGTCTTTTAGCGATGCCATTTTGTTATAGGGTTCTAGGAATTGTTAATTGCTTTTCTATTCCTCCTCATCACATAAAGCCTTGAACTTTTCTGACAAGTATTCTTGTCCACGATCAGTTTGTAATGCTTTTATCTTCTTATCTAATTGATTCTCAACCAAGTTTATGTATTTTTTTGAAATAATAGAATGCTTCCGATTTATAAGAAATCAAATAGACTTGACTATGTCGAGTATAGTCATCTATGAATGTGATGAAATAAACTGCCCCATGTCTAGCCCTTACATTCATTAGACCATAGATGTCAGAATGAATTAATTACAATAGATATAAAACTCGTGTTCCCTTTCCAAATGACTTTATTGCTATTTTACCAGCTAAACAATGCTCACATGTAGGTAGAACTACTTGACTTAGATTACCCAAAAGCCCTTCTTTAGCTAATCGAATAATTCAATTTTGACTAATATGACATAATCTAGCATGCTATAAAGTTGCATCATTGTTGGAATTACTAGATGTAAATAATGAATAACTAATATTATTCTTTTCCTTTAACACATCTAGTACAATAAAACCATCCAATAAAAAACTATAACCATAATTAATAGATCCAAGATACAAATCCATTCTACAACTGTGGAAATTTATATTGAAACCAAGTTTAACTAACATCAACAGAGATAAAAGATTCCTACGAATCTGTGGAGCAAATAATAATTCATATAGGATGAGGGGTCGCCCTCTACTCATATCTAATTTACATGTGCTAATTCCTTGTACAGCAACTTTGGAATTATCACCTACATAAAGCCATCGACTACCATGTGGGAGTTTATGAAACTCAACGAAGGCATCACGATCCTTCACTACATAGTTTGTAACACCCCACTCTCGTTAGACACGTATCCAACATCTTGACTGATATTCGAGTATGCATCCCGCCAAAGTGGTGTGCTAGTAAAGTTGATCAATCAAAAACTCAGTATAACTTTTTTTAAATATCAAACGCGTACGCAGAAATCATTCACCAAATTGGCCCCCTTTTAATCATAAACTTTTTCATTCACAGTAATACATTCATCTGAATTTTGATAGCCATTTGTGCCCATTTCAAATACAGAATACTTGTAGTCATAATTTTATTACATCGCAAAATCATTTACAAAACATCTCCAATCTAGAAAGTTATTACAAAATAGAAATATTCGAATACCCAAGTTATAATAATTGCAGAAACTCTATTTGATACAAAATAATGAAAACAAACATAGAGGCGAACTGATCCCGACCTCAAACTCTTACTCAATTGCAGTATATACTCTTGTTTATCTAACAGGGTAACTCTTCAGGGCTTGAAAAAATATTGCAAATTTTGGTTTGCGAACTCAATAAAGTAACCATCATTGATGGTTCACTTAATTCATGCAACACATCAATACACGTAACATGTAATTCACATCTTTACATTTAGCATAATTCATCATCTGTCACGTTCTCACTTACAAGTAAGATAATTTCGCATTTCAAAGAAACAAACATACTTATTTAAAATGTGTATGAAATGCTTATGTGACTCTTTTCCAATTATTACGTTGTTGTGACCAAGTGCCTAACTGTCCTGTATCCATTATGGGGCTCATTTATAACTGTCCCTTATCCATTGGAGATACAGGGCTCATTTTACATAGTGAACCTTTGGCTCTTATACACTTTCTGAGCTTTAGGCTCTTTTCCACATTCTGAGCTTTAAGCTCTTTTTCAATGGTGACTCCGGATACAACTGCCTTTATGTTTCATGCATTCATGTAATGGAATGCATAACATTCACGTAATTTTAGTCTATCACATGCTTTCGAATTCACATTCAATTTCATATTCATCTTTGGATAGTGGTTCGACATTCAACATAATGTTGAGTATCACTGTTGCATTCATATGCATATTCACAGTTTTCTTCTGGAACTAAGTCCGACATTTAACAATCAAATCATGTATCACGTACTTCATCAAATTCACATACAATTAGCACTTCAATATCACATACATGCATCAAATCTCAGACCTTCATTGTTCGGCATCAACACAAAATCAATCCGCATTCATATCATCATTTAAAACATATTTTTAAAGCAAACAATTAATTAACAGAAACCATCTAGGTTACTCACTGTAGGCTCCAGATTATCACTAGCTTCAATGATCTGGAAACATTTGAATGCAGACATTTATCTTGCACATCAAAATTATGCAATACACATAATGCACACACACATTAATAGTTACACAATTATAAGCATTCATTTATGCACACGTGTGTATATGGAATATGTACAATGCATATTCATGACAATCCCGGTTATCAATCTATCATTCACATCACGTAAACATTTGTATTTCCAAACTCGTATAAGTACCATTTATACTTATGGTTTATTCCTCAATAAAATCATTAGAATCTAATTTCATAACCCAATGAATTATTTCAGATTTTTCTCCAAACATTGACTTTCGGGTATATCGTTCTTGATCCTTTAGACAACAAAAATGAAGTAATTTGGGAACACTTTCTCTTTGAAAATATTCCTTCTATCTCATAAATTTCTAATGACACTAAAATCATTCAATTTGGTTCAGTAGTGTGAAAGTTATACTTCAAATATTTTCAAATTGCTTTTATTATGAGACAGTGCCCTATACTCAACTTCCACCCAGAAATTGAAATTCTTAGAGTCCAATTCATAAGTTAATTACTTTAGATAATTTCTACCCTATGTCTCTAGTTTACTCCAAATTAAGAATCAGTCCATTTAGATAACTATAGAAGAATATATTCCCAAAATACCGATACATGTTTAATGTAGAGAAAAGTTCGTCACAGTGAACTCTTCCTGAGAGGAATTCTTGCAAAATTTTCACAAATTCACCACGGCGAAACCTAGAGCTAGATGTGGGAAACTTTACCCAAAAGAAATCCTAGCTAATCTTCAAATTCGCCACGGTGAATTCTAGAAGTTTGCCGCGACGAACTTCTATAGATGCATACCTTGTTTTTCAACTTCAGGTCAAATTTTGAGACTCTTATAAATAGAATTTGAATTCGAATTCTGCACGAAAAATGTAGCCATATGTTTCTAGTTTACTCCAAATCAAGAATAATCTCATTTGGATAACTAGAGAAAAAGATATGGCTGAAGAACTGAAGCATAATAAGATGGAATATGTTATAGCCAACATTTTTCCAGCACCCATTAAACACCATTCACTCACCCAATCCAAAAATATGTCATTCCCTAATCTATTATCCATCAAAACACAAAAGCAAGACATGAATCTATCCCCATTTCTCATCCACGTTTTGTCATGAACCCATCCTCATTTTATGAATATTTAACTCTTAACTATCATCAAAATATGTTTCATTCATCAATTCAAGAAGAGTTATGCTTTTACTTACTTGTTTAGCTTTGAAATCTTCAAATCACCGTGAAACCCTAGCTCCTCCAACATACACGATCTTCAATTTTTTTAAGGTGGAATATGTTGGGTCTTTTAGCAACAAGAAGAAGGAGACAATGAATCTTGAATAAGCAAGGTGAAAGAGTTGAATAAACATCAACATGAGAAGGTAAGGGTAAGATGTCGTGAGTGAAGAAGAAAGTAAATGAAGAAGATGAAGAAATTAAGCTAATGAAAATAAGAGACAATAGCAAGTGAAAGACCAAAGGTGGGTCTTTCACCTAATAAATATAGTGATTTAAACCAAGTGGTGTGGCAAGTGACATGTGTCACTTGCCATATGCCACTTTCTCATGATTCCATTTGGTTTACTTTAATGACTAGTCTATTTTGTCTCCAATTTCTACTCTAATTGTCTCCCAATTTTTAATACCATAAGTCATTAAATCTTTGTGTCACATATAAAAAGTTTCATTGTCATTTGACTCTTATTTCTACTACCATTTAACAATTGTTTTGCTACTTGATAATTTTCCTAATCCAAAAATACCTAGAAATTTCAGAAAATTTCCCAAAGAAATTCCAAAAATTCTAAATAAAAAATTATAATCTCTAAATCAAATTTTCAATACAATCAAACCACAATTCCCAATAAAATCACCTTTATAAACAATTATATCCGAAAATATCAATGAATGCATATACAAACATTTTTATATGCAAAATTTACTATTCACGTGTGTGTGTACGCTACATTAAGCATGAGCATGAAATGGACTTTCTTCTAATCTCTCATTGCTATTTTCTCCATTACCGAAATCTAGAGCTCCAACCCTTAGTATGGGAACGGGATATTACATGGTTGATTGCTCTTGAGTCTGCAATCTACAAAGGATGTGATTTAGTTAGAAAAAAAAAGAAACAGTCACAGAACAAATGTTTGTACTATAAAGTTGTACTTTCTTGTGTTCGATACAATCTTAAGCAAAGTGGCCCTTATTACCAAAATTATAGCACTTTACATGTTTCATGTTCTTCTTTTTGAAGGGATGTTTTCCCTTTCCACGTTGGTTCCATTTTACCTTTTTAGATTCCTTAGGAGAGTGGTTCAATTTCTTATTATTCTTCTACTTATATCTACCATGATGCTTGTGTTTCTTGTTTATAGCTCCATGTGAGCTAGAACTAACTGCATATGCCTCAGAAGACATCTTTGAGGCTTTAAGACGCTCTTCCTCCAAGATAAGATGCCTCATAGCATCTTCCATTGTCTTGATGTTTTCATTATGAGTTAGGTACATCTTTATATGCTTCCAACTCTGAGGCAGTGAACGAATCATAACTTCCACTTGTTGTTCATCAGACAAATCATAACCAACATCACGTAACTCACTTACCATATTGGACATTTTCCTCATATGCTTTTGCATTGTATCATCTGGGAGCTTCTTATAAGTATCAAACTTAATTGTAAGTGACCTCACTTTGGTCACTGAAGCACCTCCAAAACGAGTAGCCAATGCAGACCACATGTCCTTTGCAGTTTCGAATTTATAGAACTCACGCATGATGTCATTATCTATGTTACTTAGCAACGTGATGTAAGCTAAAGTGTTCTTCTTTTTCCACAATTCAGATACATCATGGTCCCTTCTTTGTTGGGCTGTAGTGCCCTCTCAGGAACGTCCATGGTTAGGCTTAATGGTTCACGAGCCTTTTTCTCTTTCAGTACATATTGAGTTTTCATACTCCAGATTTCATAATTGTCACCATTGAGTTTCTCATCCCTATTAAGTCCAGTAACAATATTCTTTAAAGCAATAGCTATTTTGAAACACTAAGTTTCTATAATAAGAAAGAAATATATTTGCACGCTAATGTCACATTAATCGTTCATAGAGTAAATAATTCGATCACAATTGCTTATGAAATCAAAAGTCTACAAATGTGTTCAATCATCATTCATACAACAATCGAATCCTAATTGCTTTCCTCTAGACAAATTCCTATATACAATTCATGTAAACATATTATATAAATATTAAGACTTGTTCTTATAAAACAACATATTGTATTAATTGTGCTTCAACCTACGAACATTCTATAGGTAACGAACCCTACGCAGAAATGAGTTCACGAGTTCGCGTGACACAATTCACGAAGCTCGATTTACAATAGCTCTTACTATTTCCATTTGAAGACCTATAGGATATAAAGTCCTAATCAACTCCCTTCTACGCATCTTTTTAATAAATGTCATCACTAACAAATTATAAGTCTTCTCGTTAGGCATATTATTCCAAAGCATTCGTAATAGTTTGCCTTGAGGTTAAGATAATGTTGCAAGCAAGTCATGTACTTGACTTCAACATTTGTATAAGCTCGACAACCTCCAAAATATAACTCTTGCATCATGATATTAACTAAAATAACGTATTATGTTAGACAGTCTCCAAGCATTAAATGCATATTAACTAACTTTACATACATGCTGCTAATGTGTCTCTTCTGTGCCTCACATCGAATAAGCTTAGTTGTCCGCTTAATAATAGGGATTTTCTTGAAAAAAATTTTAGGAATTATAAGAGTATATAAAATAACAAATTATTTTGTCTAACACATAGCGAACTTATACTCATATATGGAAATAATTTAATTGAAATTGTTTAATTTAATTTAATTAACAATTCATTGAACTAATCAAATTATGCTATTAATTTTTAATCAATTAGAAACTTATATCTAATAATAATTGAACTAATCAATTTATCTTGATTTAATTAGAAACTAATTTCTAAAAAAACTCCTTTCTAATTTTAACTAAACAAATTAGTTTTTGTAAATTAGAAAACTTATTTCAAATTCTTTATGCTACATTTAATTTAATTTATTAATATAGATAATAAGGTGTAGTTCAACCTTAATATGGATATTTAGGCCTAAGCCTTCAATCCTAATGGAAGAAAGATATATATATTTTGTGGGTCCAAGTCAAAGCCCATAAGGTGTTTTGGACATGATCTATTTATTGTTATTATAATATATATCTCAAAAAAAATTGTTAAAAAAACAAAACAAAACAACCCAAAAAACAATTTACGTGTCGTTTTATTTTTCAAGAAGAAGACATGTATGTCTTCTTCCTCTTTTCTGCGTATCTGTTATGGTTTTTTTTTTCTTTCTTCTTTCTTCTTTCTTCTTCTTTTCTTCCTTCTCTTGTTACTATAACAACAAAAACAACTTGGCAGGAAAATCCAAAACCACTCTTTGCAGATTCCAGATGAATGAAATATTACCAACGTAGTATAAGCATTTTCACTTTTGCATGCATTCTCTAACAATGACATTGGCCATTTGAAAAACACTCAAAAGTCATGCTTTCATGGATAATGTTTAGAGAGAGAAGTAACAAGAGGAAAGAAAAACAAAACAAAATTTTGTGCATTCGAAAAAAACAATAAAAGACAAGTTCAATTCTAATAACAGAGGAAAATTTGATGATAGATTCATATAATTATTCATAGATATTCAATCAATAGCCAAAGTTTAACACATATTTGTTAGCATGCATATAAACAAAAACACAACCATGCTCTAATACCAATGTTAGAAAACATCAATATAAAACACAATCACATAGATTATATTAAACAGGATCTTTATATATGCATATCATAAACAAAAAATACATACTTGGTTTATTGTTGTGGTTCCACCGATTAAAGAACTTTATTACCAATTTTAATTGTAGAATCCTTCGTTTATTATTTCTGTACTCTTTTATTGATTAAAGAAGAAGAACAACCACACACAGATGCATATGTATAACGTTGTGTTCTTCAAATAACTACTCTTTGTAGTTATTTCAAAAGTATAATAACTATTATACCCTTTATCGGTCTAATAATGACTCATAGTATTGTTTTTTGAAAATTTGCAAATGGAGTAATTTCACATGATAACATAACTAGACTTACTTAGCTAGTTGAGATAAGATGTTTTAATTATATATGGACTTACTTAGACTTGATTCAATTTCTCCCAAAATCGCTTCAAAACTTGTTGTTGCTATTAAAAATAGGAAAGACTATACATAAATAGTTTTCATACTCCTCAAAATTATTCATTCAATACAAAATACTACATCATATTCTTTCTCAGCATTTGCTAACACTTGAATATAATCACTGCTAATTTTTATTTTAGTTTTATTGACTAGAAAGAGTACTTTCACTTCTGAGAACATTGAACACATTGTTACCTGCATATATACGTGTACAGGTTTTTTATAGGTCATGTACGAAGTGAGAATCAGTGGGATTAATGCAGGTAAAACGGGTCAGGCAAACACGGATGGAGAGAGTTGGTAGAGTATCTTAAAGACGACACACACATTCCGACCTTTTAAACCCCAATACAAACACCTAGAGGAGAGCACGACTTCAAACAGACTAACTACTTAGGATCAATTACAGGCAGAAAGGGTAGGAATTTTCAACAGATTTGGAGTTTGATGGATTTATATATCCTTTTACATCATTTGTTGATACTAATAAAAATTAGGCCAAAATGCAAATTCGTTTCACAGTATTTTACAAAAGATTTAAGTTAAATTTTACCGTTAATTTCCTAATATTTAAGTTAATATGGATATAGGAAAGAAACAGTTAGCAATTAGAGGCAGGTTTGATTACTTAGGTGATGCGGACCAGTTAGCTTTGGATTACATGGAAGATCTTGACCGCGACAAGGTTTGCGGCAGGATGCGAAAATAGACTTAAATTCTATGATGTCGTGTGTGTTTGGATTCTAAATCCTTGCTTAGTTAGGAATTCTAGTTAGCAGTAGGAGTTTATTAAGGATTCTAAATCCTTGTTTAGTTTATTAGGAGTT
>JANZLD010000236.1:9459256-9483100 GCA_026413575.1 Erythroxylum carthagenense
AAACTGTAACTGAAGAAGATAAAGTTACATGTAAATACACTTGCTTTCCAGGGCACTATATTTACATAACTCCAACACTTTTCTCTTGGTTTGTATCATTGTAGTGAAAGCTGCCGGAAATTTCTAAGATATTATAGGGTTTGATCAAAGAGAAAGAGTCCGATTGCAGTGAGTAACTTCAAGTGATATCAAAGATGACTTGAATTAATGGAATCATTGTTGGGTAAGCCAACGGGTTTCTATGAGTGGGTTTCATAATAAGATGAAAAATTGCACATGTTCACAAAAGTTAAATAACATCTTGTGTCTTCTACCATTTGTACTAAACCTAATAATACTGTGCACTCTTTTTCAAAACAAAAACTACATTGTTTAGTAATTGCAACTTCAGGACAAAGTTACTCTTCTTTTTTGAAATGATAAAAGCCTTCTATGTCACATCCTAGAAGGAACCTATTAATATATGTAAGAAAAAGTAAAATATTTTTATGAAGATAAAATCTACACATGCCAAACTCTTTTCTTAGTAAACAAAGTTAGATGTCAGATAATCTACACATACCAAACTATTTTCTTAGTAAACATAATCTATCTTTTGAAAGGGGCTTAGTAAAAATGTTAGCTACTTGGTTTTCAGTGTTAAAATATAATAATTCAATAGTTCCTTCTAAAATTTGATCTCTAAGAAAGTGATGTTTAACTTCAACATGTTTGGTCCTAGAGTGATACATAGGATTTTTAGATAAACTAATAGCACTTGTACTGCCACATAATATAAGAATATGACTAAAGTTTTGTGCAATTTTGTTTCTTACAGGATCAAAAAACTAAACATACACTAAGGAATTGACAATAGCCACTTGTGCTTTTCTTGTCAACCTTATCAACTACATAATCTGCATCACAGTAGCCAACAATATCATATGATTTGTTTTTGGATACCATAGTTCAAAGTCCGTGGTTCTAAGGAGAAAATGAAAGATCCTCTTGACTGCTTCAAGGTGAGTTTCTTTAGGATTTGACTGAAAATGTGCACAAAGACACATTAAACATAATATTTGGTCTTGAACTTGTAACATATAGAAGTGAACCAATAATTCCTCTGTATTTTGTCTCATCAATAGCTTTGCTTGCTTCATCCTTATCAAGGTTAGTTCTAGTATATATTGGAGTTCCCATTAGTTTAGCATTTTCAAGCTGATATTTCTTGATAAGTTCTTTTATGTACTTATGTTAACTAATGAAAATCGCTTTTTTTTTGTTTGATTTGCAACCCAAGGAAGAAGGATAGTTCCCCCATCATACTCATCTCAAACTCCCCCTATATTAAAGCTCAAAATTATTCATAAAAAGATAGGTTAGTAGCACCAAATATTATGTGATCAACATATACTTGAACTATGCGTAAATCATTATCCTTTTTCTTAATAAATAAGGTTTCTACCTTTCCTCTTTCAAATTTGTTCTTAAGCAAGAAGTTATTTAACCTTTCATAACATACTTGAGGAGCCTACTTTATATCGTAAAAGGATTTTCTTAATTTCATCACATAATTTGGATGGTCTGCATTCTTAAAACTTGAAGGTTTCTTAACAAACACCTCTTCATTAAGATATCAATTTAAGAAAGCACTTTTGACATCCATTTGAAACAATTTAAGATTTCTCTGACATGCAAAAGCATGAAAATTTCTGATAGACTCTAATCTAGCAACAGGTGCATAAGTCTCATCAAAATCAATAACTTCCTGTTAGTTATAGCTTTAAGCCACAAGTCTACCTTATTTCTTACCACCATAACATTTTCGTCAAGGTTATTTCTAAATACCCAACGAGTTCCAATAACTTACTTGTTTTATGGATAGGGTACCAAATTCCAAATCTAGTTCCTGTCAAACTAGTTTAGTTCATCTTTCATAGCTACAGTCCAACCTTCATCAGAAATGCCTCTTCAACATTCTTTGGTTCTAGTTGTGAAACAAAGACACCATAATTGTTTTTAAAGGAGGCTATGGTTTTTAGACATTCTGAAGGGTCTCCTAGAATATACTGAAGTGTATCAAGACCTCTCCATTCTTTTAGTGTCCTAAAACTTTTTCTTTGATCATCTAGTGTCCTTTGCTGCATAGGCGTTGTTGAGGTGCACATGCGCAGAAAGAGCTTTTTCTGTTATAACTTCAAAAGAACTTTCTTAATCTTACAAATCTGAAGGCATTACTAGTATAGTTTAAGTTTGTGATGTATCTTGAAGGACCAAAGGATGCTCTTCATCATCTGAATCAGCAACTGTTGTTGAGGACAGTGCTTTATCAAATATAACATGTATTAATTCTTCTATCCTCTTGGTTCTTTTGTTGTAGACTCTAAATCCTTTGCTATCAATACTATATCTTGGAAAGGATGGCTTCATTAGGACTTGCTTCAAATTTTCCAAGGTTATTCTTACCATTATTCAACACAAAACACTTGCATCCAAAAGCCCGAAAGTAGGCAACATTGGACTTTCTTCCTTTTCATAGCTCATAAGGAGTCCTTTTGAGAATAGGCCTTATAAGACACTTGTTTAGAATGTAACAGGTAGTAGAAACAACTTCTACCTAGTAGCTATGAGATAGACCACTTTTACATAGCATGGTCCTAACAAGATCAATAAGTATTCTGTTCTTTCTCTCAATAACCCCATTTTGTTGAGGAGTCCTTGGATAGGAGAAATTATGAGTTATACCATAATCATCAAAAAATCCTCAAACTTTTTATTATCAAATTCTCCTCCATGGTCGCTCTGAATTGAAGTAATGCAATTTACTTTTTCAATCTAAATTTTCCTGCAAAACTTCTCAAAGATTTCAAAAGCATCATCCTTATTAGCTAGGAAATAAACACATGTGAATCTAAAGTAATCATCTAATATAACAAAACCATAATGTTTACCACCATAACTTTGAGTTCTAGTAAGACCAAACAAATCCATATATATAAGCTCAAGTAATTGGTTAGTAGATACAACTTAGTAGATATAACATTTTTAGATGGAAAGTTATTTCTAACTTGTTTTCCTTTTAAGCATGCTTTATAAACTTAATTATTTTCAAACATTAGATTATGTGATCATCTTACTAATTCATTTTTGGACAAATTTGACAAAATGCTCATGCTAACATGTCTAAATATTCTGTGCCAAATTAATGAGTCCTTTTCTAGAGAAACAAAGCACTTAATATTTTGGGAAGAGATGTCTTTTAGTTGATCATAATAAATATTCTGATTTCTAGGACCATCAAACACAATTGTATCATTATGATTGTCAATTATTTCATAATGAGATGTCTACAATGTGACTTTATATCTCTTATCGCATAACTGATTCACACTCAGTAGATTATGTTTCAATCCATCAACATACAGAACATTATCAATAAAAGTATAGCAGAAGCACCAATTTTACCAATTTTGGTAACCTTTGCCTTGTTTTTGTCAGCAAAGATAACATTACCTCCATATTTTCTTTCAATATAGTTGAAGTGTGATATTTCACCTATCATATGTCTTGAACAACCATTATCAACTATCCATTGGTTTTCTCTTTTTACTGTTCTGAAGCATATCTGCAAAATGCACTATCTCAATTTAGGTACCCAAACTATTCTAGGTCCTTTCAGGTTAGTAAATTAACACTTTGGTCTCCAAACATATATTTCAAATAATTTCTTCATTCTTTGTATGTTACAAGAGTAGATAATATGTGCATGTTTGCCATAGTAGAAGCAAAAACAGATGAATGAGAGTTACTATCACTTTATGATGCATCAGGTTACTGCTATTTTGATTGCAACTACTGTTGGTTTAAGGAAAAAGTTCTTATACAACTTGATGTTATTATTTTCACCATATCCTATTCCTACCTTATCAAAGATACCTTTACCTTCAACAAAATTAGCTAGGTCCTTTTCTAGAGATATGATTCCTTCAAAAAAATGTTTCTTTTTCAAATTCTAGGCAATCACATGCAAATTCTAGTTCAGTAACATTTTCTTATAACTTTTTACTTATTCAAAATCTTTACAATCATTTTCAAGCAATGCATTTTCTAACAGAGTTATTTTTTCTTCCAAGCATTCCTGTTCGAATACCTTTTCCTTATAGACATTTTTAGTCTTAACAAGAGATATATTCTTGGACAACAAACTCTTATTCTCTTATTCTAATGATCTAATTTTATTCTTCAAAGATGCATAATTGTTTTTGAAACTTCTCGGCCTCTTTAACATGTTGCACAGTTAATTTTTATACTGAGCATACGGTTTATGATATACATCTCTTAGTTCATCAATTTCAAGATCAAAGTCAGAACTATATATCTCATCCTCCTCTGAACAGGCCATAAGGCAAACATTGCTTACTTCTTCGGTCTTTTCTTCATCAAAATTTTCAAACTCTTCATCAGACCAATTTGCAGTCATAACCTACTTTCTATGTCCTTTGTTTTCTGTTTTGTCCTTTTGAAGAAGAAAGGGACAATCTAGTATCGTGTGTTTAGGCTTCTTGCAATGATAACACATACTTTAAGTATTCTGTGTACTACTAGTGCTACTATTGCTGCTACTTTTTGACATGGACCTACTGTTTTCAATTATCTTATTTCCTTCTCTTTTCTTCATCAACTTCTTTTTGCAAAAACGTGCATACTTTTTGACCATAAGGTTGAATTCATCATCTCCATCTATCTGCAACTCAATGTTGCTTTCATTACCATTTGATTCATCAACCACTTTTAGAGTCATTCCTGTTTTATAGGAGAATCCTTTATCTCTTCTAAGCTCTATCTCATCGATCATCAAGTTTTCTCCTAGCCAATCAAGTGAAATAGTGTCTAAATCTTTTGTAGTTTCTAGAGCCCTCACTTTGGGTCTCCACTCCTTTGGCAATGTCCCTAGGATCTTTATCATATGCTCATCATTAGGATACGGCTAGGCTGTGATGATATTGTTGAGTTGTCCAAAAATTTTGTCTATGGTCTTTCCTTGTCACATGCTAATAGTTTCACATTGATGCACTAAAAGACTTATCCTATGTTTCTTTACCTCGTTTGTTCCTTCAAAGGTAACTTGAAGTTTGTCCCACATTTCTTTTGCTGAAGAATAGTAGGATATCTTTTCATACTATTTTGGAGAGAGTGCACAAATCAGATGATGTCTTGCTTTAGCATTCATCTGTGTATTTCTTCTATCAACATCAGTCCACATCTCTACATCATCAGTAGCAGAAACTGTAGCTTCTACTTTGATAGCTTGCCAAAATTCAATATCTATAAATTGAAGATAGATTGTCTTTCTCTCCTTCCAATAGGAATAGTTGTTTCCATTAAAATAAGGAGGCTTTGTAACAAATTATTCTTCAAGACTTCTCAAGTTGTTTTCCACGTGTTGTAAAACACAATAAATGTGAAACTACACTATGGTACAAAATGATAAAGCAAACATAAGCAAGAGGGGGGGGGGGGGATTGGGTGATTGTATATGACTTGAAAATTTTCGCAAGTTACTATCAATTCGTATAAAAAATAGACAATTGTTAAAATTTAAAATGAAAGGAGCCTTTTACGTTTTGAAAATAACAGTAGCTATAGTGATAAAATTTAAAAGATAAGGAAAGAGAAATTATGACATAATCAATTTATACTGGTTCAGCTTATAACAAGCCTACATCCATTCCCCAAGTATCTCACTTGAGTATTTCACTAAAATCTCTAAGTAGTGATTTGACGAGTCTCTTCAAACTCATAAGTACATCTTTTACAAGGTTCTTCAACTTTTCACACTAGTAGTATTTGACTAGCCTCTACATGTTCTCAACAATCAAAAGTAAGATTTGCTCAATATCAGCTACAATGGATAATCTCTCTCAATATAGTATTTTCACTTTCTAAAGCACATAGGGTAGATAAAGATATGACTTTCAATTCTGAGTATAGTTGCTACTGATTTATTTTCAAATCTTGTAGTGGGTGGATGCAATAGATCTTCTTTAAATAGAAGTTCTCTTCAAAGATCCTTATAAAATTTTCTTCACGTATATTAGTCGTTGCTTCAATTTCATCGTGAACTAATTGAGTTGAATCAGTTTTGAATATGTTAAATCATCTTCCATATCATCTTTGACAGTATCTTCAAATATCTAGATGTTTGGACAAGTTTTTGATTGTGTCTCGCTGCTAACTGTCAAATCAGATGAATACATGTTCCTTCATCTATATAAAACTGATAGGGACTATTCATTCTAGATTTTTTAGAACCACTTTTGACTATTTGAATGAGTTTGTTAAGTTGGTTCATGTAAAATAGGAGTCATTTATCCTCTAAAACTAAGTTATATACCCATTTTATATTGTTATCTTTTGGATAAATGAGATAATTCAGTCAAATAAATTTGAATTTAAAATGAAACTTAATATTATTGATTGTTATCATTAAAATCATTAATTTAAAAGCCTTGAGTTAACACTAACAAGTTTAAGAAGAAGAAGTTAACCACAAATGCTACACAAGCGAATCAAAACGCATAAAGGGTAAATAAATGTAAGTTATGTAAGAAAGTTGGACATTGGCAGAAAGATTACTTAAAACGTAAGGCTTAGTTTGAAAAAAAAAGGTAAACATTATGTTTTTTATATTTCGAATCAAACATATGTGAAGTTCCTTTTAATTCTTAGTGGCTTGATATTAGTGTTACTCCTTATGTTTCTAATATGATTCATGAATTTCTTACGATCCAAACTATATGCTCAAACAAAAGTTTTCTCTTTATAAAAAACTGTATGAAGGCTCCAATTAAAGACATAAGGACTTACCATTTATTCATAACTTTTGGTCATTAGCTAAATCTTTTGACAAATTTTTATATACCTTTAATTTTTAGAAACCTATTTTTTATTTCAAAAATTGACGTTTATTAGGTTTAAAGAAGAATTTGGACATGGTTTCAATTTACTTAAGAAAAATTAGACAAAAATATGAAATTGGTAAGATTTAATAGAAAGGGTAAAAATATTGGAATATGATTAATCAAGAAAATTTCTGGACCATTTATAAAATTCTTTGAAATATATGACATATATACATAAAACACTATGTTAGAAACATTTCAATAAAATGGTATAATGCAGAGGTGTAATAAGATATTAATGAACATAGTTAGGCATGTGATGAGTAACTCCTTATTATCTAAATCTTTATGGATGTATGATTTGCTATGTATTTATTAAACAAGGTCCCTAGTAAAGCAGTTCCAAAAACTCTTTTTGAACTATAAATTAGAAGGAGACCTGGTTTAAAACAATTACATGTTTAGGGATGCCCAACAAAGGCAAGGATTTATAATTCGCATGAAATGAATTTATATTTTTAAATGTTTAGTGGTTACTTTATAAGTTACCTAAAGAAATAAAAAGGATTTAAGTTTTATTTTCTAAATCATAGTTATAGAACTAAAGAAATAAAAAATGCTAGATTTATTAAGAATGGTTAGTGGGAGTAATAAGTGATAAAATATAGATATTAAGGATGTAAGGGTAAATGCTCTTATATTTGTAAAGGCTCCTTCAACTATAGTTGTTTCAAATATTATTTTATTAATTAAAAAATTTAGATAATAGCGAAAATATTTAAATTAAAAAGCACATAGAAGAAACTAACTCACCACCACCTATTTTACATAAACCAAAAGAATAATGCCTTGAAAAGATCTTAAAAAGAAAGAAAGTCAATTATTTCAAATTACTTTATGGTTTATATACAAGACTTAAATGTTGATGTTAGGAACAATGAAGATCCAATTTTATTTTCAAAAGCCATAAAATGTGCAGAGTTTGAAAAATGGATTGATGAAATGAAAGATGAATTAAAATCTATTTAAAGACACAAAGTTTGGGATCTTGTTAAATTTCCAAAAACCAATAGCTGAGTTAGGAATAAATGGGCTTCTTTAACCAAATGTGACTCAAATGGCAATGTAATACATTGCAAGACTAGACTTATTATTAAGGGTTATATTTAGAAAGTTGGTGTTGATTATAAAGAGATACTTTCAAATATATAAAGAAAAAGAATCATTAAGAATTGTAATGTTATCGGTAGCTCAATATGATTTAAAGTTCCGCCTAATGGATGTGAAAATAACCTTTCTTTAATATGGATCTTCAAGAGGTTGTATTTTTAGACCAACCTAAAGGTTTCTCAATAAAAATTTAAATAGTGTGTAAACTTAAGAAGTCAATATATGGACTTAAACAAACTTCTCGATAATATTCCTAAGTTCAATAATATTATAACATCTTTTAGTTTTTAGGAAACAATGTTGATCAATATATATAATGAAATATTAGTAGGAATAAGTTTGTTTTCTTAGTTCTATATGTTGATGATACCTTATTTGCTACTAATGATTTGAGAATGTTATATGAGACAAAAGATTTTCTCTTTAAAAATTTTGAGAAGATAGATATTAGAGAAGCATCCTATATGATAGGAACTATTTTTTAATAAATCAAAAAGGTTATTAGGATAGTTTTAGAAATTAAGCTTATATCGAAAGAATTCTAAAGAGATTTAATATAAAGAAGTGTAAAGCAAGTGTAGTTCATATTCAAAATAGGGACAAAGTTAGTCTCGTATAATGTCCAAAGAATAATGTGAAGTGAAAAGAGATGGAATTAATTCCTTATACTTTAATTATGAGTAGTTTAATGTATCTACAAACTTGTACAAGATCAGATATTAATTTTGCGGTTGAAATATTGGGTAGATATTAAAGCAACCTGAAAATTATTTATTAGAAAGCTACAAAGAAAGTATTAAGGTACTTGCATGGAACAAATAACTAAATGCTTCTGTATTCAAGGTCTAATCATTTAGAAGTGATTAGATACTAAGATTCAGATTTTGGTGGATGTCTTGATAGCAAAAAATCTATATTTAGTTACCTATTTCTTTTAATAAATGGAGCAATATCATAAAAGAGTGTTAAATAGTCTATTAGTACTTCATCCATTATGGAAGCATGATTTGTGGAATTTGAAGTTAGAGTTTATGTATTATGGTTGTAGAATTCTATTTTAGGACTTGAGGTTGTCAACATTATTACCAACCTGTCACAAATTTATTGTGATAATTATGCATTATTTTTTCCTCCGAGAATAATGAATATTCAAAAAGTGCCAAACATATGACATTAATGTATTTTTTCTTAGTGAAGAAAGTTTAAGATTAATTAAATTCTATTAAGCATATTTTTACTAATTTGATGATAGCGTATCTATTAACTAAAGGTTTATAACAAAAGATATTTAAGGAATATATACATAGAATTGCTATAACATAAAAGGACTTTGTTTATGATGATACTAGTACTATAAACTCGTTTATATGTATCTGATTCTACATTAATGATTTTTAAGTTTTATGATAGTGTATCCTTTTATGTTTTGATATTTTAATAAGAAAGATTATAAGACTTAATTGTAGACCATCATGGAATTTGTTTATATCATTATTTATAAACCTAGGATAGTAAATAACAAATTTTGTAGTATATAGAAGGAAGTATATTACATAAATAATACTTGTATTTATTATTTTATTATACAAAGTTATTGATGTTGAAGTTTTAAGGTTTATTTTTCATACATTTGGTGTTACGTTGTAAAGCCCACAAAAACCCAATCTTTAATAAAAGCCTAACCCATCCTATAAAAATAAAAAGAGAGGAGATATACATATACAATAGGTAGGTTGTATTTATATATAAGACAATAGGTAGGTTGTAAGAAAACTAACAAAAAAGCTCCATCCTGATTTTTCTCCTGCATGTGAAGCTTTTCTCATGTCCTCATTTTGTTTGTTCTGTAGTAGATTAGAGAGGAATTTGTGGAGATTAAGAATCCAAAAATCTATTAAAAAGGTGTAGAACTTCATATAGGTAAGAAGGAAATTTTAAGCTAAATTTCATCCCTTTTATTAGTAATTTTCAATCATCCTAAGGTAGTTTCTAGTTGGAATTATGTTGTGATTGTTTCTGATAACAATTTTGATGAAATTTTAAAAAATAGAGAAAAAGTGTGGCTAGAAAAATGAGAAAAGGAGGAGGTTTGGAAAAGAAGAGAGTGTAAAGAAGAAGACAAGTTTAGGAAATAGTAATTATTTTAAGAGGCAAAATAGGAAATGTGAACATTTATGGGTAAAATTGGAATTTAATTCCTAGAAGGGTATTTTAGCAATAATAAAAATGTGAGGATAAAATAGGAATTTTAATAATTAAGAGTAATTTGATGTTAAGATAAAGTAAGAATATTTTTATTAATGAAGAACAAAGTAGCAGAAAGGGAGTAACTTTGGATTATTAAGTATAATTAGGTTTGAAAATTTGTCTTAATTAAATTTTAATGGAATTTTGTAAATGTCTAAGCCTAAAGGATGGATTAGCAAATAGAATGGACCAATAAAAATAGTTAAATCTAAAAATCGGGTAAGGATAAATATAAAAGCACCCTTATATTTGTATACGGTTCATAAAATGTGAATTTTTGTTATTAATAAATTATTTTTGGTAAATCATATTTTGAATTAGTGATTAATTAAACTAATAATTAACTATGTGAATTTCTAAAATATTTATAAGAAATTTATTTATTAAATAAATAATTAACAAGGTACAAAATGTTTAGTATTTATATTTTGTTATATATTATGATGTATATTGCCCGATAATTTTGGAAAAATATGATATTTATAACTTTAGTTGTGCATGTATATAATTAAGAATATTAGAGCAAGATAAAAAAAAAAACATTTATGAAATTAGATAGAGATTGGTCTATAATGATCTAAGGATAGAATGTGAAAGTTGTGAATTTCTGACTTGTCTAAGATAGACTATATTCGATAATCTTATATCGATGGATTGCTAAGATATGAGCGAGTTTGTAACTAAATACCTATCCGTACAGCAGGTACTAAGACATGCTAGGTGTTGAGAATGCCCTGTACTAATGACTAGATATCAGAGTGGTGTCGAGATACCCTAAGTCCTCAAGATATCCTATGTTAATGACTAAGTATTTGAGTGATACCAGGGTACCATATTAGATTGAGAGATTCAGGTAACCTGTGTCGATATACATATCTAATTACGTTTCTACTTAGTAAGCGATTATGACGAGTAAAGATGAGTTAGTAGATCAATGAATGCAAGTCTATTAGATTAAGCGAAACCTAGTTAATTCATTTAATAAAACGGTAAAACATGAATGGTAATAATAAATATAATATTAGTATTAATAATTAATAATGACAAAATTTTGAATATTTATTAAGTGTTTGGACAGAGTGAGTATTGCTTGTGTATTTTAATATTATATGTATATTTTATCATTTGATTGTTTTCAATATACGGTACGTTCAAGTTATCCTTATTAAGTAGGTAGCTTACTTTGCTAGGTTAGAAGATCAAATTGAGTATAGTTATTTTATTGTATATATTTTTTGATATTACAGTTTAGGATAGTTATGCTTATACAGATAATTATAGTAACTAATGAACATCATTTTAAGACTAATGAAATTTTGGTAATTAATGGTATAATTGAGAAAAAAATTTAGCTAAATTGTAGGTTAGGAATTTTAATTTGATACGTCATATATGCTATTTAATTTGTGATTATCTTAAGAATAGATCAAGTAGGAGAATGTTAGAGTACAACCTAGTATTAGGTTAACTAATTATGTTTAAATCTAATTAAAAATTAAATAGCTGAAAATCTTTCATTTTTTATATAATAGACGTACGAGATTAAATTATAATAAATATAAATTGATCATTTCCCTACTTATTAGAATTTATAATTAACAAATATTAATTATTCCATTAAAATATCTATAAATAGAAAGGGAAAAGAAAATTTAATTTATTCAACTATAGATTTGCAAGATATCAATTTTAACATATATTATAAGTATGTTTTTATGTTTTATATTAAGAGAATTATATACTGGAGATTTTATAATTAATATTTTATTTTGAATAATTAAACAATATTCATATGCATTTACAAAGTCTTTGACCCTAACTGGGTGTATGTTCCCTTGTACTGCTCTTGGCTGGCTCTTTTTGAATACATTTTCTTTAGCAGTAGTTTGGAAGTGACGGTGATAATAAAATAGTAAGAAGTTAATAAGCGGTAGGTTGGAAATAGAGAAGAACAAGAATGCGAATTGTGAGGCTTAAAATACGGGTCAAACAAGATCGAATGGTCTCTTTCTCTGGCAATCGCAGCCAAGCTTAAACTACTCGGAACATACCATTTTAGGTTTCACTCCTTTTCTTCACCTAACTTGAACGCTACATCTCTCACGGAGCTATATGTACAAGTCTCTATACGCACAACCTTCTTGGCACTGTACAGCTGCAATATTTCAGTTATGCAAGCAAAACATTGTGATTTATTAGCACAGTAAAGATGCAACATTTTCGTTCTGCAAGCAAAAGATTATGGTGGTGAAGTAAAGGAAGGATCTTCGAAAAGATGTTGGGGGTAGGCCAAACTAATGCTTGTTTGGATAATTATGGTGGTGATTGACATTGATAGTTTCAAGAGATTCAAAACAAGACAAAAAATCAACTTTTTCCATCACGTAAAATTAAATTAAATCTATTAAAATTATATTAATTAAATTTAATTCATTCAGTTAAAGTAACCAAAAAGTAATAATAGTTAATTAAGATATATTATTTCAAATATCTTAATTACCCTTGAGTTTTATAAAACTATTTCAACTTTTATTTTTAATATTAAATAGCACCATATTCTATAGTTCATAATTTATATATGTTTATGTCAAAATTGATAATAATATTTTTTTTTGAGGGAATAATAATATTATTTTTTAGTTAATGTTGTTAACATGTTACCATGATTTTTAACGAGAATTAATAATATTGTTTATTTTGAAATAGAAATATGTTGAATTTTAGTAGGAGTAATGTTAAAAGTTATTGCTTTGATAATTTTAATAAAAATCTTAAAAATCAAGATATTTCAAACAATTTATTTATATTTATTTTATTTACAATCTGCATTTTTTATCTTAAGGACAAGATGAACATGTCATTAAATTCAGTCTCAAGTTTCAGAAAATTAATAACATAAAGACTTTTTAGAAGAACCATTAAATTTTAATTTAATTATAGAGATTGAGAGTGTGATCTTTCGAAATATGAAATGTTTATACGTGTTTCTAATTTTTAATATTGCTAAACCAAACCTATTCAGAATTGCTTGATTTAAACTAACGGTAAACCTTTGTTTAAAAGTTAATTAGGGCATAGGGTACTTCTATAATTTCAGGCTATATTTGTTATTTAAGAAAATCTAACAGGCTGTACCGAGTAAAAGAGGATGAGAAAAATAAAATAAAATCTGCATCTGTACAAATTGAAAGAGCCAAACAAATCTTTGTGAATTAAATATACATCTGTACAAATTGGAAGAGCCAAATAAAATCTTCGTGACAAAGTTAAGGGACTCTTTAGTTTTATTTATTTATGTTTTAGTTTTCTTTTTTATTTTTATTTTTATTTATGATTAATTATTAATGTCTAATAATTACATATTATATAAAATTTAAGGACATACTTTTGAAAATAAATAGATTAAATTAGATTTATTTTAATCTCTTATATAATATTGTTGAATTTTTCAATAAAATTATTATATTATGCTACAATAAATAATCTAATAATTAAAATTTTATCTATAAATTAATTTTTATCTTTAATATATTTTTAATTATTAGAAATGTTTTTAAAGTTTATATATTTTAAAAAAATTTTGAATTTGAATTGTCTTTATTAATAATTATTAAATTATTTTATTTTATTTTTAAAAATTGAAATTAAATTAATTATAAAAATTGAATTAAGTTATTAGATTAACCGATTCATAATTCTTATTAATAACTAATATTAAATACATAATATTGAATTAATAATTAATATTAAATAATGAAATATTATTTATTTAGATAATAATAAATTATAGTATAAAAATAAAAACATTTTTTAAAATTTTCATAATTTATGAAAACAGAAAGATAATAAAAGTAAAAACATAAAATATTAACTTAAACAAACAAAATTTTTACTTAATTTAAACATTAAAATAGAAATACAAGATCTACCTCATTTTTTATGCAATTGTTACTTTTCTAAATCTTAGAGAATGCTTCTTCTTTCTTCAGCAGATACACCAATTTGGATTTTCTATTCTCTTCCAAAATTATCGATTTTTGTAAAATGAATAAAACAAAAGAAAAATCTGACAAAATTAACTGTGAAACTAAAAACTGAGAAAAATCGCACGAATAAGTGATATATATATATATATATATATATAGAACTCTTTTTATCTCTAGCTTTTTTATGATTAATTAAATTTAAATTAAACAAATTAATTGCACGGCATTATTTGTCAAATTTTATTATACTGCATATGATATTTTTATGGTGTCTCGTTTTATATATATTTTGAGTAAAGAGAGGGAACAACCGAGACCTGTTCTAAACCATCAAAACCTTCCTGGTCAGTTTCTTTCACTAAATGGTAATTCTTTAATTATATTTGAAAAAGCATATGCATTTTAAGTCATTAATAACTTTTAAAAGGTATATAAAGCAAACCTCCACACGTTAAAGGGCTTGTAAATATAAAAATCAACAAAATTTTATTTTAAAAGAAGAAAATATTTATCAAAGTTACTAAAAGCGATTATGAGTACGTAGTAGCTTCCCGTGGATTATAATTCAAATCTTTTAATGGACACATAAGGTGATGATGTCTTGTCTACGCTTTTCTTTTTTCAGTGTACCACAAAATAGTGGGAAATATCTACTTTTAATTCTATGTTAAGCAATAACTTTTTCTTGATCGTAACGCACTTATGATTCTTCATTAAATGTGGACTCTTCAACGTATTTTATCCAGCAATAGTTTTTGTAAGCCCTAAATGCAGAAAGGAAGCTGCTTACAGCCTCTGTGGCTTTAAAGGTCAATAGCACCGAAAATGTAACATTGACAATTGATGTCGGTCATGTCGCTACTTTCTTCGGCATTCCCAAGTAGTTTATCTTCCACATTAATAAAAGTTGATATTTACTAGTTGCTTAAATATTTCTACACAATAATCTAATTATTTATCTTTGTTATATTGTTTCTGCCTATAAATAAAAACCATTGACCTATCTAAGCACTTGTTTGTTCTTTCTCTAACTTTAATTCGTCCTCTCTTCTTAGTTCCAAGCTTCCTCTTTCTCCCCGTTGATCTAGATAGCCAACTAGCATGCTTGAATGTCCAGCCACAGGTAAAGATAAGCATCAAAGCTAAAGTGTTTTGGGGAAGAATTTTACCCCCAGCCGGAATTGATGAGAGCTTTTATTTCTTTCTTTGTCATTCCTGTTCATAAACTTTAGTTTCAACATCAGATAAGAAGTTCAAAATTTACGTGTTGTTTAAAGCAAGTTATACTCATAACGAAAGCTTTCTACTTGATAATATTTGTTGATAACAGGGAGAGATTTGAAGAGATAGGGAAGAAGATCAAGACAGATGCTTATGAATCTTCACAAATGGGAAAGAGGCATGTAGTAGTTCCTTCTGGGAATTTGAATACCGTTACACCTTGTGCTGCGTGTAAACTCTTGAGAAGAAGGTGCTCTGAAGAGTGCCCCTTTTATCCATATTTCTCTCCTCATGAACCCCAGAAATTCGCTGCCGTTCACAAAGTTTTTGGTGCAAGCAATGTCTCCAAGATGTTAACGGTAAATCCACCAAATCCCATCTACCCAGTCTTCCTTATTTGTTCTGTTTTTTTTTTTTTTCATCATTTCATGTTAGTTATAGTTGATAAAGAAGTGTTTCGTTTCATGAGGAATACTTCCCAAGTTGTTTTCTTGCGTTTCTGTGGGCTTGTTATCCAGGAGGTTCCTGAAAGCCAAAGAGCTGATACAGCAAACAGTCTGGTTTTTGAGGCAAACTTGAGGTTGAGAGACACAGTTTATGGTTGTGTGGGCGCAATTTCAGCTTTACAACAACAGATTCAAGCTTTGCAAGCGGAACTTAGTGCAGTGAGAGCAGAGATACTCGAGTACAAATATAGAGAGGCTACTCGCAATTTAATGCCTTCTACCCAGGTCGCTATTATTTCCCCGGGAGCTGTTTCAATTGCTGCACCGTCACCGCCGGCTCTCCCTTCAGTTCAGCTGCTTCCACCGCCTCCTCCACTGCCTCCTCATTCGATAGTTGTCTCCTCATCATCTTCCTCGTCGTCTGCTTCTTCTCTATATACATCAACCACTAGCACAACAGGTTTTAGTTCTATTTCTAGTGACAATATTTCCATATTTTGAGTAATTATATGTAAATGGACCATGGTGAACAACATGCCTTTAATACTTAATTTTTGCAAATAACCTCGTTTGATTCTTGGTAGTGCAGAAATCTTATTCCATGTAATGTTTTCGATCTTTTCTAGTATTTGCTATGATAACAAAATAAAATGACGCAAATTGACAACTTGTGTGAATTTCGACTACGTATTTGTTACATCTTAGGTTTTGTCCTTGAACAGCCACTCTTCCATTAAACCAATATTCAAAGCTGTTTTAATCAATAATTCTTATAAATTATTGGACCTGACCAAAGAAAAGAAAGCTTGCACACGCTAATTCTTGGTCTTTTGGGTTCACCGTCTACCTTGATTTATTAAAAAACACTATCTTTGGGATTATGTTTTGACTAAAACTTGGAGTTCATAGTTACATTTTTGTCTATTTGAAGGACCATAAAAGGTTTGTGTAATAGACGTGAAGAGACAAAACGCATGGTGGCTGTGATTTTCTCTTGGTAACGTCAGAATCTCTGCATTGGTCAGAAGAGGCATACCTTTTACTGCTTCTTTACTTTTGTCTTTGTCATTATGTGAATATATGACTTGATTGAGCCCATACAGCTCCCAATCTATTTAGTAATATTTAGTAGCTAGTTAGTGACAGCTATCTCATAAACTTTTAAATGCATGAACTTGGCCTGATTTTGTGAGTTAAGTCTTATTCATTTTCCTTTCCCAAATGTATATGAAAGGCTTAGACTCTTATTTCACTCTGGGAGCTGTTTTAGTGATAGCAGTGCTGATGTTATCCATGGAAGTCGGTGTGCGTGCTGTAGCTTACACCATGAAGTTTAAGACGACCATGGAACTGAATCGCACTATATATAACAGTTCTATCCAATCATATAATATAAAACTTGACTCATCCGTTCAGTTTTTAGATCATATTCCAATTCTATTATAGTTGTGTGTTGCTGTACTCATCATAATGAACTGCAAATGCTGTGTATCAGGTTAAATCCTCCTCATTAAACCTCAATTCCAACATCACATTTTTAATGATCCATGTTCTACGGTAGCTAAAGCACATCTCAGCTCTATATTCTCGTTCCCAATAGCTTGGTTCCCAACAACACAAAATATTAACTTATTCTGATTTTGGATGGATATTTATGTGGTATAGAAGCCAACCAAATCATGAAGCATTGCATGTAGGTTTATCAGCCTCTCTATTTGACAGAGGTAAGGATGCATATTACCAAACTTCTTCAAAATGTACGTCAGTGAGACTCCTAATAGATGTTGATGTTGTTGTAGAAACCAGCCAAAGTCGATTTAGGCTCTATTCAAGCTCTACATTGTAACCGTAGGATTGCCCTTATAGTCCTAGTCGTTACTATAATTTGTTTCACCTACATCATTCCCAATTATTACAATTGCACACAAATACAGTTGTAATCATAATCCGTAATTCAGACCTTGTTCCTACCTTTCTTACTTTTGGCACAACATGCCACCTATTGATCATGTAACTGCAGGTCTTCTCTGCTTTCACTATGTTTCAGTTCTCTTTTCTTTTTTCCCTTACCATTATTGGACATAACATCTGCATTGGCCTTATCAGCCTGCACCATTCTCAGAAGGTCCATCAATAGGACTCACCAATAACCCAGTATCTCTACATTTATGCTCCTATTTCATTTTAACAGGTTCTAGGGTTCAATTCATGAAAAGTTGGACCATTTCATGCATGTGAGAAAATGTATACAGACATCTTAATGAAGTCAATTTCACAATATTTACAAATCGGAAGAAATTGAGTTTACGTGGCGTGTTGAGCTAAATCTACAAGTTGAACAAGCAAAGACAAGAATAATAATAGAAAGTAAGCTAGAAAGGAAAGTGTACAGTAGGTGTACGAATATCACCTATGGTTCTATACCAAACCAAAACCCTAATGTGTCTAGCAATGGAATTTGGTCTCGCGTCGTGGTTGCTTCTAACATTCCCTTCTCATCCTTTCTGCTCTCTCAACAAAAATTAGTGAATATAAAAGCCTGAGTCTCATTCCTTCACTTTCAGAAACTGCCACTTGTTTTAAGCACAATCTCCTATATCTCTATATCTATATTCTTTTTCAGATTTTGAAGAAACAATTCGTTGTTAATCAGACAACTACCAGTCAAGGTAAATGAAATATAATAGGCATCAACTTCAGAAATTGACAGATGGCTTATAAAAAACTTTGAAAATGATAGATTATCATGTGATATTAATTTTTTGTGAATAAAATAGCTACATAGACGTTCCATTTAATAGTTGAATGTGGTTGTATGCCATCATTAATTTCCACATTAACTTGAAAATATTCTCGTGAACCTAGATATCGGGTTGACTTTTCGTTGAGAACATCAATGCTCCAACACCAAACATTTCTTACCCCGATATACCAAATAAGTCCCATATGTTTTACTTCTTTATCAATTAACCAAAGATCAAATAAGCAACTTATGTCATAAATTTCAAAGAACGAAGGCTACCTGGCAAATATTCTGAAAATTGGTTATGATTGGACGCACGCAAAAGTGGCCCAGCCTGAAATTTTGAACGAGTTATGTTTCAAAATTTTAAGGTGTTACGCACTATATTAGGCTTAACGGTAGAGATTCTGTTCTACTCTTCCAAAAAAAAGAGGGTGTCCGAATTAATGCTAAACCCAAACGAATTTTTTAATCCTTTGCATCTAATTTCCGTCAATTATCTACCTTTTCTAAACCTTATATTTTTTTCATATTAGACATTCAACAATTATATATAATTTTCTTATGAAAATCAGTTTCTGATTTTATAAATAATTGAAGATATTAGAATACTTTGTGTTTATTAGCTGATATTTATTTTCTAGTTTAGTTGTGTTTTATTTAGTTAATTGTTAAGTCTATAATTCTTCCATGTGTTTTAGCTAAATTTAGGTGATTTTCATTATTTCACAACTTGTATTAGTTTGCCATATATGTTCTTCTCATAATCAATATGGAAAAATGATACTAAGAGTTATTTTTCTTAAAAGTTATTTCTATCAAATTTAGTTATGATATCACAATGATCCTGTTCCTTTGTGTATTTCTTAAATTCCTTCTACTATGGATGATAAAGAGAATATAAATGGAATTAAATTTTATTAAAGTTTCAAAGGAAGTGATAATCTCATCATCTAGCACCATTACTGATGGAGATGTCAACACATCACAAAAACTAAGTTTCGTATTACTAAATAAGTTTAACTATCTTCCTTGATCGCAGGTACTATTGCCCTTGGTGGTAGATCCAAGTTAGGATTCAACACATCACAAAAACTAAGTTTCATGTTATTAAATAAGTTTAACTATCTTCCTTGATCGCAGTTACTATTGCCTTTGGTGGTAGATCCAGGTTAGGATTTATCAATGGCAAAGAAAAATCCCATGATCTTGAATCATTAGAGTATAAAGCTTGGCTATCAAAAGACCATCATGTTATGTCTTGGATTTTTAACTCCATGGAATGTAATCTTGCTGAAATTTTCAGCTACTCTAAATAATCCTTGAATCTTTGGGAAGCTGTTTGAGATATGTATGGCAACCGAAACAAAACCTTCACCGATCATCGATTTATAGAAGCTAATTCACCACCATTTGTTTCAGATGTAAATCTTTCATCTGTTGGATCATATACAACTGATGACACAATTGGTGATATAGCCAAGGGAACTTCCATCAACTTAAATGAACTCGTTTCTTTTGATGTTCACAGAGACTCAATAGTTTCTCGTGGAAATCCTCAAAGTGTTCGTCATCCTCCTAAAAAGTTGCAAGATTATACTGCTTCTATAGCCAGATACCCTCTCACTAAATGTTTAACATGTCAAAGATTATCTTTTATGCATAGAGCATTTCTCACAACCATCTCAAATGATCAAGAGCCTAAAAGCTTTCAAGAAGCAAACTCCCAAGTTATATGGAAGAATGCTATGGAGGAGGAACTAAAGGCACTTGCAGTAACTTGGGAAGAATGCTATGGAGAAGGAACTAAAGGCACTTGCAGATAATGACACTTGGAGTGTTGTACCTCTTCCTAAAGGTAAACATACTGCTAGTAATTGTTGGGTATTTAAAATCAAGTTCAATTACGATGGAGCAGTTGATCATCATAAAGCATAACTTTTAGTGTGGGGATTTATTCAAAAATTCAACTTTTATTGTAAGGACACTATTGCTCCAGTTGCCAAGATGACCACCATTAGAGTTTTTTTATCTATTGTTGTTAATAACGGATGGTCATTACTTCAAATGGACATAAAAAATGCTTTTTTGCATAGTGATCTTGATGAAGAAGCATTCATAAAACTTCCACTGGCCATCCTCAAAGTGATAATCCCAACTTGGTTTATAAACTCCATAAATCTCTATGGTACGAAGCAAAGTCCTCATGCTTGGCATGCGAAACTGAGTTATGCCTTTAAAACTCTTGGTTTTTTAAGAAATTTATTTGATTCTTCATTATATGTTTGAATTTGAGAGATTGACAAACTGATGGTGCTTATTTATGTTAATGATCTCATCATAATTGAAAACAATGTTGATTTTTTTGCTCGTTTGAAGAAGAATCTACAATGCCAATTTTCTATTAAGGATCTTGGTTAATTAAAATACTTTCTTGGGATCTAAATGGCAACTTCTAGCAAAGGGATCTTTCTTAATCATCATAAATATATAATGGACTTACTTTAAAATGTTGATATGTTGGATAGTAAGCCAGTGGCCACTCCTCTCGATGGTAAACTGAATTTTGATTATATGGGAGTAGCTATTGAATTGCCAAGTTACTATAAAAAACTTGTAGGGAGGCTTATCTATTTAACTATGGCGAGATCTAATCTCACCTTTGTTATGGGTCTTGTCAATCAACATATGCCTACCCCAATTGGTTCTCATTTGTATATGGTGAGATGTATTTTGCGATACTTAAAGGGAACTATAGCTTGTGGAACTGTCAAGACTCGAAATGGACACACTACTATTATGGGATATATCGATTCTAATTGGGCTAGAAATACTCCGGATCATTGATCTACTACAGGTTATTACATATTTGTTAGTGGTAATTTAGTGTCATGGAAAAATAAAAAATAACATGTTGTAGCTCGGTTAAGTGTCGAAGCTGACTATCATGCTATGGCTATTGCTGCTTGCGAGTTGGTATGGCTTAAAAGTCTACTTGTTGATTTGGGTTATCCTTGTACTACACCTATGACTCTTTTCTATGATAATCAAGCTCCCATACATGTTGCCTCCAATCTTGTGTTCCATGAAAGAATAAAACATATTGAAGTTGATTGTCATTATATTCGTTAGCAAATTCAGTCTAAACTTATTCAAACTCATTATGTGTAAACAAGGGACCAACTTACTGATGTGTTTACTAAAGTTTTCCCTCGACCCAATTTCATTAGCTCTTAAACAAGCTTGGATCCATTAATCCATTGGATCCTACTTGAGGGAGAGTATTGAAGATATTAAAATATTTTATGTTTATTAGCTACTATTTATTTCCTAGTTTAGTTGTTCTATATTTAGTTAATTGTTGTGCATACGTTAAGTCTATAATTCTTCCATATGTTTTGGCTAAATTTTGGTGATTGTTACTATTTCACAGCTTGTATTAGTTTGCTCTAATACATGTATTATAAATGATATGAAAAAAGATACCAAGAGTTATTTTTAAATAAAGTTATTTCCTTCAAATTTCTTTACAAATAAATATTAACGTTTACAAATAGAATTGAAATATAAAAATGGCTTAGTTGGACTTTGTCTATCTAAATTGAAGTATGAAAAAAAGAAAACCTAATCACAATGTCAAAGTCACTTTAGATTGTTAAAGAAGAATAATCGATAGAGAGGGAGGAAAGCTACAGACAAAAATCACGTGACTCTACCAAGCTATAAACAACGCATGAGATATTAAAGGCAGAAAGGACATTCTTTATTAGCTATCTGGACCAATACAATTTTGTTGTAACATAACAAATGTCAACCCCTCATTGTATTTTTTTTCCTTTCTAACAAATTTATGGTCAAAGATCAATTTAACAATTGTATAAAAACAAGTCTAAAGCAATCATACGCATTGTACAAAAGTTTTAGTCATATGCCTTCTCTTTATATGGTATCAGAGATCCATTGACAAATGTCAAAATGGAAGAAAACTCTGGGTCATCTGCCATCACCCAAAATGCAACATACTTTCTTGATTTTTTAGCTATAGCAAGGACTCTAAACTTCAATTTGCCCATCAAACTTGACGGACAAAACTTTGTCAACCGAAGGACCCAAATCTTTATAGCCATAAGAGCCCTTGAGCTTGAAAGCTTCATCAACTCAGCACCTCCTCCTTAGTTCATAACCACATAAATGAATCAGGACATTGAAAATGTAGAATATAAACCATAGAGAATGACTGACAACTATTGCTATGCTGGCTATTTTCAACAATCGGAGAAGAGGTAATAGGTTGGCTAAATCACACAAATTCATCCTACTAAGTGTGGCAAATTTTGGAAAATCTGTTTGCTTAAACATCTATAGTCATAGTTCTTCAACTAAAGCATGAACTTTCTATTACTAAAAAGGGCTCACATACCATATCAGAATACAAGTAAAAAGTCAAAACCATTGGAGACTCACTCCAAGTAGCGGGAGATGCAGTCAGTGAGTATAAATTAATATTGAGTACTTTAAACGATCTTGGCCATGAATATGATCCTATTGTAGTTTATTTAACATGCTCTATGACAACTTCAACATTACAAGAAGTACAATACCCTCTTATGATGCATGAAACAAGAATAGAGTAGCTGATTACAATCAATCAACTAGAAATCTCATCACCAACTATAAACTATGCAAACCTCAATTTTCGAGGAAGAAGTGGATTTAGAGGAAGAGGAAATCGTGGCAGAGGAGGTAGATGGAATGGAAACATAATTTTCTGTCAATTGTGTCATAAACTAGGACATGAAGCACTGAAAAGTCACAAAAGGTTTGATGTTTCGAGGCAAGGTAATACCACTCAATCTTGGAAATAGAACATAACTATACAACACAATGGACAAAATTATTGTTAGACCCCGATTTCTCTTTTATGATGTTAGTAAGTGTGAATTGTGATTATTCTATGTTTAGGGCTTGGTTTGATTAATTGGGCTTAATTAAGGTTTAATTAAGAAATTAGAGGATTAAAAAGTGTAAGGGTATTTTGGGAAGTGCACTTAAGTTAAATTTGATTTAGGCTCATTAGGAAGGGTATTGCGGTCTTTGTCCACCCCTAGGTTTTAAAGACCTAGGTATAAATAGAAAAAGAAAAGAGAAAA
>JANZLD010000236.1:9486459-9497123 GCA_026413575.1 Erythroxylum carthagenense
CGAACTGTGGGATATGCGTCGGAACGACCCACGGGCGTCCCGGTGTGTACCCTACGGTGAGGGGGCGCTACATTCTATCTCACATCTCTACTATCTAAGCTAGGTTTCTCTCTCACTCACAAACCTATTCTGTGGAGTGATAACAATGGAACACGAGCTCTCGCTCAAAATCCTCTCTTTCACTTAAGAACAAAACACATTGAAATTGGCGTACATTTCATACGAGACAAGGTGGAGAAAGGAGAAATAGAAATCAAATATGTTAACACAGACGACCAACTCACCGACATCCACACAAAATCCCTAAGCTTGACAAGATTTCTTTTTCTGATCAAAAAATTAAACCTAGTTTAAAACCTTAGGTTCAGTTCGAGGGGGAGTGTTAAATAAGAATAATCAAGAGAGAATGAGGAAAGCTATAGACAAAAATCACGTGACTCTGCCAAGCTACAAACAACGCATGAGATATTAAAGGTTGTGATCAGGTAAAGATGCATTCTTCTACACTTCAATACAAACGTTAGCATATCCAATTCTCTCCATTTTCGTCATTTGAGAGTCCATACACACAGGTTTCCCCAAGGCACTAGCTAAGAAACTTAGCCCCTTCACCATCCAAAATTCTATCGGTAAATCATGAAATTGAACCCACAATGGCAGAACCTTAATCCTACTTCTATCAAGTTTCATTCCTAGCCTCCATTGCTGTAGAAAGAGTGGCTGACCTCCAATGTGCCATGGGCCTTGTTCTACAATCTCCTTAAGAAATATTTCATTAACAAATTTGAAGAGGATGGTACCATCTTCATGTAACTTCACATTATGCAGACCTTTGTTTCCCCCTTGAGCTCTCGTCCGCGTATTTATAGTCAAAAAAGTAGGTCACTTAGTCCAAAAAAATCCTATGAGAGAGGTGGACCAAGCTCGGACGCTGGCAGCTAATAGCTCGAGAGGTGGAAATACAACCCCATCTTTAAAAACATTTTGATAATGCTTCAATTGGCCCTTGTTATGGTGAGAGGGAAATTTGTTGCGCCACTTTCCAGCTAGTATTGTAGTATTTAAGGGAGTTATTGAGACATTAGCCCCCGTGGTGTCGTTGTTGCTTGTGGGTGAGCTTAGGGTTTACCTTAAAAGAGGAGGAAATCAGTGTTGGAGAGTGAAGAATCACCCTTGTTCACCACCTCATCGATGACCGATGAAGGGCCTTCCATCGAGGTGGAAGTGTCTGCAATGTTGAACAAGGGAGGCAGAGCTCGGAATTGCCTCTCGCTTGCAGATCTAGATGTGGGTCGCCACGTTGGGTCTCTCCTACTGTCACTCTCGCTGGGTCTCTAGAGGTGGGTCTCTATCGCTCCACCACACCACTGAGATGGGTCGCCACGCTCCCAACTTAGTTCGAACTGAATGGTTTAGTTTAATATAATATAATTAGAATTTGAATTTGAATATTTAAGTTTAATTGAATTAGAATTTGAATATGAATATGAATTTAACAAAATTTTAAAATTGATTAGTCAAGATAGTCAAATTTAGGATAGATCAATTTGTTTTATAACTTAGAATCGAATTTGATTAGATCTAAACTCACATTCAAGTTTGAATTTAGGGGGAAAAAAAAAAGATACTGTCCATTACCAACCCTTGCCATGTATCTGATTCTGGTCAGGAGTAGAGCATATGATCTGCAGCTCAATTATGAAAGTTTACCAATAGAAAGTTCACATTCAATTTTTTTAATTTACTTATAAATCCGACAAGACGGAGTTATCAAAGCAGACATCCACTTGAGTTAGACAAAATCAACGTTGCCTTAGATTTCAGAGTCGAATGTAATCCTTGAAGAGTAGTAATCCAAGTCATAGCCTTTAAAACCATAATTAATAAAACCATTAAATTTGCCGTATAGTAGTTGAGGATGTCCATCTAACCAACCTAAACGCCGACCTAAAAGTAGCAATATGCATGCAGTTTTTCAAGATACTATTAATAGGGAGTTAGAAAGTCGTACAATTATATAAAGGAGGTGACAAATACAAAAAAAATATCTTCTCCATTATATTTCAAAGATTGTCAGATTTTTGTACAATGCAGTATGTATATAAGGTCATTTGAAATGGCCTTGAATTAAGTAAATACAAAATAAGAGCAACCGAGATTTATGGGAAGCCATGTGGACCTCACATGATGAGATTTGAAAGTAATTGAATCCAAGTTAGTACTTAATTCGTCTTTTAATTTTCAGCGATAAAGTTTGGCAATCTGTACCTTAATAGTAGCTATTAATGCGATAAGAATCTTATTATTTCACATGGTTCCATAACACAACATAATTAAGTAAATTTCGACCATGGAATTTCAAGCTTAATAAAATATTCGGAGTAGAACAATAGCGGCCTCATCTGCCTTAACAACAATAGATTCAATCGTGATCTTTATTAATGGTCATTTTAATCTTAGGATAATCGTCATTTGATAATAATAACAAATTTTCAATTAATAATTTACGGATCATCCTACTTGACTATACCGATAAATTCGCTTGACTTAAATTAACTAGAACATATTATATGCTCAGTAGAGTTGGTGCTGTAGTAACATCATATAACAGGAAATCAATGTATCCAAGTTAATTTGTTTGTACGCGATAACTTTCGTTGAACTGATACTTCCTGTGTCAAATTATTTAAAAGGATAAAACTTGTATGCATTGTTGAGATATGAAGCCTAATAATACATTTTAAATTTTACACCAAGTCTACTAATAACTCGTGAACATAGTCAAATCTTGATAAATTATGTAAATCTGTATATGTTTGTAATTTTCAGATTTATTATTTGATTATTGTGATTGATCATTCGTAACATGCTTTATATCCAAAACTTCTCGGGGAATCATTTTCTTTTTGCCTTGGACATGGTAATGCAGTCCATTTGATGTTCAACTTTATTTAAAAGCAAGTATGAGTGGGTAGTTTTCACACCATATAGGTAGACGTCTCTATCTTGCACACAAATAAATCTTCGACATTTTGATGAATGCCAATTTCCAACTTTTTTTAATATCATTATAGAAGATGCGAAAAAAAAAAAAAAGAGAGAGAAAACACTAGGAAGTTGCAATATTAAGCTGAGTTCATGTAATATCTCAGTTCTTCGCATTGATTAACGTATTAATGCTGAAAACGAACTGTAATCTAAAGAGACATATAATTACTATAAAAGTTTTATTGATTCAAGTACTTCCTCGGGCGTGACTTATTTTAGTATTCATACAAGATAGTAATTAGTAAATGGTAGACTTGTTCATCGCTCCATTTGAAAAAAAAAACAATAGTGATCCATGCATCTGAAACCTGATGCAAATTGGAGTTCGTTAACCTACTTGTAATCTTTAAGCAATATCTTAAATCTTAATCATAGACGCATAGCGACCTAGCATTGGCTCCACGACGAATTCGAAAACACAGCACGGAGACAGGCGATTTACTACACTCGTGTTCCTCGTCCTCCACCATTCTTGCATCACATGACTTTCTAGGGCTCAACGTTCCATAACGTTCTCCGTATTTGGTAGCAATAGATGACGACTTACAGGTGGACTTAGAAAATGATGGTGACCATGGCGAAGAGAGACGGGACGAAGAAGAAGAAGAAGAAGAAGAAGAAGACAAAGAGGTAGGAGAGACTTGGAGACTTGCTGTTCTTGCAGCACGCTTGGAGAAGATGGTAACTAGAAGATTATTAGGTTTAGACTGTTTTCTCCTGGTAGTTCCTTTGGGCGAGTTGAAGAAGTAGGATGGCGGTGGCGTCAGCGGAGGAAGAGAATTGTCATGGTGGAATTTAACCTTAGGTGTGCCGGGCTGAGACTCCCAAATGAATGGTACTGTAACAGACGAACCTCCATGGTAGTCCTGATCTGTAGAGGTGTTGGCCATGGGAACATGGCTAGTCATTAGTCGTTTGGAAAAGACCTTCACATGCTTCCTGATCTTGAGCGGTTCTAGCTGGGGAAGGTGTGAACTATCCGTAGTCATTTTAACTTGATCTTGATGACTTATGAATGCAAGATTTTGTGAAAAGAAAAGGAAAAAGAGGATGATTTCAGAACAAGCAACAGATTGATTGCTGGTTATTGTACTAGGAGCAGTTTCTTGTAAACCCGAGACAGAGAATTAAAGGAGTTCAGATTTCTATACGAGTAGGTGACTTTTAAGGACTTCATAGATTTCTATATGAAGGAATCACGAACAAAATATTATTGTAATGTATCCTTATTTATTGCTGAGTTCATGTGGAGGTGCACTGATCCTTTGGATGTGGAATAACTAATTGCAGCATAGAGATGCAGCATCTTTTTCTAATAAACTAGTATGTTTTTGGATCAGATTTTAAGTCTTAATGCCTTCACTTTCGATTAATTTGATCGAAGGAAAAAGTTGACGTAAAATTGGGTCAATGGTTTAGTTTATTTGAATGCATTAAAGCTACACAATCAAGATAGAGAACAGAAAAGAGCAGCTAATCTACTTTTGTTGCTTAAGAGTTGCGAGCATATAGGTTCTGCATTAATAAATTTCGAGATTAATTGGACAAAGCCGTGAATTTTAGCTTATAAGAGTAATGAAGTGTCAAAAGAAGATTGTATATTAAAGGAGTATGTTAGCTACCTACTATGCATCATATGTAATAAGCACACGAAATTCACATTTTTGGCTTTCTTCTCTTACTCACTTCAAAGTTCAAAGGAGAGTGTTCATTCCTTTTTCCTTCAGTTAGTAATTAAAGCGAGCGCACAATTTAAAACATTTTGGGAGTATTCAAACTTTGATTTAGACATAGAATCGACAATTTATGCATATGTTTGGCGAGGAGTCCCTGTTGGAGAAATTAAGGATAACTATTTGATGTTGGTCCTTAATAGATGATCATGATTGCGCTATATGGCAATTTACTTCCTCTTCTTTTTCAACTTTGCTTTCGCTTATGTGTGCATGAAAATGATGTGGTAACTCTACAATCTCCCCAAAAAAACGCATATAAATATACAATTGGAAACGATTTGCCACACTGATTAGCTACCTTGGTTTTCATCCTTCAATTAAGTTGACATAACAACAGAAGGGCATTTAAAATGTTCACCAAATTTGTGAAAAATTTTATGCGAAGAGAACATTTTTGTCACTGTACCTTGACCAAGATATATACGTATAGCAGAAAACATATAATAAAACGGGCATGAAACTTCCTTCAATGGTTGAACATAATTTGAACCTACGAGTTTTAACTCGTCTGGTATGATTCCTACTCTACCTCCGTAATCGTAACTTCTTAGGATGGCCTTCGTCTCTTCAACATTCATTCGTCAAAAAAAGCATTGGGCTCCGCCTTCACCGTTAAGCGAGAAAAGCAATGTCCTTTAATTTCAACATGATCAAGCTCTTTCTAAATTAAAAAAGAAAACGCAATTTGAGGTACAGTCTCAAAATGGAGGTAATTGATGAAGAAAAACGATTTGTGGAGTGTTATTATTAGAAATATAAAAAAATAGTAATGTACATTTAATAAAAATAAATTTAAAAGAGAAAATAATTGATTGATTATCTTTTCTTAATGGAAAAGAAATAAACTCTCTCCTGTTTATCTCACTAGCAACAACCATCCTTTTGAGTTTTGGTTCCTTTTTCTTTCTTTTAATCGTTGTTGGACCATAAAATGAAGAAAATTCAAGAAATGAAAGATACTCGTGGAGAAGAAAAGCATACTATGTTTGTTTTATATTTTTAGTTAAAAAGCAACTCTACGTTTGTTTTATATTTTAGTTATTACAGGTTTTAGTATATGTTCAATTTTTTCCTATTTGGTAGATGTAATGCTGTCAGGAATCTCAAAACTCGCAGCTGTGATTGTCGGCCTTATAATATATAAGAGGCATGGGTCTATTGTTGTGCCTCGTAGTCAAATCCATCATATATAGTTAACTCTCTTCTCTCTTCAGTAGGCGGCATTAACCTCTCCTCGTGCTATTCCATCTCTACAAACTGCTCTTCTCTAATCCTTTCTTCTGTGTTATTATTCTGAGTCAATCTGATTTCTTCGCGCAACTTGCGAGCGAGCAGATTTTTCAATATTAGTATCTAGTAGCAAATTCTCGGGCTTTTGACCACGAGTGAGCATAAACAAAATAGACAAATAAAAACAAATAATAACAGAGCTAAGAATATAAAATAAAACACACCGAAGTAAAACAATCAAGCAAACAACTAAAATATGCTAATAAACAACGAAGCAAGAATTAAATCTGAGATAATTAATACCATCTAACCTAATGACTTACAATAAGAAATTTATTCCCCAACAATGGCGTCAAAAACTTGTTGCGGTTTAAACAAAAAAGATATAAATTGAATTCTATCTAAACCAATTAAGTCGACAAGTAATATAAAACGGTAAGAATCGGATATCGTATCTAAGGGAATTTCAACATGCAAGACAATTAAATTAAATAATGAAAAATTACTCCGACAATTAAGAATTGATTTATTTGAAAATAAAATAAAATAAAGTAAGCAAACCAAAGAAATATGAAAAAAATGCAAGGTATAAATTAAAACGACTAGATTTAATCAAATGATAGAAATTGGTTAAGGTATTAGATTTGAATTGAATTGGACACTAAAAATAAAATTATAACGGTAAATTGATATAGGAAATACTTCACTTAAGCAAGTTGAACCCAATGTTCAGGGGTGTTCCCTTCTCTTCTAAATCCAAGTCACTCATTTGGTTCATAGATAATTCGGAATAAAAGACGTTCAATGGAAGAAGCCTAAAACTAAGTTCGTTAATCTTAAGTATCCTCATACAAGATCCTAAGGTTGGTCTATACTTTAATCTCAAGTATGTCGCTTGATTAATTTTTCGATAAATTAAATCCCATTGGTTATGATATTCAATCATCTAAGGCCTTAATCTAGGTGATCAAGCTAAATTATGGCTAAATATGCATTCAATCAAACAAAAATCAATATCACAAAAATTATCTTAATCCAATATCAATCTTAACCTTAACAAAAAAAAAACTTACTCATACATGTAACATAAATCATGGTCATAATATATAGTTACATTGATTAAATCCACACAATTAAAATAAATAAGGAATTAAAAAATAAATTAAAAATACCCCCTTTTGATGTAACAATTTAATGCATAGTTCTTAGTCCATGCATGCTCACACCATACACAAACCACTTCTGCGTTTTTATCTTCACGTCCCAGTTTCAACATTCTCTCCCACCAACTATCTTTAATTGTTTTTCTCCACTAGCTGTCACGTTATTCTCTTGGCGCAGCTCCACTCTAACGTCTTGGTTTCCTCTACCTCAACGTAGCTACTTTATTTTTTTAATGTCCACCATGTTGCAACGTTGTGTGTGGAGTGGAGAGTCTCTTAGTTGCCAACGTGATTTGATCTCCCCAGCTACAATGTGTGTACTGAGAGTGTATTGGAGTGGTGAGTGTATGGTGAGTGAGGGTTGTGTGTAAGTGTATGTTGAGTCCATCGAGTGTGTCCCTTGCTAACGTTTTTTATCTACTAAGCCAATGGAATGTCCCCAGGTATTCCTTTATTCACACGGCCACCAGCTACTTGATTAATTCACGCCACCAGTTGCTTCATTTTTTCTCTATGCTGCTGCCAATTCCTTTCTCTTTTTGTCTCACCGTATTGAATAAATTCTAGCCCTCATTCATGTCTAACCCTCCTATTTTTCAACTCTCTTTGTAGCATCCTACTCCCACAAGACCCGAACCTGACATTGATGGGTGATACCCGGGTCCATGCCTTGCGAGGGTAGCGTGCTAGATCATTTATTCAGTCAAAAACTTAGTATAATTTTTTTTTACAATCAAATACGCAGAAATTAAAAATCAATTTGAGCCCGCTTTATTTCATTCATAAATATTTTCAATTCACAACTCATCAAAGATTGACTAATCACTTGGGGCCTATTAAAAATACAAAACACCTAGACATAATGTCTTTACATTACAACGTAAACACATTTGTACAACCATTTCTGAATATACAAATTTATACAAAAATAGGAAAATACAAGTACAGACATCAACTGATCTCGGCCTCTATCTTTTACTTGCATGCCATAGTAAGTATACTTTTGTTTGCTTAATGGGGTATTCTTCTGAGTCTTGAAAAATATTTGCAAATTTTGAGTGAGTTTTGCCAACTCAACGAGTGATCATCATCGATGGCTCACCCAATCATGTAACACATAATTCACATCATTACGCATTTCACATTTCACATTCAATACAATTTAATCACTCATATTATGCATATGCAGTGCACATGAGACCCACTTTCTATTTGTTACTTTGGTGTGACCGAGTGCCTAAACTGTCTCATATAAGGCTCATTAATTACTGTCCCATATAGGGCTCATTAAATGTTGAGCCTGAGGCTCTGAATCACTTTTAAGCTCAAGGCTCTTTTTCACTCATTGAGTTTTAAGCTCTAATCGGTGGCTACTCTGGTCACAACTGTTATTATGTTTCATGCATTCATGAAATGGAATGCATCAATCACATTTGCATGCTCCCATTCAATCACATTCTCATATCATCGGACCTTAGTCCGGCATTAAACATATTTTCACTTACATGCAAATGCACCTTCATAACACATTTAACAATAACATTAAGTACACTTAGTTCTTCTCATTCACATACAAGCAACACTTCAATATCTCATCAATCATCATAATCATCGGACCTCCTGTCTGGAAACCAACACAATCTAACACATTCATATAGACATTTAGTAGTCAATTAATACAAAATTTAAAACAGAACAAATAATGAAATGAAACTATCTAGGTCTACTCACAGTACGCTCCAGTTTAGCATTCGCTTCCAAATTCTGGAAACTCCTGAATGTGGACGTTCTAACCTACACAGTTCATTTATGCAATACACATTTCACACACATTAAAACTTTACACAATTATAATTTTTCAATAATGCACATGTATGAAAAGGATTATGTATAATGCATGTTCATGACAATCCCGGATATCTTTCCTTTAATTTCATCACAAAATCATTCCCATATCAAAATTCGTCTAAGTATAATTTATACTTAGGTTTATACATCAATAAAACCATTAAATCACAATTTATAATTCATTGAATCATTTTCAGATTTTTCCAAGATACCCATTTCAAGTCTACTGTTCCTCTAGAAAAGTGTCCCCTTTTAGATTTCTCTCTAGAAAAGTGTTCCTCTATGTCTTATCTTTCTATTGACACCAAAATCACTCAATTTGGTTCAGTAATTTGGAAGATATGCCTCAAACATTATCAGGTTATCCATATTCAAAAACAGTGTACTATGCACAACTTCCATCCAGAAATTTAACATCTTAGAGGCTGAATCAAAATTCGACTTCTTGAGGCAATTTGTATGTCTATATCTCTAGTTTACTCCAAATTAAAAATCATCTCATTTGAAATCCTATAGATCAAGATATCATCAAAATACTGAGGGGTGTTTAGTAAAAATATCTAACTCGTACTCTTCCCATCGATCTCCTCACTTTGATTCAATCAATTTTTTCAAATCAACATCAAAAGTTATAAATTTTCATGGAGAGATAGAAGAATGTGTTAGAAATTTAATGCTTTAAAAATTAGGTCATTTGAATTTCGGACGAAAAAGTTATGGCTAATAGAGTAAAACATGTTCAGGCTGGGAGGAAGACCTGCGGGTTACGATCGCGATGCGAGCTACGCTCGCCTTCGACAAAGTCGAGATTGCGACTTTCGCCCTCTTCCTCCCTTTTCTCTTCTTCTTCGGACCTGTTTGGTAAAATAGGTATAACTTTTACTACAAATATCATATTAAGATGATTCAAAGACAATTTTAAAGAAGACTTCTAGACCTACAACTTGCATGAAAACCTCAAAAACAAATTTTGCCTCTATAAGAGTCAAATTTTCAAATCAATGCAGCTATCCCGAATGCCCATCCCATGTAACATCACAAACTTCTAAATATCATCTCTCTCCACTCGAATGTCCAAAAATTGCATACTTTATATCAATGAGAAGCTAAAAGAAAGATCTATAACTTTCATGAACGTAATTTTGTCAAAATATGCCTAGATCAACACCAAAAATTCATGAAAGTTTCAGCTTAAAAATTCAACAGTGTTATTATTCATTCCTAGAAAATTCAGACTTCCAATTTTTCAAAAACCCATTCAAATTTTTATTTCTAGTTTTTTCTACTCTAGTTCCATCATCTCATTCACCATAAATTCATACTACTCCAAAATATGAAAGTTTAATCAAAATCATCAAAAGCCAAAAATTCATATTCATCCTATTCATATTCTGTTACTTTTTTGCCTTTTCAATTTTCATTCTCAATCACTATTCTTCCTCTCAACTTCTATCTAAACACTCATTCCTATCTCAAACCATCATTTTACAGCTACCTTTCAACTCAAACACCACTTTTTTTAATCATCTCTAAGGAAAACACCAACTCACATAAACACACACACACACTCTTATATATATATATATTCATGCACAGTGAAGAAAAACACGAAACAGAGTATACCACCTTTTCATTCTTT